>JAQNBH010000009.1:1839262-2179800 GCA_028752905.1 Cladorhizidae sp. MBARI D1340-BT2 | reverse complement strand
ACTACTAGTGCAGCAGCCAGTGTAGGCTCACTACTACTAGTGCAGCAGCCACTGTAGGCTCACTACTACTAGTGCAGCAGCCACTGTAGGCACACTACTACTAGTGCAGCAGCCACTGTAGGCTCACTACTACTAGTGCAGCAGCCACTGTAGGCTCACTACTACTAGTGCAGCAGCCACTGTAGGCTCACTACTACTAGTGCAGCAGCCAGTGTAGGCTCACTACTACTAGTGCAGCAGCCACTGTAGGCTCACTACTACTAGTGCAGCAGCCAGTGTAGGCTCACTACTACTAGTGCAGCAGCCACTGTAGGCTCACTACTACTAGTGCAGCAGCCACTGTAGGCACACTACTACTAGTGCAGCAGCCACTATAGGCTCACTACTACTAGTGCAGCAGCCACTGTAGGCTCACTACTACTAGTGCAGCAGCCACTGTAGGCACACTACTACTAGTGCAGCAGCCACTGTAGGCTCACTACTACTAGTGCAGCAGTCACTGTAGGCTCACTACTACTAGTGCAGCAGCCAGTGTAGGCTCACTACTACTAGTGCAGCAGCCACTGTAGGCTCACTACTACTAGTGCAGCAGCCAGTGTAGGCTCACTACTACTAGTGCAGCAGCCACTGTAGGCTCACTACTACTAGTGCAGCAGCCAGTGTAGGCTCACTACTACTAGTGCAGCAGCCAGTGTAGGCTCACTACTACTAGTGCAGCAGCCACTGTAGGCACACTACTACTAGTGCAGCAGCCACTGTAGGCTCACTACTACCAGTGCAGCAGCCAGTGTAGGCTCACTACTACTAGTGCAGCAGCCAGTGTAGGCTCACTACTACTAGTGCAGCAGCCACTGTAGGCTCACTACTACTAGTGCAGCAGCCACTGTAGGCTCACTACTACTAGTGCAGCAGCCACTGTAGGCTCACTACTACTAGTGCAGCAGCCACTGTAGGCTCACTACTACTAGTGCAGCAGTCACTGTAGGCTCACTACTACCAGTGCAGCAGCCACTGTAGGCTCACTACTACTAGTGCAGCAGCCAGTGTAGGCTCACTACTACTAGTGCAGCAGCCACTGTAGGCTCACTACTACTAGTGCAGCAGCCACTGTAGGCTCACTACTACTAGTGCAGCAGCCTGTAGGCTCACTACTACTAGTGCAGCAGCCAGTGTAGGCACACTACTACTAGTGCAGCAGCCAGTGTAGGCACACTACTACTAGTGCAGCAGCCAGTGTAGGCACACTACTACTAGTGCAGCAGCCAGTGTAGGCACACTACTACTAGTGCAGCAGCCACTGTAGGCTCACTACTACTAGTGCAGCAGCCACTGTAGGCTCACTACTACTAGTGCAGCAGCCAGTGTAGGCTCACTACTACTAGTGCAGCAGCCAGTGTAGGCACACTACTACTAGTGCAGCAGCCAGTGTAGGCACACTACTACCAGTGCAGCAGCCACTGTAGGCTCACTACTACTAGTGCAGCAGCCAGTGTAGGCTCACTACTACTAGTGCAGCAGCCAGTGTAGGCACACTACTGCTAGTGCAGCAGCCACTGTAGGCTCACTACTACTAGTGCAGCAGCCACTGTAGGCTCACTACTACTAGTGCAGCAGCCAGTGTAGGCACACTACTACTAGTGCAGCAGCCACTGTAGGCTCACTACTACTACTACTAGTGCAGCAGCCACTGTAGGCTCACTACTACTAGTGCAGCAGCCAGTGTAGGCTCACTACTACCAGTGCAGCAGCCAGTGTAGGCACACTACTACTAGTGCAGCAGCCACTGTAGGCTCACTACTACTAGTGCAGCAGCCACTGTAGGCTCACTACTACTAGTGCAGCAGCCAGTGTAGGCTCACTACTACTAGTGCAGCAGCCACTGTAGGCTCACTACTACTAGTGCAGCAGCCACTGTAGGCTCACTACTACTAGTGCAGCAGCCAGTGTAGGCTCACTACTACTAGTGCAGCAGCCACTGTAGGCTCACTACTACTAGTGCAGCAGCCACTGTAGGCACACTACTACTAGTGCAGCAGCCACTGTAGGCTCACTACTACTAGTGCAGCAGCCACTGTAGGCTCACTACTACCAGTGCAGCAGCCACTGTAGGCTCACTACTACTAGTGCAGCAGCCACTGTAGGCTCACTACTACTAGTGCAGCAGCCACTGTAGGCTCACTACTACTAGTGCAGCAGCCACTGTAGGCTCACTACTACTAGTGCAGCAGCCACTGTAGGCTCACTACTACTAGTGCAGCAGCCACTGTAGGCTCACTACTACTAGTGCAGCAGCCACTGTAGGCACACTACTACTAGTGCAGCAGCCAGTGTAGGCTCACTACTACTAGTGCAGCAGTCAGTGTAGGCTCACTACTACTAGTGCAGCAGCCAGTGTAGGCTCACTACTACTAGTGCAGCAGCCTGTAGGCTCACTACTACTAGTGCAGCAGCCACTGTAGGCTCACTACTACTAGTGCAGCAGCCACTGTAGGCTCACTACTACTAGTGCAGCAGCCACTGTAGGCTCACTACTACTAGTGCAGCAGCCAGTGTAGGCTCACTACTACTAGTGCAGCAGCCACTGTAGGCACACTACTACCAGTGCAGCAGCCAGTGTAGGCACACTACTACTAGTGCAGCAGCCACTGTAGGCTCACTACTACTAGTGCAGCAGCCACTGTAGGCTCACTACTACTAGTGCAGCAGCCACTGTAGGCTCACTACTACTAGTGCAGCAGCCAGTGTAGGCTCACTACTACTAGTGCAGCAGCCACTGTAGGCTCACTACTACTAGTGCAGCAGCCACTGTAGGCTCACTACTACTAGTGCAGCAGCCAGTGTAGGCACACTACTACTAGTGCAGCAGCCACTGTAGGCTCACTACTACTAGTGCAGCAGCCACTGTAGGCTCACTACTACCAGTGCAGCAGCCACTGTAGGCTCACTACTACTAGTGCAGCAGCCAGTGTAGGCTCACTACTACTAGTGCAGCAGCCACTGTAGGCTCACTACTACTAGTGCAGCAGCCACTGTAGGCTCACTACTACTAGTGCAGCAGCCACTGTAGGCTCACTACTACTAGTGCAGCAGCCACTGTAGGCTCACTACTACCAGTGCAGCAGTCACTGTAGGCTCACTACTACTAGTGCAGCAGCCAGTGTAGGCTCACTACTACTAGTGCAGCAGCCACTGTAGGCTCACTACTACTAGTGCAGCAGCCAGTGTAGGCTCACTACTACTAGTGCAGCAGCCAGTGTAGGCACACTACTACCAGTGCAGCAGCCACTGTAGGCTCACTACTGCTAGTGCAGCAGCCACTGTAGGCTCACTACTACTAGTGCAGCAGCCACTGTAGGCTCACTACTACTAGTGCAGCAGCCAGTGTAGGCTCACTACTACTAGTGCAGCAGCCAGTGTAGGCTCACTACTACTAGTGCAGCAGCCACTGTAGGCTCACTACTACTAGTGCAGCAGCCAGTGTAGGCTCACTACTACTAGTGCAGCAGCCACTGTAGGCACACTACTACTAGTGCAGCAGCCACTGTAGGCTCACTACTACTAGTGCAGCAGCCACTGTAGGCTCACTACTACTAGTGCAGCAGCCACTGTAGGCTCACTACTACTAGTGCAGCAGCCAGTGTAGGCTCACTACTACTAGTGCAGCAGCCACTGTAGGCTCACTACTACTAGTGCAGCAGCCAGTGTAGGCTCACTACTACTAGTGCAGCAGCCAGTGTAGGCTCACTACTACTAGTGCAGCAGCCACTGTAGGCTCACTACTACTAGTGCAGCAGCCAGTGTAGGCTCACTACTACTAGTGCAGCAGTCACTGTAGGCTCACTACTACTAGTGCAGCAGCCAGTGTAGGCTCACTACTACTAGTGCAGCAGCCAGTGTAGGCTCACTACTACCAGTGCAGCAGCCAGTGTAGGCTCACTACTACTAGTGCAGCAGCCACTGTAGGCTCACTACTACTAGTGCAGCAGCCAGTGTAGGCTCACTACTACTAGTGCAGCAGCCACTGTAGGCTCACTACTACTAGTGCAGCAGCCAGTGTAGGCACACTACTACTAGTGCAGCAGCCACTGTAGGCTCACTACTACTAGTGCAGCAGCCAGTGTAGGCTCACTACTACTAGTGCAGCAGCCACTGTAGGCTCACTACTACCAGTGCAGCAGCCACTGTAGGCTCACTACTACTAGTGCAGCAGCCAGTGTAGGCTCACTACTACTAGTGCAGCAGCCACTGTAGGCACACTACTACTAGTGCAGCAGCCAGTGTAGGCTCACTACTACTAGTGCAGCAGCCAGTGTAGGCTTACTACTACTAGTGCAGCAGTCACTGTAGGCTCACTACTACTAGTGCAGCAGCCACTGTAGGCTCACTACTACTAGTGCAGCAGCCACTGTAGGCTCACTACTACTAGTGCAGCAGCCACTGTAGGCTCACTACTACTAGTGCAGCAGCCACTGTAGGCTCACTACTACTAGTGCAGCAGCCAGTGTAGGCTCACTACTACTAGTGCAGCAGCCAGTGTAGGCTCACTACTACTAGTGCAGCAGCCACTGTAGGCTCACTACTACTAGTGCAGCAGCCAGTGTAGGCTCACTACTACTAGTGCAGCAGCCACTGTAGGCTCACTACTACTAGTGCAGCAGTCACTGTAGGCTCACTACTACTAGTGCAGCAGCCACTGTAGGCTCACTACTACTAGTGCAGCAGCCACTGTAGGCAACTACTACTAGTGCAGCAGCCAGTGTAGGCTCACTACTACTAGTGCAGCAGTCACTGTAGGCTCACTACTACCAGTGCAGCCACACTGCAGCCAGCTAGGTAGTTAAATGCAACACCATTCATCAGTGCTGATGTTATATCTACTTAGGAACTTGGCAGGTAACCTTCAGACTCTTAAATACACTCTCAGGATACATTATAATACACTCGGGCATACTTTGACAGCTTCTAATAGCCTGAACTGTTCCTACAGATGTGCTTAGCTACAAAAACACTTTCAGTGTCTTAAAAATTATATTTGCTTGATAGTAAACCAGCAGACCATAGCCACTAAGTGTTTCTGCAGTTATTCTGTATGTATGTGTGTATGTATGCACGTATGTACCTCTCTCTCTTTGCTCCAGTAAGGCCAGGACGTGCAGTGACGTCCGTCTGCGTACCCAGCTAGAAAGACTGCACATGTAGCTGTCTCCATGTGACGTCAGCTGTTATATAACCAGCCATTCGGCCATGCATCAAGCAGACAAAACATATAATACCAGAGGACTCCTGTAGTAATTAACAAAGATTAGTCACATGCTCAATGCAATATAACACCAGAGGACTCCTATAGTAATTAACAAAGATTAGTCACATGCTCAATGCAATATAACACCAGGACTCCTATAGTAATTAACAAAGATTAATCACATGCTCAATGCAATATAACACCAGAGGACTCCTATAGTAATTAACAAAGATTAGTCACATGCTCAATGCAATATAACACCAGAGGACTCCTATAGTAATTAACAAAGATTAGTCACATGCTCAATGCAATATAACACCAGAGGACTCCTATAGTAATTAACAAAGATTAGTCACATGCTCAATGCAATATAACACCAGAGGACTCCTATAGTAATTAACAAAGATTAGTCACATGCTCAATGTAATATAACACCAGAGGACTCCTATAGTAATTAACAAAGATTAGTCACATGCTCAATGTAATATAACACCAGAGGACTCCTATAGTAATTAACAAAGATTAGTCACATGCTCAATGTAATATAACACCAGAGGAATCCTATAGTAATTAACAAAGATTAATCACATGCTCAATGCAATATAACACCGAGGACTCCTATAGTAATTAACAAAGATTAGTCCCATGCTCAATGCAATATAACACCAGAGGACTCATAGTAATTAACAAAGATTAGTCACATGCTCAATACAATATAACACCAGAGGACTCCTATAGTAATTAACAAAGATTAGTCACATGCTCAATGCAATATAACACCAGAGGACTCCTATAGTAATTAACAAAGATTAGTCACATGCTCAATGTAATATAACACCAGAGGACTCCTATAGTAATTAACAAAGATTAGTCACATGCTCAATGTAATATAACACCAGAGGACTCCTATAGTAATTAACAAAGATTAGTCACATGCTCAATGCAATATAACACCAGAGGACTCCTATAGTAATTAACAAAGATTAGTCACATGCTCAATGCAATATAACACCCTATAGTAATTAACAAAGATTAGTAACATGTCAATGCAATATAACACCAGAGGACTCCTATAGTAATTAACAAAGATTAGTCACATGCTCAATGCAATATAACACCAGAGGACTCCTATAGTAATTAACAAAGATTAGTCACATGCTCAATGCAATATAACACCAGAGGACTCCTATAGTAATTAACAAAGATTAATCACATGCTCAATGCAATATAACATCAGAGGACTCCTATAGTAATTAACAAAGATTAGTAACATGTCAATGCAATATAACACCAGAGGACTCCTATAGTAATTAACAAAGATTAATCACATGCTCAATGCAATATAACACCAGAGGACTCCTATAGTAATTAACAAAGATTAGTCACATGCTCAATGTAATATAACACCAGAGGAATCCTATAGTAATTAACAAAGATTAATCACATGCTCAATGCAATATAACACCAGAGGACTCCTATAGTAATTAATCACATGCTCAATATAATATAACACCAGAGGACTCCTATAGTAATTAATAAAGATTAGTCACATGCTCAATGCAATTAAATCTTACATGATATAGTATATTGTCTCAACAACAGCAATTCTCCTCCAGGTTCAGTAAGTGACTGACATACCTTCTCCATTGCTTCTGTCAGCAGGCTGGCTAGAGTCAGGACCATGTCTGCATGCTCTGTGACTGCAGCCTCCCTCCCTCTGCCCCCGTCAGCTCTCATACACCCCACTAGGCTCACCAGGCCCACCATCACAGGCTCCATCACCTGCACACATCACAAGCCATGATGTGTGCACACACATGAACATACACACTCACACTTGTCTCTCCTTCAGTGGCTACTGGCAACTGCTGCAGCCATTTTGCTGCCACCTTCTCTGCCAAGGAGTGAGCTTGCTTGTGGCCATATGCACTCAAGCCATGTAGAGCCAGACCAAGACTGAGGTGGCTGCAGGAATCCTAGACATGGTGATACAGGGAGGAGAGAAGGAGAATGATGTGAAGAGGGAGAAAGGAGGAATGCTGGGCAGCACACAGTGTGTTAAGGGCAGAGCAAGTGCACCCCAGATGCTGCTTACTCTGGGGGTGTGGGTGGCCATGGTGGCTAGTAAGGTGACGGAGGTCATAGCCTGATCTTCACTCAGCAGACCAGCAGCAAACATAGTGGAGGCTCCAGAAGCTAAGTGGAAGGCACAGAGCTGTGTGTGTGTGTGTGTGTGGAGTGGGGGAGGGGAGGAGAGAGAGAGGAGGAGAGAGAGGGGAGGAGAGAGAGGGGAGGAGAGAGAGGGGAGGAGAGAGAGGGGAGGAGAGAGAGGGGAGGAGAGAGAGGGGAGGAGAGAGAGGGGAGGAGAGAGAGGGGAGGAGAGAGAGGGGAGGAGAGAGAGGGGAGGAGAGAGAGGGGAGGAGAGAGAGGGGAGGAGAGAGAGGGGAGGAGAGAGAGGGGAGGAGAGAGAGGGGAGGAGAGAGAGGGGAGGAGAGAGAGGGGAGGAGAGAGAGGGGAGGAGAGAGAGGGGAGGAGAGAGAGGGGAGGAGAGAGAGGGGAGGAGAGAGAGGGGAGGAGAGAGAGGGGAGGAGAGAGAGGGGAGGAGAGAGAGGGGAGGAGAGAGAGGGGAGGAGAGGGAGGGGAGGAGAAGTAAAAGGAGAGTGGGAGGAGAGGTGGGAGATGAGGTTGTGCATGGAGTCATTATGATAGCAACAGGTTCTGTATCAGTAGCACAGCGAGGAAAGGCAAGTTGACTATGCACACACAGGACAGTCAGCCACTGGTAGGAATGAATGCAAGGTCAAGCAGGTTGACTATGCACACACAGGATCAACAGCACAGTCAGTCACTGGTAGGAATGAATGCAAGGTCAAGCAGGTTGGCTATGCACACACAGGATCAACAGCACAGTCAGCCACTGGTAGGAATGAATGCAAGGTCAAGCAGGTTGGCTATGCACACACAGGATCAACAGCACAGTCAGCCACTGGTAGGAATGAATGCAAGGTCAAGCAGGTTGACTATGCACACACAGGATCAACAGCACAGTCAGCCACTGGTAGGAATGAATGCAAGGTCAAGCAGGTTGGCTATGCACACACAGGATCAACAGCAAAGTCAGCCACTGGTAGGAATGAATGCAAGGTCAAGCAGGTTGGCTATGCACACACAGGATCAACAGCACAGTCAGCCACTGGTAGGAATGAATGCAAGGTCAAGCAGGTTGACTATGCACACACAGGATCAACAGCACAGTCAGCCACTGGTAGGAATGAATGCAAGGTCAAGCAGGTTGACTATGCACACACAGGATCAACAGCACAGTCAGCCACTGGTAGGAATGAATGCAAGGTCAAGCAGGTTGGCTATGCACACACAGGATCAACAGCATAGTCAGCCACTGGTAGGAATGAATGCAAGGTCAAGCAGGTTGACTATGCACACACAGGATCAACAGCACAGTCAGCCACTAGTAGGAATGAATGCAAGGTCAAGCAGGTTGACTATGCACACACAGGATCAACAGCACAGTCAGCCACTGGTAGGAATGAATGCAAGGTCAAGCAGGTTGACTATGCACACACAGGATCAACAGCCACTGGTAGGAATGAATGCAAGGTCAAGCAGGTTGGCTATGCACACACAGGATCAACAGCACAGTCAGCCACTGGTTTGAATGAATGCAAGGTCAAGCAGGTTGGCTATGCACACACAGGATCAACAGCACACTCAGCCACTGGTAGGAATGAATGCAAGGTCAAGCAGGTTGACTATGCACACACAGGATCAACAGCACAGTCAGCCACTGGTAGGAATGAAGGCACGGTCAAGCAGGTTGGCTATGCACACACAGGATCAACAGCACAGTCACTGGTAGGAATGAATGCAAGGTCAAGCAGGTTGGCTAGGCACACACAGGATCAACAGCACAGCCAGCCACTGGTAGGAATGAATGCAAGGTCAAGCAGGTTGGCTATGCACACACAGGATCAACAGCACAGTCAGCCACTGGTAGGAATGAATGCAAGGTCAAGCAGGTTGTCTATGCACACACAGGATCAACAGCACAGTCAGCCACTGGTTAGGAATGAATGCAAGGTCAAGCAGGTTGGCTATGCACACACAGGATCAACAGCATAGTCAGCCACTGGTAGGAATGAATGCAAGGTCAAGCAGGTTGGCTATGCACACACAGGATCAACAGCATAGTCAGCCACTGGTAGGAATGAATGCAAGGTCAAGCAGGTTGGCTATGCACACACAGGATCAACAGCACAGTCAGTCACTGGTAGGAATGAATGCAAGGTCAAGCAGGTTGACTATGCACACACAGGATCAACAGCATAGTCAACCACTGGTAGGAATGAATGCAAGGTCAAGCAGGTTGGCTATGCACACACAGGATCAACAGCACAGTCAGCCACTGGTTTGAATGAATGCAAGGCATTGAGTGGCGAGCGAAGGTGCGATGGAGAGAGTGAAAGAAAAAGAAAACGAAAATATATTTATTTGGAATCCTGGCATTGTTAGAATGCTCTAGCCATTGTCCTAGCCTTGCTGAAGGCCTAATGGCAGGTTCACAATATGCCGGGTGGCAATCCATTCCATTGGATCCATTGCATTGCATGCATTGCGCAATACATTCCATTGTGCTTCATGGTTCACAATATTGCATTGAATCCGATGTGTTTGAACCTTGGACCAAACTACAATGGATAACAGGACTAGGTTTGGGTTTTCTAATGGCTTCCACAGGAGCTTCTGTCTTCTTAGATTTCGGACATCTTTGAGTGCTGTTGCACAATCTGGGATCCTCCTGCTGCCACACCCACAATAATATTGGAAGCAGTTCACTGCCTTGCATCGAGAATGTGCTCTGTGAGTTGGTCAGGTAATGAGAATCAACTCCACATCTTAGTTAGCCAAGTTCTCATCAGGAGAGGCAAAAGTTGACACACCTCCATTTTAACCCAATTCCAGAACTCAGAGTTCCCTTCCATTTATCTCGCTCTTGGTTTGAACACTTCTCCATTCCCATGCAGTTAATGTGTGGACCACTTCTCCATTCCCATGCAGTTAATGTGTGGACAGTCTTCCTAACGTCACTGCTCCTACTAATTCAATTAAAAATGTTTGCTGCCTCAGCATTTAATTGCTGTATCACTTTCTCTCTTATATTTTATTAGTAGTATTATTATTCTTTGCTGCCGTTGCTTAGCTTCGTTAGTTCTCCCTACCATCTCCTGACATGACATTGAGTTGCTACTAGCCCGCCCTGTCCTGTGCATTTAACATAATTATGTGCATGCATCAACAAGGAAAAGGAAGATGGTGTGATCCGTCTCTACAGCAGGCGAGTATTCTGATGTACTACACGAGATGAGGCCATCTGACCCCCAGAACAATCTAGCTACTATATCAGCACTGATACACAGCTCCAGCCTTGAGTGATATTGCTCTAGCAGAGATTGTAAATATGCCATCTATGAAAGATAAATAGTTGCTTGACTGGTATAGCTGGTAATAGCTAGCTAGTCAACTAGACAGTCACTTCCTTACAGGCATTTTCTTTTGCCCTGAGGTCTTTATAGCATTTGGCTGAGACTTGCCCAGCGGTGGGGTCATCTAGACATCATTAAAAGAGTGTAAAGTTTAACACATGATATGTTCTAGGATTCTGATTGGTCTGACGCAACAGATTGGACACAAGAGTTGAATCAAATCCTACTCGTGCATTTCATATCCATTCCCATCCATTAGATCCGAAGTCCATTGCATTACTGGATCACAATATCAGCGCAACGGATCGGAAGGACGGAATGCACACAACGAATCATGCGTCATATTGTGAACAAGCAGCTTAACAGGACTGATCTAAAGCTTGCAATCTTAGCATTGTTAGATTACATTGCTCTAGCCATTGTCCCAGCCATGGCATAGCTGAAGGCCTAATACAGTACTGATGTGTACATTATTTTAGCTTGCAATCTTAGCATTGTTAGATTGCATTGCTCTAGCCATTGTCCCAGCCCTGGCATAGCTGAAGGCCTAATACAGTACTGATGTGTACATTATTTTAGCTTGCAATCCTAGCATTGTTAGATTGCATTGCTCTAGCCATTGTCCCAGCCCTGGCATAGCTGAAGGCCTAATACAGTACTGATGTCTACATGCAATCCTAGCATTGTTAGATTGCATTGCTCTAGCCATTGTCCCAGTCTCCTGGTATAGCTGAAGGCCTGACACAAGTAGTAGTGCTGCTGTGTAGATTATTGATGTCATCAGATGTTGTAAAGCTTGGATTGTGATGTGGATAAGCAGTCAGGAATTGTGCTTCCTAATGGATTCCAAAAGGCTGCAAGTGAGCAACCTGAAGCCCTGCAACATTATACGATTGCAATTCTGAAACAGAAACGTCCAGCATGTGGAAGTGTGGTGGTGAGAGGGTTATTTTTTAAGAGGATGCACTTGGAAGCAGCTTCCCTTGAAATCAATAATGTACACATCAGTACTCCTTCAGCTATGCCAGGGCCAGGACAATGGCTAGAGCAATGCAATCTAACAATGCTAAGATTGCAAGCTAAAATAATGTATACATCAGTACTGTATTAGGCCTTCAGCTATGCCAGGGCTGGAGCAATGCAATCTAACAATGCTAGGATTGCAAGCTAAAATAATGTACACATCAGTACTGTATTAGGCCTTCAGCTATGCCAGGGCTGGGACAATGGCTAGAGCAATGCAATCTAACAATGCTAGGATTGCAAGCTAAAATAATGTATACATCAGTACTGTATTAGGCCTTCAGCTATGCCAGGGCCAGGACAATGGCTAGAGCAATGCAATCTAACAATTCTAGGATTGCAAGCTAAAATAATGTATACATCAGTACTGTATTAGGCCTTCAGCTATGCCAGGGCTGGGACAATGGCTAGAGCAATGCAATCTAACAATGCTAGGATTGCAAGCTAAAATAATGTATACATCAGTAATGTATTAGGCCTTCAGCTATGCCAGGGCTGGGACAATGGCGCAATCTAACAATGCTAGGATTTCAAGATAAGAGTGAGATTATCAAGAAATACTTTCTGCTGGAATTCCCAGAACTCTAAAGATCGACCATGCAGAAGCTAACACCAACTCTTGACATTGTTTAGTGTGTTCACTAGCTCTCCATCACTAGCACATCTCTCCTCTATGGACTGCATGCACCAGTTATCCTCCCTATATATGCCCACTACGTAGCCAGTTCTCATAGAGAGCGGGCAGTGCGTGTGTTTCCCTTAACAATACACTATAATGACAAAAATGGCCCACCTTCAATAGCTCATAGCTAGAGCACACTGAAGATGAGTAGTTATGTCAAAATGAAACTCGATCACCCTTTCTTGTCAGCTATTACCATGCAACCTGTTCTCACCTTCCTATGATCCTATGCAGCCATTTTTCTTTCCTCTATCCTTGAATGTGGTGCTTTTTTGGTTGTTTTCACCATGACAACCATACATAAGCCCACTATATTTATGGCAGGTGACCCGGTCATGCTTCTTATACATAGATAATAATCTCCAGATACACTATAAACAGCTATTACCATAGCTACATTACAAGTGTCTATAATAAACTACACCTTCACTAATTATAAACAGTTATTCTATAATAACTATGCCTAACATAGTGTGAAATTACCTGAACCACAGAGGAAGATAGATGGTCAAGCTTCATGCAAGTCAGCTGGTCTTGTAGGGCCATGAAGAGTGTGTGTGCCAATGGTTGTTGTTGCTGTTGTTCCAATAGCAGGACAGGCAGGAATGGAGCAGTGAGGGAGAGCAGCTGCATACTACACATGTTCATGAACAGATTATGCAGTGGACATGTACATACCACACACACCACTCACAGCAATCACCATGTTTCATTTTCACCACAGGCTTTGCTTCCCACCATCTACCAGGATTCTCGGACCCACTTTTCAAAATGGCAGTCAGCACAGCTAAAACTCATGTTGGAAAGTGGTTTCAGCCTATATAGCTCCACCCCCAGTGTGATCCCTCACTCAAGAGTAAACTAACATTACAAAAACCTTCAAATTCATCTTCAAGACTCTTGTCTGTGTCTCCCCCTATTCTTCCCCTCACCTAACTTGTGTGCATATGTATCTACCCTATTCTTCACCTCACCTAACTTGTGTGCATATGTATCTACCCTATTCTTCCCCTCACCTAACTTGTGTGCATATGTATCTACCCTATTCTTCCCCTCACCTAACTTGTGTGCATATGTACATATGCTAGTCTTCCCCTCACCTAACTTGTGTGCATATGTATCTACCCTATTCTTCCCCTCACCTAACTTGTATGCATGTATCTACCCTATTCTTCCCCTCACCTAACTTGTGTGCATATGTATCTACCCTATTCTTCCCCTCACCTAACTTGTGTGCATGTGTCTCCCCCTATTCTTCCCCTCACCTAACTTGTGTGCATATGTATCTACCCTATTCTTCCCCTCACCTAACTTGTGTGCATATGTATCTACCCTATTCTTCCCCTCACCTAACTTGTGTGCATATGTATCTACCCTATTCTTCCCCTCACCTAACTTGTGTGCATATGTATCTACCCTATTCTTCCCCTCACCTAACTTGTGTGCATATGTATCTACCCTATTCTTCCCCTCACCTAACTTGTGTGCATGTGTCTCCCCCTATTCTTCCCCTCACCTAACTTGTGTGCATATGTATCTACCCTATTCTTCCCCTCACCTAACTTGTGTGCATGTATCTATCCTATTCTTCCCCTCACCTAACTTGTGTGCATATGTATCTACCCTATTCTTCCCCTCACCTAACTTGTGTGCATGTATCTATCCTATTCTTCCCCTCACCTAACTTGTGTGCATATGTATCTACCCTATTCTTCCCCTCACCTAACTTGTGTGCATATGTATCTACCCTATTCTTCCCCTCACCTAACTTGTGTGCATATGTATCTACCCTATTCTTCCCCTCACCTAACTTGTGTGCATGTATCTATCCTATTCTTCCCCTCACCTAACTTGTGTGCATATGTATCTACCCTATTCTTCCTCTCACCTAACTTGTGTGCATATGTGTCTCCCCCTATTCTTCCCCTCACCTAACTTGTGTGCACCCTATTCTTCCCCTCGCCTAACTTGTGTGCATATGTATCTACCCTATTCTTCCCCTCACCTACTTGTGTGCATATGTATCTACCCTATTCTTCACCTCACCTAACTTGTGTGCATATGTATCTACCCTATTCTCCCCCTCACCTAACTTGTGTGCATGTATCTAACCTATTCTTCCCCTCACCTAACTTGTGTGCATATGTATCTACCCTATTCTTCCCCTCACCTAACTTGTGTGCATATGTATCTACCCTATTCTTCCCCTCACCTAACTTGTGTGCATATGTATCTACCCTATTCTTCCCCTCACCTAACTTGTGTGCATATGTATCTACCCTATTCTTCCCCTCACCTAACTTGTGTGCATATGTATCTACCCTATTCTTCCCCTCACCTAACTTGTGTGCATATGTATCTACCCTATTCTTCCCCTCACCTAACTTGTGTGCATATGTGTCTCCCCCTATTCTTCCCCTCACCTAACTTGTGTGCACCCTATTCTTCCCCTCACCTAACTTGTGTGCATATGTATCTACCCTATTCTTCCCCTCACCTAACTTGTGTGCACCCTATTCTTCCCCTCACCTAACTTGTGTGCATATGTATCTACCCTATTCTTCCCCTCACCTAACTTGTGTGCATATGTATCTACCCTATTCTTCCCCTCACCTACTTGTGTGCATATGTATCTACCCTATTCTTCCCCTCACCTAACTTGTGTGCATATGTATCTACCCTATTCTTCCCCTCACCTAACTTGTGTGCATATGTATCTACCCTATTCTTCCCCTCACCTAACTTGTGTGCACCCTATTCTTCCCCTCACCTAACTTGTGTGCATGTGTCTACCCTATTCTTCCCCTCACCTAACTTGTGTGCATATGTATCTACCCAATTCTTCACCTCACCTAACTTGTGTGCATATGTATCTACCCTATTCTTCCCCTCACCTAACTTGTGTGCACCCTATTCTTCCCCTCACCTAACTTGTGTGCATATGTATCTACCCTATTCTTCCCCTCACCTAACTTGTGTGCATATGTATCTACCCTATTCTTCCCCTCACCTAACTTGTGTGCATGTGTCTACCCTATTCTTCCCCTCACCTAACTTGTGTGCATATGTGTGTACCCTATTCTTCCCCTCACCTAACTTGTGTGCATATGTATCTACCTATTCTTCCCCTCACCTAACTTGTGTGCACCCTATTCTTCCCCTCACCTAACTTGTGTGCATATGTGTCTCCCTGTTTTTAAAACTAAATGGGATTTACCTGTTATAAAGGAAAGGAAAAAGGAAGGGTGTGTCCATGTAGTCCATGTAGACCACAATCAGTTAGATAACCTTCACCATTTAAAATCATGGCAACTGCTGTATATTGATTGGTGTATACAATTGTTTATGGTAAAGGGTCATCCAACTTGAGTGCTCTACATGGGCACAGCTTTCTTTCTTGACAGTCAATCCAATAACGCTTTTAAAAACATTATTGTTCTAGTATTCTTGGAGTGTGTGGAGTCAGTTCATGACCATATAGACAGCATGACTTCTGGAGGAGTACTCAGAGTTGCTTGTAGTGACTCTGGTTGTGTAGCTCTTCCTAGGAGTTAGTTCATGACCATATAGACAGCATGACTTCTGGAGGAGCACTCAGAGTTGCTTGTGGTGACTCTGGTTGTGCAGCTCTTCCTAGGAGTTAGTTCATGACCATATAGACAGCATGACTTCTGGAGGAGTACTCAGAGTTGCTTGTGGTGACTCTGCTTGTGGTGACTCTGGCTGTGCAGCTCTTCCTAGGAGTTAGTTCATGACCATATAGACAGCATGACTTCTGGAGGAGACTCAGAGTTGCTTGTGGTGACTCTCGTTGTGTAGCTCTTCCTAGGAGTTAGTTCATGACCATATAGACAGCATGACTTCTGGAGGAGTACTCAGAGTTGCTTGTGGTGACTCAGCTCTTCCTAGGAGTTAGTTCATGACCATATAGACAGCATGACTTCTGGAGGAGACTCAGAGTTGCTTGTGGTGACTCTGGTTGTGTAGCTCTTCCTAGGAGTTAGTTCATGACCATATAGACAACATGACTTCTGGAGGAGCACTCAGAGTTGCTTGTGGTGACTCTGGTTGTGCAGCTCTTCCTAGGAGTTAGTTCATGACCATATAGACAGCATGACTCCTGGAGGAGTACTCAGAGTTGCTTGTGGTGACTCTGGTTGTGCAGCTCTTCCTAGGAGTTAGTTCATGACCATATAGACAGCATGACTTCTGGAGGAGCACTCAGAGTTGCTTGTGGTGACTCTGGTTGTGCAGCTCTTCCTAGGAGTTAGTTCATGACCATATAGACAGCATGACTCCTGGAGGAGTACTCAGAGTTGCTTGTGGTGACTCTGGTTGTGCAGCTCTTCCTAGGAGTTAGTTCATGACCATATAGACAGCATGACTTCTGGAGGAGACTCAGAGTTGCTTGTGGTGACTCTGGTTGTGTAGCTCTTCCTAGGAGTTAGTTCATGACCCTATAGACAGCATGACTTCTGGAGGAGAACTCAGAGTTGCTTGTGGTGACTCTGGTTGTGTAGCTCTTCCTAGGAGTTAGTTCATGACCATATAGACAGCATGACTTCTGGAGGAGTACTAAGAGTTGCTTGTGGTGACTCTGGTTGTTGCAGCTCTTCCTAGGAGTTAGTTCATGACCATATAGACAGCATGACTTCTGGAGGAGTACTCAGAGTTGCTTGTGGTGACTCTGGTTGTGCAGCTCTTCCTAGGAGTTAGTTCATGACCATATAGACAGCATGACTTCTGGAGGAGTACTCAGAGTTGCTTGTGGTGACTCTGGTTGTGCAGCTCTTCCTAGGAGTTAGTTAGTTCATGACCATATAGACAGCATGACTTCTGGAGGAGACTCAGAGTTGCTTGTGGTGACTCTGGTTGTGTAGCTCTTCCTAGGAGTTAGTTCATGACCATATAGACAGCATGACTTCTGGAGGAGTACTCGGAGTTGCTTGTGGTGACTCTGGTTGTGTAGCTCTTCCTAGGAGTTAGTTCATGACCATATAGACAGCATGACTTCTGGAGGAGACTCAGAGTTGCTTGTGGTGACTCTGGTTGTGCAGCTCTTCCTAGGAGTTAGTTCATGACCATATAGGCAGCATGACTTCTGGAGGAGCACTCAGAGTTGCTTGTGGTGACTCTGGTTGTGCAGCTCTTCCTAGGAGTTAGTTCATGACCATATAGACAGCATGACTCCTGGAGGAGTACTCAGAGTTGCTTGTGGTGACTCTGGTTGTGCAGCTCTTCCTAGGAGTTAGTTCATGACCATATAGACAGCATGACTTCTGGAGGAGCACTCAGAGTTGCTTGTGGTGACTCTGGTTGTGCAGCTCTTCCTAGGAGTTAGTTCATGACCATATAGACAGCATGACTCCTGGAGGAGTACTCAGAGTTGCTTGTGGTGACTCTGGTTGTGCAGCTCTTCCTAGGAGTTAGTTCATGACCATATAGACAGCATGACTTCTGGAGGAGCACTCAGAGTTGCTTGTGATGACTCTGGTTGTGCAGCTCTTCCTAGGAGTTAGTTCATGACCATATAGACAGCATGACTTCTGGAGGAGCACTCAGAGTTGCTTGTGGTGCATGACTTCTGGAGGAGCACTCAGAGTTGCTTGTGGTGACTCTGGTTGTGCAGCTCTTCCTAGGAGTTAGTTCATGACCATATAGACAGCATGACTTCTGGAGGAGACTCAGAGTTGCTTGTGGTGACTCTGGTTGTTGCAGCTCTTCCTAGGAGTTAGTTCATGACCATATAGACAGCATGACTTCTGGAGGAGCACTCAGAGTTGCTTGTAGTGACTCTGGTTGTGTAGCTCTTCCTAGGAGTTAGTCCATGACCATATAGACAGCATGACTTCTGGAGGAGCACTCAGAGTTGCTTGTGGTGACTCTGGTTGTTGCAGCTCTTCCTAGGCAAAACACAATACACTGGATTTGTTATCTAGCTCTCTCCTAGTGGCCCGTGCCTCAATAACCACACAGCTGGTATTTAAAAGACGAGTGAGGTTTTGCATTCAAGGGTATGCCAGCTAATTTTATTTCTCAAAGATGACTTCTCATAAGCTCGGCAGCTTGAGGTCACCAACAGAGTTGTAGATGCTGTGCATACCTTCCAATATGGCCACCATTAGAACAATTCTGCAATGGTCTGAGTAGAAGTTGCACACTAAGCCTGACCTGTAGTGGTCATCAGAGTGGAAGTTGCACACTAAGCCTGACCTGTAATGATCATCAGAGTGGAAGTTGCACACTAAGCCTGACCTGTAATGGTCATCAGAGTAGAAGTTGCACACTAAGCCTGACCTGTAATGGTCATCAGAGTAGAAGTTGCACACTAAGCCTGACCTGTAATGGTCATCAGAGTAGAAGTTGCACACTAAGCCTGACCTGTAATGATCATCAGAGTAGAAGTTGCACACTAAGCCTGACCTGTAATGGTCATCAGAGTAGAAGTTGCACACTAAGCCTGACCTGTAATGGTCATCAGAGTAGAAGTTGCACACTAAGCCTGACCTGTAATGGTCAGAGTAGAAGTTGCACACTAAGCCTGACCTGTAATGGTCATCAGAGTAGAAGTTGCACACTAAGCCTGACCTGTAATGGTCATCAGAGTAGAAGTTGCACACTAAGCCTGACCTGTAATGGTCATCAGAGTAGAAGTTGCACACTAAGCCTGACCTGTAATGGTCATCAGAGTAGAAGTTGTACACTAAGCCTGACCTGTAATGGTCAGAGTAGAAGTTGCACACTAAGCCTGACCTGTAATGGTCAGAGTAGAAGTTGCACACTAAGCCTGACCTGTAATGGTCATCAGAGTAGAAGTTGCACATTAAGCCTGACCTGTAATGGTCATCAGAGTAGAAGTTGCACACTAAGCCTGACCTGTAATGGCCATCAGAGTAGAAGTTGCACACTAAGCCTGACCTGTAATGGTCATCAGAGTAGAAGTTGCACACTAAGCCTGACCTGTAATGGTCAGAGTAGAAGTTGCACACTAAGCCTGACCTGTAATGGCCATCAGACTAGAAGTTGCACACTAAGCCTGACCCCAGTTCAATGTCTTGGTGAAACTGGAAGAATATCTGAGCAGCTCTTAAGTAATGTACAATCCTTAGAGAATGAACAGTTTTCTCTCTCCAAAGATTCAAAATGAATTGATTCAGCTACTGGCCCTGTGAGTGATTCCTAGTGATATTCGGGGTGTTCAATTCTTCACTCTTATGGCGGATGAAACAAATATCTGAATCTGAGGTCACATGGTCCACTTGTGGCCCCGCCCAGTGATTCATTGCGACTTGTATTGCAGCAGAATCAACACATGTGGTATGAACTGGAGAGGGAGGTTTAAGATATGCATCATAGGTATGTAGTTGGTGATCATTACTTTAAAAAAGGTAAAGGGTCTTCTAAATGCTTGCTGTTGTTCCTTTCCTTTCCAAAATATGTTTGTTTTTCTTCGTTGTCTTGTTTCTAGTTATGGTTTCCTCTCTATAACACTTTATATATAATGCTCTATAACTCTCCATAACACTTTATAATGCTCTATAACTCTCTATAACACTTTACATATAATGCTCTATAACTCTCCATAACGCTCTATAACTCTCCATAACACTTTATAATGCTCTATAACTCTCTATAACACTTTATATATAATGCTCTATAACTCTCCATAACACTTTATGATGCTCTATAACTCTCTATAACACTTTATGATGCTCTATAACTCTCTATAACACTTTATAATGCTCTATAACTCTCTATAACACTTTATATATAATGCTCTATAACTCTCCATAACACTTTATAATGCTCTATAACTCTCTATAACACTTTATGATGCTCTATAACACTTTATAATGCTCTATAACTCTCTATAACACTTTATATATAATGCTCTATAACTCTCCATAACACTTTATAATGCTCTATAACTCTCTATAACACTTTATAATGCTCTATAACTCTCTATAACACTTTATAATGCTCCATAACACTTTATGATGCTCTATAACACTCTATAACACTTTATGATGCTCTATAACTCTCTATAACACTTTATGATGCTCTATAACTCTCTATAACACTTTATAATGCTCTATAACTCTCTATAATTCTGCTGCCTACTCGAAGAACTTCACTTGTTCAGGAAACTAACCAACCACAGCAAATGATAGCGTTTACCATATTTATTACTCGAGTAGGCACATCTGCGCCTGCCCAAGGAAAATGGGACAATTTGGGCCAAGTTTGAAGAATACTCGGAAATTGTACATTAATCATTATAAAATTATATTTGTACATGATAATTAGGTATGAGCAAAATACGTCCTTCCTGTTTACATCCTCATAGACAGGAAGTCTAATAAAACAGTGACAAAACCTGTTAGGACCCTCTAGTGATCATTGTACAGTAGGATGTCAGTTATCCGGACAGGTTCGGACCGGAAGGTGTCCGGATAACTGAAATTTCTGGATAACTGAAGTCACTAGTTGTACACAAATATGTACACGAATATAATGTTAAACCTAGCAAGAAATGAGCAGCTGCATCTCAGCACATGCAGATCATGTGTTGATTAGTACCCTAATGTGATGATTGTTGCTTGGGACCAAAGTACATGTACAGTGTATGTACATGTACACCTGTTCTGGTTAACTGAAGTTTCCGACTGGAGTCTGGATAACTGATATCCTACTGTAATTGCACTGACTAAGTTAGGACACCTCAGTGATCATTGTGATTCCACTGGCTAAGTTAGGACACCTCAGTGATCATTGTGATTGCACTGGCTAAGTTAGGACACCTCAGTGATCATTGTGATTGCACTGGCTAAGTTAGGACACCTCAGTGATCATTGTGATTGCACTGACTAAGTTAGGACCTTCAGTGATCATTGTGATTGCACTGGCTAAGTTAGGACACCTCAGTGATCATTGTGATTGCACTGGCTAAGTTAGGACACCTCAGTGATCATTGTGATTGCACTGGCTAAGTTAGGACACCTCAGTGATCATTGTGATTGCACTGGCTAAGTTAGGACACCTCAGTGATCATTGTGATTGCACTGGCTAAGTTAGGACACCTCAGTGATCATTGTGATTGCACTGGATAAGTTAGGACACCTCGGTGATCATTGTGATTGCACTGGCTAAGTTAGGACACCTCAGTGATCATTGTGATTGCACTGGATAAGTTAGGACACCTCAGTGATCATTGGGATTGTACTGGCTAAGTTAGGACCTTCAGTGATCATTGTAATTGCACTGGCTAAGTTAGGACACCTCAGTGATCATGTGATTGCACTGGATAAGTTAGGACACCTCAGTGATCATTGTAATTGCACTGGATAAGTTAGGACACCTCAGTGATCATTGTGATTGCACTGGCTAAGTTAGGACACCTCAGTGATCATTGTGATTGCACTGGCTAAGTTAGGACACCTCAGTGATCATTGTGATTGCACTGGCTAAGTTAGGACACCTCAGTGATCATTGTGATTGCACTGGATAAGTTAGGACACCTCAGTAATCATTGTGATTGCACTGGCTAAGTTAGGACACCTCAGTGATCATTGTGATTGCACTGGCTAAGTTAGGACCTTCAGTGATCATTGTAATTGCACTGGCTAAGTTAGGACACCTCAGTGATCATGTGATTGCACTGGCTAAGTTAGGACACCTCAGTGATCATTGTGATTGCACTGGCTAAGTTGGGACACCTCAGTGATCATTGTAATTGCACTGGCTAAGTTAGGACTTTCAGTGATCATTGTAATTGCACTGGCTAAGTTAGGACACCTCAGTGATCATGTGATTGCACTGGCTAAGTTAGGACACCTCAGTGATCATTGTGATTGCACTGGCTAAGTTGGGACACCTCAGTGATCATTGTAATTGCACTGGCTAAGTTAGGACACCTCAGTGATCATGTGATTGCACTGGCTAAGTTGGGACACCTCAGTGATCATTGTAATTGCACTGGCTAAGTTAGGACACCTCAGTGACCATTGGGATTGCACTGGCTAGGTTAGGACACCTCAGTGATCATTGTGATTGCACTGGATAAGTTAGGACACCTCAGTGATCATTGTGATTTTCTCTGATGTGAAACATTGGCAGTCTTGGTCTAGGCAGTACTATCCCATTCCCTCATGTATACACACAGACAGCAGTGTAGAGTGAACGAACATATACACACACACCACAGGATGTATGCATACTAGTAGAGCGAGGGAAAGCTTGGCGTCAGGACAGCATAGTAAGGTGATTATACATATACACACACACCACAGGATGTATGCATACTAGTAGAGCGAGGGAAAGCTTGGCGTCAGGACAGCATAGTAAGGTGATTATACATAACACACACACTACAGGATGTATGCATACTAGTAGAGCGAGGGATAGCTTGGCATCAGGACAGCATAGTCAGGGTGATTATACATACACACACACTACAGGATGTATGCATACTAGCCTTCATCAGCTCTAGACATCATCAGCTCTAGCATTCATCAGCTCTAGCATTCATCAGCTCTAGCCTTCATCAGCTCTAGCCTTCATCAGAGTAGTGAGTTGCTTATATAAATATTATACACATCCTAGTAGTGAGTTGCTTATATAAATATTATACACATCCTAGTAGTGAGTTGCTTATATAAATATTTATACACATCCACTAGCAGTGAGTTGCTTATATAAATATTTATACACATCCACTAGCAGTGAGTTGCTTATATAAATATTATACACATCCTAGTAGTGAGTAGCTTATATAAATATTATACACATCCTAGTAGTGAGTTGCTTATATAAATATTTATACACATCCTAGTAGTGAGGTGCTTATATAAATATTATACACATCCTAGTAGTGAGTTGCTTATATAAATATTATACACATCCTAGTAGTGAGTTGCTTATATAAATATTTATACACATCCTAGCAGTGAGTTGCTTATATAAATATTTATACACATCCTAGTAGTGAGTAGCTTATATAAATATTTATACACATCCTAGTAGTGAGGTGCTTATATAAATATTTATACACATCCTAGTAGTGAGTTGCTTATATAAATATTTATACACATCCTAGTAGTGAGTTGCTAATATAAATATTTATACACATCCTAGCAGTGAGTTGCTTATATAAATATTATACACATCCTAGTAGTGAGTAGGTTATATAAATATTTATACACATCCTAGCAGTGAGTTGCTAATATAAATATTTATACACATCCTAGTAGTGAGTTGCTAATATAAATATTTATACACATCCTAGTAGTGAGCTGCTTATATAAATATTTATACACATCCTAGTAGTGAGTAGCTTATATAAATATTTATACACATCCTAGTAGTGAGTAGCTTATATAAATATTATACACATCCTAGTAGTGAGTTGCTTATATAAATATTTATACACATCCTAGTAGTGAGTTGCTAATATAAATATTATACACATCCTAGCAGTGAGTTGCTTATATAAATATTTATACACATCCTAGTAGTGAGTTGCTTATATAAATATTATACACATCCTAGTAGTGAGTAGCTTATATAAATATTTATACACATCCTAGCAGTGAGTTGCTAATATAAATATTTATACACATCCTAGTAGTGAGTTGCTAATATAAATATTTATACACATCCTAGTAGTGAGTAGCTTATATAAATATTTATACACATCCTAGTAGTGAGTAGCTTATATAAATATTATACACATCCTAGCAGTGAGTTGCTTATATAAATATCTATACACATCCTAGTAGTGAGTTGCTTATATAAATATTATACACATCCTAGCAGTGAGTTGCTTATATAAATATTTATACACATCCTAGTAGTGAGTTGCTTATATAAATATTTATACACATCCTAGCAGTGAGTAGCTTATATAAATATTTATACACATCCTAGTAGTGAGTAGCTTATATAAATATTATACACATCCTAGCCGTGAGTTGCTTATATAAATATTTATACACATCCTAGTAGTGAGTAGCTTATATAAATATTTATACACATCCTAGTAGTGAGTTGCTTATATAAATATTTATACACATCCTAGCAGTGAGTTGCTTATATAAATATTTATACACATCCTAGTAGTGAGTAGCTTATATAAATATTTATGCACATCCTAGTAGTGAGTTGCTTATATAAATATTTATACACATCCTAGCAGTGAGTTGCTTATATAAATATTTATACACATCCTAGTAGTGAGTTGCTTATATAAATATTTATACACATCCTAGTAGTGAGGTGCTTATATAAATATTATACACATCCTAGTAGTAGTGAGTAGCTTATATAAATATTATACACATCCTAGTAGTGAGTTGCTTATATAAATATTTATACACATCCTAGTAGTGAGTTGCTTATATAAATATTTATACACATCCTAGCAGTGAGTTGCTTATATAAATATTTATACACATCCTAGCAGTGAGTTGCTTATATAAATATTATACACATCCTAGCAGTGAGTTGCTTATATAAATATTTATACACATCCTAGTAGTGAGTTGCTTATATAAATATTTATACACATCCTAGTAGTGAGCTGCTTATATAAATATTTATACACATCCTAGTAGTGAGTTGCTTATATAAATATTTATACACATCCTAGTAGTGAGTTGCTTATATAAATATTATACACATCCTAGCAGTGAGTTGCTTATATAAATATTTATACACATCCTAGTAGTGAGTTGCTTATATATATACATTATTACATTGATACGGGGAAATATGACGAGTCTGTGGCTAGTATTTCCACGAGTGCCGCAGGCACGAGTGAAAATACCGGCCAATCAGACGAGTGATATTTCACCCTATCAATTTAATAATGTATTTATCATGGGACTGAGGATGCGCAAACCTTTACTGAGCATGCGCATTTCGTATAGGTAATAACAAGTACGCAATATGGTAAAATATCACAGTAGTTCTATTTGTACTATTCTCTATGAGTGGAGTAGATAGCTACATGATAAAAATATTTATACACATCCTAGCAGTGAGTTGCTTATATAAATATTTATACACATCCTAGTAGTGAGTTGCTTATATAAATATTTATACACATCCTAGTAGTGAGCTGCTTATATAAATATTATTCACATCCTAGTAGTGAGTAGCTTATATAAATATTTATACACATCCTAGTAGTGAGTTGCTTATATAAATATTTATACACATCCTAGTAATGAGTTGATTATATAAATATTATACACATCCTAGTAGTGAGTAGCTTATATAAATATTTATACACATCCTAGTAGTGAGTAGCTTATATAAATATTTATACACATCCTAGTAGTGAGTAGCTTATATAAATATTATACACATCCTAGCAGTGAGTTGCTTATATAAATATTATACACATCCTAGTAGTGAGTTGCTTATATAAATATTTATACACATCCTAGTAGTGAGTTGCTTATATAAATATTATACACATCCTAGTAGTGAGTTGCTTATATAAATATTATACACATCCTAGTAGTGAGTAGCTTATATAAATATTTATACACATCCTAGTAGTGAGTAGCTTATATAAATATTTATACACATCCTAGTAGTGAGTAGCTTATATAAATATTTATACACATCCTAGTAGTGAGTTGCTTATATAAATATTTATACACATCCTAGTAGTGAGTTGCTTATATAAATATTTATACACATCCTAGTAGTGAGTTGCTTATATAAATATTTATACACATCCTAGTAGTGAGTTGCTTATATAAATATTTATACACATCCTAGTAGTGAGTTGCTTATATAAATATTTATACACATCCTAGTAGTGAGTAGCTTATATAAATATTTATACACATCCTAGCAGTGAGTTGCTTATATAAATATTTATACACATCCTAGTAGTGAGTTGCTTATATAAATATTATACACATCCTAGTAGTGAGTAGCTTATATAAATATTATACACATCCTAGTAGTGAGGTGCTTATATAAATATTTATACACATCCTAGTAGTGAGCTGCTTATATAAATATTATACACATCCTAGTAGTGAGTAGCTTATATAAATATTTATACACATCCTAGTAGTGAGTTGCTTATATAAATATTTATACACATCCTAGTAATGAGTTGATTATATAAATATTATACACATCCTAGTAGTGAGTAGCTTATATAAATATTTATACACATCCTAGTAGTGAGTAGCTTATATAAATATTTATACACATCCTAGTAGTGAGTAGCTTATATAAATATTATACACATCCTAGCAGTGAGTTGCTTATATAAATATTATACACATCCTAGTAGTGAGTTGCTTATATAAATATTTATACACATCCTAGTAGTGAGTTGCTTATATAAATATTATACACATCCTAGTAGTGAGTTGCTTATATAAATATTATACACATCCTAGTAGTGAGTAGCTTATATAAATATTTATACACATCCTAGTAGTGAGTAGCTTATATAAATATTTATACACATCCTAGTAGTGAGTTGCTTATATAAATATTATACACATCCTAGCAGTGAGTTGCTTATATAAATATTTATACACATCCTAGTAGTGAGTTGCTTATATAAATATTTATACACATCCTAGTAGTGAGCTGCTTATATAAATATTTATACACATCCTAGTAGTGAGTTGCTTATATAAATATTTATACACATCCTAGTAGTGAGTTGCTTATATAAATATTATACACATCCTAGCAGTGAGTTGCTTATATAAATATTTATACACATCCTAGTAGTGAGTTGCTTATATATATACATTATTACATTGATACGGGGAAATATGACGAGTCTGTGGCTAGTATTTCCACGAGTGCCGCAGGCACGAGTGAAAATACCGGCCAATCAGACGAGTGATATTTCACCCTATCAATTTAATAATGTATTTATCATGGGACTGAGGATGCGCAAACCTTTACTGAGCATGCGCATTTCGTATAGGTAATAACAAGTACGCAATATGGTAAAATATCACAGTAGTTCTATTTGTACTATTCTCTATGAGTGGAGTAGATAGCTACATGATAAAAATATTTATACACATCCTAGCAGTGAGTTGCTTATATAAATATTTATACACATCCTAGTAGTGAGTTGCTTATATAAATATTTATACACATCCTAGTAGTGAGCTGCTTATATAAATATTATTCACATCCTAGTAGTGAGTAGCTTATATAAATATTTATACACATCCTAGTAGTGAGTTGCTTATATAAATATTTATACACATCCTAGTAATGAGTTGATTATATAAATATTATACACATCCTAGTAGTGAGTAGCTTATATAAATATTTATACACATCCTAGTAGTGAGTAGCTTATATAAATATTTATACACATCCTAGTAGTGAGTAGCTTATATAAATATTATACACATCCTAGCAGTGAGTTGCTTATATAAATATTATACACATCCTAGTAGTGAGTTGCTTATATAAATATTTATACACATCCTAGTAGTGAGTTGCTTATATAAATATTATACACATCCTAGTAGTGAGTTGCTTATATAAATATTATACACATCCTAGTAGTGAGTAGCTTATATAAATATTTATACACATCCTAGTAGTGAGTAGCTTATATAAATATTTATACACATCCTAGTAGTGAGTAGCTTATATAAATATTTATACACATCCTAGTAGTGAGTTGCTTATATAAATATTTATACACATCCTAGTAGTGAGTTGCTTATATAAATATTTATACACATCCTAGTAGTGAGTTGCTTATATAAATATTTATACACATCCTAGTAGTGAGTTGCTTATATAAATATTTATACACATCCTAGTAGTGAGTTGCTTATATAAATATTTATACACATCCTAGTAGTGAGTAGCTTATATAAATATTTATACACATCCTAGCAGTGAGTTGCTTATATAAATATTTATACACATCCTAGTAGTGAGTTGCTTATATAAATATTATACACATCCTAGTAGTGAGTAGCTTATATAAATATTATACACATCCTAGTAGTGAGGTGCTTATATAAATATTTATACACATCCTAGTAGTGAGCTGCTTATATAAATATTATACACATCCTAGTAGTGAGTAGCTTATATAAATATTTATACACATCCTAGTAGTGAGTTGCTTATATAAATATTTATACACATCCTAGTAATGAGTTGATTATATAAATATTATACACATCCTAGTAGTGAGTAGCTTATATAAATATTTATACACATCCTAGTAGTGAGTAGCTTATATAAATATTTATACACATCCTAGTAGTGAGTAGCTTATATAAATATTATACACATCCTAGCAGTGAGTTGCTTATATAAATATTATACACATCCTAGTAGTGAGTTGCTTATATAAATATTTATACACATCCTAGTAGTGAGTTGCTTATATAAATATTATACACATCCTAGTAGTGAGTTGCTTATATAAATATTATACACATCCTAGTAGTGAGTAGCTTATATAAATATTTATACACATCCTAGTAGTGAGTAGCTTATATAAATATTTATACACATCCTAGTAGTGAGTAGCTTATATAAATATTTATACACATCCTAGTAGTGAGTTGCTTATATAAATATTTATACACATCCTAGTAGTGAGTTGCTTATATAAATATTTATACACATCCTAGTAGTGAGTTGCTTATATAAATATTTATACACATCCTAGTAGTGAGTAGCTTATATAAATATTTATACACATCCTAGCAGTGAGTTGCTTATATAAATATTTATACACATCCTAGTAGTGAGTTGCTTATATAAATATTATACACATCCTAGTAGTGAGTAGCTTATATAAATATTATACACATCCTAGTAGTGAGGTGCTTATATAAATATTTATACACATCCTAGTAGTGAGTAGCTTATATAAATATTTATACACATCCTAGTAGTGAGTTGCTAATATAAATATTATACACATCCTAGTAGTGAGTAGCTTATATAAATATTTATACATATCCTAGTAGTGAGTTGCTTATATAAATATTTATACACATCCTAGTAGTGAGGTGCTTATATAAATATTTATACACATCTAGTAGTGAGTTGCTAATATAAATATTTATACACATCCTAGTAGTGAGTTGCTAATATAAATATTTATACACATCCTAGCAGTGAGTTGCTTATATAAATATTTATACACATCCTAGTAGTGAGTTGCTTATATAAATATTTATACACATCCTAGCAGTGAGTTGCTTATATAAATATTTATACACATCCTAGTAGTGAGTAGCTTATATAAATATTTATACACATCCTAGTAGTGAGTTGCTAATATAAATATTTATACACATCCTAGCAGTGAGTAGCTTATATAAATATTTATACACATCCTAGTAGTGAGTAGCTTATATAAATATTTATACACATCCTAGCAGTGAGTTGCTTATATAAATATTTATACACATCCTAGTAGTGAGGTGCTTATATAAATATTTATACACATCCTAGTAGTGAGTTGCTTATATAAATATTTATACACATCCTAGTAGTGAGTAGCTTATATAAATATTTATACACATCCTAGTAGTGAGTAGCTTATATAAATATTTATACACATCCTAGTAGTGAGTAGCTTATATAAATATTTATACATATCCTAGTAGTGAGTAGCTTATATAAATATTTATACACATCCTAGTAGTGAGGTGCTTATATAAATATTATACACATCCTAGTAGTGAGTAGCTTATATAAATATTATACACATCCTAGTAGTGAGTAGCTTATATAAATATTATACACATCCTAGTAGTGAGTAGCTTATATAAATATTTATACACATCCTAGTAGTGAGCTGCTTATATAAATATTTATACACATCCTAGTAGTGAGTTGCTTATATAAATATTTATACACATCCTAGCAGTGAGTTGCTTATATAAATATTTATACACATCCTAGCAGTGAGTTGCTTATATAAATATTTATACACATCCTAGTAGTGAGTTGCTTATATAAATATTTATACACATCCTAGTAGTGAGGTGCTTATATAAATATTATACACATCCTAGTAGTGAGTTGCTTATATAAATATTATACACATCCTAGTAGTGAGTTGCTTATATAAATATTATACACATCCTAGTAGTGAGTAGCTTATATAAATATTTATACACATCCTAGTAGTGAGTAGCTTATATAAATATTTATACACATCCTAGTAGTGAGTAGCTTATATAAATATTTATACACATCCTAGTAGTGAGTTGCTTATATAAATATTTATACACATCCTAGTAGTGAGTTGCTTATATAAATATTTATACACATCCTAGTAGTGAGTTGCTTATATAAATATTTATACACATCCTAGTAGTGAGTTGCTTATATAAATATTTATACACATCCTAGTAGTGAGTTGCTTATATAAATATTTATACACATCCTAGTAGTGAGTAGCTTATATAAATATTTATACACATCCTAGCAGTGAGTTGCTTATATAAATATTTATACACATCCTAGTAGTGAGTTGCTTATATAAATATTATACACATCCTAGTAGTGAGTAGCTTATATAAATATTATACACATCCTAGTAGTGAGGTGCTTATATAAATATTTATACACATCCTAGTAGTGAGCTGCTTATATAAATATTATACACATCCTAGTAGTGAGTAGCTTATATAAATATTTATACACATCCTAGTAGTGAGTTGCTTATATAAATATTTATACACATCCTAGTAATGAGTTGATTATATAAATATTATACACATCCTAGTAGTGAGTAGCTTATATAAATATTTATACACATCCTAGTAGTGAGTAGCTTATATAAATATTTATACACATCCTAGTAGTGAGTAGCTTATATAAATATTATACACATCCTAGCAGTGAGTTGCTTATATAAATATTATACACATCCTAGTAGTGAGTTGCTTATATAAATATTTATACACATCCTAGTAGTGAGTTGCTTATATAAATATTATACACATCCTAGTAGTGAGTTGCTTATATAAATATTATACACATCCTAGTAGTGAGTAGCTTATATAAATATTTATACACATCCTAGTAGTGAGTAGCTTATATAAATATTTATACACATCCTAGTAGTGAGTAGCTTATATAAATATTTATACACATCCTAGTAGTGAGTTGCTTATATAAATATTTATACACATCCTAGTAGTGAGTTGCTTATATAAATATTTATACACATCCTAGTAGTGAGTTGCTTATATAAATATTTATACACATCCTAGTAGTGAGTAGCTTATATAAATATTTATACACATCCTAGCAGTGAGTTGCTTATATAAATATTTATACACATCCTAGTAGTGAGTTGCTTATATAAATATTATACACATCCTAGTAGTGAGTAGCTTATATAAATATTATACACATCCTAGTAGTGAGGTGCTTATATAAATATTTATACACATCCTAGTAGTGAGTAGCTTATATAAATATTTATACACATCCTAGTAGTGAGTTGCTAATATAAATATTATACACATCCTAGTAGTGAGTAGCTTATATAAATATTTATACATATCCTAGTAGTGAGTTGCTTATATAAATATTTATACACATCCTAGTAGTGAGGTGCTTATATAAATATTTATACACATCTAGTAGTGAGTTGCTAATATAAATATTTATACACATCCTAGTAGTGAGTTGCTAATATAAATATTTATACACATCCTAGCAGTGAGTTGCTTATATAAATATTTATACACATCCTAGTAGTGAGTTGCTTATATAAATATTTATACACATCCTAGCAGTGAGTTGCTTATATAAATATTTATACACATCCTAGTAGTGAGTAGCTTATATAAATATTTATACACATCCTAGTAGTGAGTTGCTAATATAAATATTTATACACATCCTAGCAGTGAGTAGCTTATATAAATATTTATACACATCCTAGTAGTGAGTAGCTTATATAAATATTTATACACATCCTAGCAGTGAGTTGCTTATATAAATATTTATACACATCCTAGTAGTGAGGTGCTTATATAAATATTTATACACATCCTAGTAGTGAGTTGCTTATATAAATATTTATACACATCCTAGTAGTGAGTAGCTTATATAAATATTTATACACATCCTAGTAGTGAGTAGCTTATATAAATATTTATACACATCCTAGTAGTGAGTAGCTTATATAAATATTTATACACATCCTAGTAGTGAGTAGCTTATATAAATATTTATACACATCCTAGTAGTGAGGTGCTTATATAAATATTATACACATCCTAGTAGTGAGTTGCTAATATAAATATTTATACACATCCTAGTAGTGAGTTGCTTATATAAATATTTATACACATCCTAGTAGTGAGTTGCTTATATAAATATTTATACACATCCTAGTAGTGAGTTGCTTATATAAATATTTATACACATCCTAGTAGTGAGTTGCTTATATAAATATTATACACATCCTAGTAGTGCGTAGTTTATAATATATATATCCTAGTATCTCATATATTTAACCTGTCGGATTAGAACGTGCCCTCAATTAGAAGCAATCCTTAATTAGAAGCAACAAAAGAAGTACACAAAACTAGATGAAAGATTATGTTCAACACAACTAGAATGGAGGAACGCTATAATGGAGGAACGCTGGCCAATCTCGTGTCCTAGTAGTGAGTTGCTTATATAAATATTTATACACATCCTAGTAGTGAGTAGCTTATATAAATATTTATACACATCCTAGTAGTGAGTAGCTTATATAAATATTTATACACATCCTAGTAGTGAGTAGCTTATATAAATATTTATACACATCCTAGTAGTGAGTAGCTTATATAAATATTTATACACATCCTAGTAGTGAGGTGCTTATATAAATATTATACACATCCTAGTAGTGAGTTGCTAATATAAATATTTATACACATCCTAGTAGTGAGTTGCTTATATAAATATTTATACACATCCTAGTAGTGAGTTGCTTATATAAATATTTATACACATCCTAGTAGTGAGTTGCTTATATAAATATTTATACACATCCTAGTAGTGAGTTGCTTATATAAATATTATACACATCCTAGTAGTGCGTAGTTTATAATATATATATCCTAGTATCTCATATATTTAACCTGTCGGATTAGAACGTGCCCTCAATTAGAAGCAATCCTTAATTAGAAGCAACAAAAGAAGTACACAAAACTAGATGAAAGATTATGTTCAACACAACTAGAATGGAGGAACGCTATAATGGAGGAACGCTGGCCAATCTCGTGCAACTATTGTGTGGCTAATCTCGTGCAACTATTGTGTGCATTCTGTTAGTCATGTTGAAATAATAGAACAGGCCCTCACGCAGTACGTGCAGCAACACAGGCAGCTCATGAAATGAATGGAAGGTGCGTGTAATCATCATCTAGTTGATGTAGCCAAATGCCTTTCTTGGTAAGGAACAAATATTTGGGCAACTTCTGCCGTAATATATAATGTCAGTAATTGTGTGTGCAATATTAATGCAGTAAGCCACACCCACTTCCTGGCTTGACTACTTCTAAATTGCCCAAGCCAGCTCTGAAGGATGTAACACTTATACCTGGTTATACCTGGTTTACTACATACATGTGAGGAAACTGACTCTGGTTTACTACATGTGAGGAAACTGACTCTAGTTTACTACATGTGAGGAAACTGACTCTAGTTTACTACATGTGAGGAAACTGACTCTAGTTTACTACATGTGAGGAAACTGACTCTGGTTTACTACATGTGAGGAAACTGACTCTGGTTTACTACATGTGAGGAAACTGACTCTAGTTTACTACATGTGAGGAAACTGACTCTAGTTTACTACATGTGAGGAAACTGACTCTAGTTTACTACATGTGAGGAAACTGACTCTGGTTTACTACATGTGAGGAAACTGACTCTAGTTTACTGCATGTGAGGAAACTAACTCTAGTTTACTACATGTGAGGAAACTGACTCTAGTTTACTGCATGGGAGGAAACTGACTCTGGTTTACTACATGCGAGGAAGCTGACTGGTTTACTGCATGTGAGGAAACTGACTCTGGTTTACTACATGAGAGGAAACTGACTCTAGTTTACTACATGCGAGGAAACTGACTCTAGTTTACTACATGTGAGGAAACTGACTCTAGTTTACTACATGTGAGGAAACTGACTCTAGTTTACTACATGCGAGGAAACTGACTCTAGTTTACTACATGTGAGGAAACTGACTCTAGTTTACTACATGTGAGGAAACTGACTCTAGTTTACTACATGTGAGGAAACTGACTCTGGTTTACTACATGTGAGGAAACTGACTCTAGTTTACTACATGTGAGGAAACTGACTCTGGTTTACTACATGTGAGGAAACTGACTCTAGTTTATTACATGTGAGGAAACTGACTCTAGTTTACTACATGTGAGGAAACTGACTCTGGTTTACTACATGTGACTCTGGTTTACAGCATGTGAGGAAACTGACTCTAGTTTACTGCCATGCAAACTGACTCTGGTTTACTACATGTGAGGAAACTGACTCTAGTTTACTACATGTGAGGAAAATGACTCTAGTTTACTGCATGTGAGGAAACTGACTCTAGTTTACTACATGTGAGGAAACTGACTCTGGTTTACTACATGTGAGGAAACTGACTCTAGTTTACTACATTTGAGGAAACTGACGCTAGTTTACTACATGTGAGGAAACTGACTCTAGTTTACTACATGTGAGGAAACTGACTCTGGTTTACTACATGTGAGGAAACTGACTCTAGTTTACTACATGTGAGGAAACTGACTCTAGTTTACTACATGTGAGGAAACTGACTCTAGTTTACTACATGTGAGGAAACTGACTCTAGTTTACTACATGTGAGGAAACTGACTCTGGTTTACTACATGTGAGGAAACTGACTCTGGTTTACTACATGCGAGGAAACTGACTCTAGTTTACTACATGTGAGGAAACTGACTCTGGTTTACTGCATGTGAGGAAACTGACTCTAGTTTACTACATGTGAGGAAACTGACTCTGGTTTACTACATGTGAGGAAGCTGACTCTGGTTTACTACATGTGAGGAACTGACTCTAGTTTACTACATGTGAGGAAACTGACTCTGGTTTACTACATGCGAGGAAACTGACTCTAGTTTACTACATGTGAGGAAACTGACTCTAGTTTACTACATGTGAGGAAACTGACTCTAGTTTACTACATGTGAGGAAACTTACTCTAGTTTACTACATGTGAGGAAACTGATCTAGTTTACTACATGCGAGGAAACTGACTCTAGTTTACTACATGCGAGGAAACTGACTCTGGTTTACTACATGTGAGGAAACTGACTCTGGTTTACTACATGTGACTCTGGTTTACTGCATGTGAGGAAACTGACTCTGGTTTACTACATGTGAGGAAACTGACTCTAGTTTACTATATGTGAGGAAACTGACTCTGGTTTACTACATATGAGGAAACTGACTCTAGTTTACTACATGTGAGGAAACTGACTCTGGTTTACTACATGTGAGGAAACTGACTCTAGTTTACTACATGTGAGGAAACTGACTCTAGTTTACTACATGTGAGGAAACTGACTCTAGTTTACTGCATGTGAGGAAACTGACTCTAGTTTACTACATGTGGGGAAACTGACTCTGGTTTACTACATGTGAGGAAACTGACTCTAGTTTACTGCATGTGAGGAAACTGACTCTAGTTTACTACATGTGGGGAAACTGACTCTGGTTTACTACATGTGAGGAAACTGACTCTAGTTTACTACATGTGAGGAAACTGACTCTAGTTTACTACATGTGAGGAAACTGACTCTAGTTTACTACATGTGAGGAAACTGACTCTGGTTTACTACATGTGAGGAAACTGACTCTAGTTTACTACATGTGAGAAAACGGACTCACATCACGATGTGTGTTGTGACGTTTATCCATGCGGTGATTGAGCTAAGTAGCTCTAGAACTGCACAGCCATCGTAAGACTCCTGCCAGCTCTAAAACTGCAGCTGTAATGACCATCGTAAGACTCCTGCTAGTTCTAGAACTGTACAGTTGTAAAGATTGTCATAAGACTAGCTCTAGAACTGCATAGCTGTGTCATGGACAGCTGTAATGACCGTTGTATGACGCCTTTCACCTCTATCTGAACAAAACTTGTCTGCACAACCTTTTATGGGCTGTAACCAGCAGGCCTGAAGCCAAGCACCTGTGGGCCTGGGTGACCAGCAGGCCTGAAGCAGGGGCAAGCACCTGGGTATGGGTGACCAGTAGGCCTGAAGCAGGGGCAAGCACCTGGGTATGGCTGACCAGCAGGCCTGAAGCAGGGGCAAGCACCTGGGTATGGCTGACCAGCAGGCCTGAAGCAGGGGCAAGCACCTGGGTACGGGCCTGAAGCCAAGCACCTGGGTATGGGTGACCAGCAGGCCTGAAGCCAAGCACCTGGGTATGGGTGACCAGCAGGCCTGAAGCAGGGTCTGGGTGTTGGGGTATGTCTGTCCACACTGAGCATATCCTTATGTCAGTGCTGAAACCACTTGGGCAGTCTACATGGTATCTCACTGTTGCTATATACAACAGCTGCAGAGTCAGTCATTCTCTCAACCTGCAGCTAGCTTGCATATATCACATCTCCAGTCCGTGTTAAATACTGCGTGTGCTCAAGTACGGAGATATTGGTAGTGTGCAGCACTCCCTAACCAGACACATATGCAACTGTGTCTACCTACATCATACCATAACCACCTGTGTCTACACAATAATACAGTAATATTATGTTGGTGGACGTTGGTAATATTATGTTGGTGGGATATTAATAATATTATGTTGGTGGGGTATTAATAATATTATGTTGGTAATATTATGTTGGTGGATATTAGTAATATTATGTTGGTGGACGTTGGTAATATTATGTTGGTGGATATTAGTAATATTATGTTTGTTGGTGGGATATTAGTAACATTATGTTGGTGGGATATTAATATTAGTGGGATATTAGTAATATTATGTTGGTGGGATATTAATAATATTATTTTGGTGGATGTTGGTAATATTATGTTGGTGGGATGTTAGTAATATTATGTTGGTGGGATATTAATAATATTATGTTGGTGGGATATTAATAATATTAGTGGGATATTAGTAATATTATGCTGGTGGATGTTGGTAATATTATGTTGGTGGGATATTAATAATATTATTTTGGTGGATGTTGGTAATATTATGTTGGTGGGATATTAATAATATTATGTTGGTGGGATATTAGTAATATGTTGGTGGGATATTAATAATATTATGTTAGTGGGATATTAGTAACATTATGTTGGTGGGATATTAATAATATTAGTGGGATATTAGTAATATCATGTTGGTGGGATATTAATATTATTTTGGTGGATGTTGGTAATATTATGTTGGTGGGATGTTAGTAATATTATGTTGGTGGGATATTAATAATATTATGTTGGTGGGATATTAATAATATTAGTGGGATATTAGTAATATTATGTTGGTGGATGTTGGTAATATTATGTTGGTGGGATATTAATAATATTATTTTGGTGGATGTTGGTAATATTATTTTGGTGGATGTTGGTAATATTATGTTGGTGGGATATTAATAATATTATGTTGGTGGGATATTAGTAATATGTTGGTGGGATATTAATGAAGATATTAATAATATTATGTTAGTGGGATATTAGTAATATTATGTTGGTGGGATATTAATAACATTATTTTGGTGGATGTTGGTAATATTATGTTGGTGGATATTAGTAACATTATGTTGGTGGGATATTAGTAATATTATGTTGGTGGATGTTGGTAATATTATGTTGGTGGATATTAGTAATATTATGTTGGTGGGATATTAGTAATATTATGTTGGTGGATGTTGGTAATATTATGTTGGTGGATGTTGGTAATATTATGTTGGTGGATGTTGGTAATATTATGTTGGTGGATGTTGGTAATATTATGTTGGTGGACGTTGGTAATATTATGTTGGTGGATGTTGGTAATATTATGTTGGTGGATGTTGGTAATATTATGTTGGTGGATGTTGGTAATATTATGTTGGTGGATGTTGGTAATATTATGTTGGTGGATGTTGGTAATATTATGTTGGTGGATGTTGGTAATATTATGTTGGTGGATATTAGTAATATTATGTTGGTGGATGTTGGTAATATTATGTTGGTGGATGTTGGTAATATTATGTTGGTGGATGTTGGTAATATTATGTTGGTGGATGTTGGTAATATTATGTTGGTGGATGTTGGTAATATTATGTTGGTGGGATATTAATAATATTACGTTGGTGGGATATTAGTAATATGTTGGTGGGATATTAATGAAGATATTAATAATATTATGTTAGTGGGATATTAGTTATATTATGTTGGTGGGGTATTAATAATATTATGTTGGTAATATTATGTTGGTGGATGTTGGTAATATTATGTTGGTGGGATATTAATAATATTATGTAGGTGGGATATTAGTAATATTATGTTGGTGGGATATTAATAATATTATGTTGGTGGGATATTAGTAATATGTTGGTGGGATATTAATGAAGATATTAATAATATTATGTTAGTGGGATATTAGTTATATTATGTTGGTGGGGTATTAATAATATTATGTTGGTAATATTATGTTGGTGGATGTTGGTAATATTATGTTGGTGGACGTTGGTAATATTATGTTGGTGGATATTAGTAATATTGTGTTTGTTGGTGGGATATTAGTAACATTATGTTGGTGGGATATTAATAATATTAGTGGGATATTAGTAATATTATGTTGGTGGGATATTAATAATATTATTTTGGTGGATGTTGGTAATATTATGTTGGTGGGATGTTAGTAATATTATGTTGGTGGGATATTAATAATATTATGTTGGTGGGATATTAGTAATATTATGTTGGTGGGATATTGGTGGGATATTAGTGTTGCTGGATGTTGGTAATATTATGTTGGTGGGATATTAATAATATTATGTTGGTGGATGTTGGTAATATTATGTTGGTGGGATATTAGTAATATTATGTTGGTGGGATATTAGTAATATGTTGGTGGGATATTAATGAAGATATTAATAATATTATGTTAGTGGGATATTAGTTATATTATGTTGGGGTATTAATAATATTATGTTGGTTAATATTATGTTTGTTATGGGATTTGTTATGGGATATTAGTGATATTATGTTGGTGGATATTAGTAATATTATGTTGGTGGACGTTGGTAATATTATGTTGGTGGGATATTAGTAATATTATGTTGGTGGATGTTGGTAATATTATGTTGGTGGATGTTGGTAATATTATGTTGGTGGATATTAGTAATATTATGTTGGTGGATATTAGTAATATGTTGGTGGATGTTGGTAATATTATGTTGGTGGGATATTAGTAATATTATGTTGGTGGATGTTGGTAGTATTATGTTGGTGGATATTAGTAATATTATGTTGGTGGATATTAGTAATATTATGTTGGTGGATATTAGTAATATTATGTTGGTGGACGTTGGTAATATTATGTTGGTGGATGTTGGTAATATTATGTTGGTGGATATTAGTAATATTATGTCGGTGGATGTTGGTAATATTATGTTGGTGGGATATTAGTAATATTATGTTGGTGGATATTAGTAATATTATGTTGGTGGATATTAGTAATATTATGTTGGTGGGATATTAGTAATATTATGTTGGTGGACGTTGGTAATATTATGTTGGTGGACGTTGGTAATATTATGTTGGTGAAGATGTCATGTTATGGAATGGATACATACTTTGTTGTTTGAGTGGCAACCTCCAGAAAGGGGAGGAGTTTCTCCAGGAGTGAAGACAGTTGTTGGTAGAGAGGTAGGTAAGTGGTGAACAGCTGACTCAGCACTATGGCCATGTACCAGTTGGGAGAGCTGCATATAAAGACACACTCTCAACACACATATACATGCACACATATACATACCTATCTACATGCACACATATATACATGCATGTATATACATACATGCACATGCATGCACACATGCATACATACCTACACACATACATACATGCATACATATATACATACCTACACACACACATACCTACAGACACGCACACCTGTCAAATTATGCACACAAACCTGTTGAAGTATGCACACAAACCTGTTGAAGTATGCACACAAACCTGTTGAAGTATGCACACAAACCTGTTGAAGTACACACACACATACGTACACACACACACACACACCTACCTGGTGAAGAGGTCAAGCAGATCAGAAAGCAACCCGACCAGCACGTCCAGTATTTTGGGTGGTGGCTTGCCTCTCCACAGTCTGCTGGCAACATTAAACAGCAGGGGCAGTGTCAGCACTACCGCCTGTTGCAACTGAGCATGTGCAGATTCCATGATCAACTTCACAAGTGTGTGTGTGTAGGGAACAGCCGTCTCCTCTCCTAGTTGTCCCACGCAACCACGCAACAGATCCACCATCAGCGACTCTACTAATGGTGAAGGTGACTGGTCAGCAATTTGGACCTCCACTGGCATTTTGAATGAAACCACACCCACAGTTGCCAGAAATGCACAGACGGTAGATTTGGCATTGTTTCTGCAGCACATAATACATCAACACTTGAGAGAATTGCTATTACATCACCAGAAATCATTATATCATCAGCACTGATCACTACCAGACATCAACATTACTGCACATCTTTTATACACACAGTGTTCAGATGCGCCTACCGGACACACTGTTCCAAGATGCCCAGGACATAAGTCAAGACCCTATAATAATTTTAAAACAAATAATAACAATAACAACAACAACAACAATATTAACTAAACAGTCACCTGTTAAGAAAACAAGACAGCGAAGGCAAAGCATAAGATTGAGAGATGACACGTGACATGGAGAGGAGATGACATGGAGAGGAGATGACATGGAGAGGAGATGACATGGAGAGGAGATGACATGGAGAGGAGATGACATTGAGAGGAGATGACATGGAGAGATGACATGGAGAGGAGATGACATGGAGAGGAGATGACAAGGAGAGGAGATGACATGGAGAGATGACATGGAGAGATGACATGGAGAGGAGATGACATGGAGAGGAGATGACATGGAGAGATGACATGGAGAGGAGATGACATGGAGGAGATGACATGGAGAGGAGATGACATGGAGAGGAGATGACATGGAGAGGAGATGACATGGAGAGGAGATGACATGGAGAGGAGATGACATGGAGAGGAGATGACATGGAGAGGAGATGACATGGAGAGGAGATGACATGGAGAGGAGATGACATGGAGAGGAGATGACATGGAGAGGAGATGACATGGAGAGGAGATGACATGGAGAGGAGATGACATGGAGAGGAGATCTAAACGCTTTTCTTCGCAGAAGGAAGACGTTCAACGTGTAAATCTGATGCATGCTCACCTCATGGCCGAGCATGCCCACCTGGCATGGTTGAGCATGCCCACCTCATGGCCGAGCATGCCCACCTCATGGCCGAGCATGTCCACCTCATGGCCGAGCATGCCCACCTCATGGCCGAGCATGCCTACCTCATGGCCGAGCATGCCCACCTCATGGCCGAGCATGCCCACCTCACGGCCGAGCATGTCCACCTCATGGCCGAGCAAGCCCACTCATGGTCGACCCACCTCATGGCCGAGCATGTCCACCTCATGGCCGAGCATGCCCACCTCATGGCTGAGCATGCCCACCTCATGGCCGAGCATGCCCACCTCATGGCCGAGCATGTCCACCTCATGGCCGAGCATGCCCACCTCATGGCCGAGCATGCCCATCTCATGGTCGAGCATGCCCACCTCATGGCCGAGCATGTCCACCTCATGGCCGAGCATGCCCACCTCATGGTTGAGCATGCCCACCTCATGGCCGAGCATGCCCACCTCATGGCCGAGCATGCCCACATGGCATGGCCGAGCATGCCCACCTCATGGCCGAGCATGCCCACATGGCATGGCCGAGCATGCCCACCTCATGGCCGAGCATGCCCACATGGCATGGTTGAACATTTTTGTATGAGGCCAAAGATGGGACAGGGCTGCCTGTTTCCTTGGTGGTGTTTCTAGCACCTACACAAATGACATGCCTGGTGTTAGGCTTAGGGCTCTTGAGACGGCAAGAGAACTAGCTAACAACAGTCAAGGTTCTAGACTAAAGTTATAATTCGCAATACATATCAATTACAACACTCAAAATGCCAAATCTAGCCAAGTCTGTCAAGTCCTAAAACTCTGCCATTAAATAGGCTGGAGCCGGCCTCTTCCAGTCATGACCAAACAAGGTAATGATACAATCCATAACACCTATATGGACCAATGAGATCACTACAGGCAAGCAGCAATGACAAACCCACAAACATACAACAGTTCAATTATATGCTTCTAACACTAGTTCTATGTTCTGGTTGGAGAGGAATGTTAGTTTGTAACATCTCCCCCTCCTTCTTCTTTTGGTTCAGATAGTACGGGAGATGCATCCCAGGCCTGTCGGGAGAGGGCATCCGCGTTTGCATTCGCCGATCCAGGACGATACTTTATCTGGAACGTGAATTGACGAAGGGCGTCCATCCATCTTGCTAGGCGACCACTGTGAGGGTCTTTGTCCGCGAGGAAGGCCAATGCACGATGATCTGTGATGATGGTAAACTGGTGACCCAATAGATAAGGGAGAAAGTGTTTGCAGGCTGCAACTACAGCAAGTCCTTCCTTTTCTGTGGCGGAGTATCTGGTTTCTCGAGGGAGCATCTTTCTACTAAAATAGGCAACCGGGTGATCCTTGTCGTCGTCATCTAGTTGAGCTAGCACACCAGCAATACCGCGGTCAGAGGCATCGGTTTGGACTATAAATTCTCTGTCATAACGAGGGGGAGACAACACTGGCGGTAGACACAGCAATTCTTTGAGACAGGTAAAGGCATGTTCACACTCAGGACTCCATTCTACCACATCAGGGGCAGCTTTCCTAGTGAGGTCTGAGAGAGGGGCAGCAATGCCACTGAAGTGGGGAATGAAGTGGTGGTAGTAACCCATGAGACCAAGAAATGTTCTGACATCTGACTTGGTGGAAGGTCGACGGAAGTTCCGAATTGCTTCTGTTTTAGCCTGTTGAGGTGTGATATGTCCCTCACCCACAACATGGCCCAAAAATGTGCACGAAGTCACGCCGAGTTGTGACTTGGCAGGCTGGATGGTCAATCCTTCCTGTCTGAGTCGATCGAGCACTAAACGGATATGATGGATGTGGTCTGGCCAAGTTGCACTAAAAATTGCAACATCATCGATATAGACATTAGTAAAGTCCGAGTGGTCACGAAGCAAGTCATCCATTAGCCGTTGAAATGTGGCCGGTGCATTTCTGAGCCCGAATGGCATCACGGTGAAGCGATATTTCCCGAATGGGGTGACTACTGTGGTCTTGTCACGGTCTTCCGGAGCAACAGGGACCTGGTAAAATCCCCGGGCAAGGTCAAAGGTAGTAAAGTATTTGGCTGGGGCCATCTTCTGCAAGGTCTCCTCGACTCGTGGTTGATAATATGGGTCGGGAAGGGTGACTAGATTAAGTCGTCTATAGTCATTAACCAACCGTACTTCGCCTGGTGTCTTCTTGGGAACCGCGAACATAGGGGCCGCCCACGGTGATGAGGACGGTTCAATGAGTCCTGTGCTAAGCAGCTTCTTAATTTCAGCTTTGAATGGCTCTTCCCACACCTTGGGAATGCGGTAAGGGTGCAGGCGGATGGGCATGGCTAAGCCAGTGTCAATTCTGTGCGACGTCGTCTTTGCTCTGCCAAGGGAGGTAGTGATGACTGTCGGGAAGTCATCCCAGATCTGGAGCAGGTCTGCTTTCTGTGCTGCGGAGAGAGAGGGGTCCAGAGTTGGTCGGTTGAGGGGAACTTCTGCACAGTACGAGGGCAGGTCAGCAGCATCTGCAGGTTCAACGGAAAAGCAAGAAACATTGTGTATGGGCTCAACCCACCTTTTCATGGCTGTAACATGGACAGATCTCTGCTTTTTATGTCTCTCCGGCATGTCCACCTGATATGTGACAGGAGAAAGACGACCAAGTACAATGTATGGACCACACCACTTGTCAGCCAGCTTCTCTCCTTTGGTGCCGGTGATGACAGGAGTGAAAACCAGCACCTTCTCTCCAATGTCGAAACTTTTGGGGGTGGCTGTCTTGTCAAACCACTTTTTGGTTCTCTGCTGCACTGCAATCTGTCGGTCGATTGCGATATCTCTCATCTGGGTGAGATCCTGTTGGAGCTGCAGGAGCCAGTCAGTAGCAGCATGAGAAGTCGATTTTGTTGGCATCCAATTGTTTCGGAGAATGTCAAGAGGGCCATGAACGTGCTGACCAAATATCAGCTCGAATGGTGAGAACCCAGTAGCATGGCAGGGAGCTTCTCGGCATGCAAACAAGAGGAATGGGAGGTACTCATCCCAGTCTCGATGATCAGCGACAGACTTCCTGATCATTTGTAAGAGAGTGTGATGGAAGCGTTCCACCGAGCCATTAGATTGGGGTCTGTATGGGGCTGTTTTAGAGTGACTGATACCCATGAAGGTGAAGACTTCCTTCATCATGGCAGAGAGGAAATTGCTGCCTCGGTCGGATAAAATTTCCAAAGGAACAGATAATCGAGACATAATGGTTAGTAGTGCATTGGCAACAACCTTAGCAGTAGTGATACGAAGAGGCACAGCATCTGGGTATCTTGATCCCAGGTCGATGTAGGTCAGAAGGAATCTGTTCTTCAGCCGGGTCAACGGAAGTGGACCAACGACATCGATGGCTACTTTTTCAAAGGGTCGAGAGATAGTGGGAGGAGGAAGAACCATGGGAGCTTTAGCATGGAGCTTCTTGGCAGTCTTTTGACATCTGGGACAGGATTGACAAAACTGTTTGGCATCCTGCCCAATACCAGGCCAGTAGAAGTTCTTGAGCAGTTTGTATTTTGTGCGTTGAGCACCAACATGCCCAGCCATCGGAGAGGAGTGGGCAAGTTCCAGGGCCTGCATACGTCTATTAATAGGTAAAACCAGTTGTAAATATGACTCACCAATTTGGTCTGTAGTCCTTCGATGAAGCACTCCATTGTATGTGACGAGGGAGGAGTCTTCCTGATCAGCGGTGGTCCAGAGGTCAGCAAGTGTCTGGTCTGCCAACTGGTTTGCACGGAGGGCTGCAGCATTGGCTTGGTCAGAGTCGTCAGTGGGTGACTGGACTGGAGCAGACTGGAGAGAGAGGTTTGTCTGGGGAAAATCGAAATCTGCTCCTAATAGGTCAGTATAGGCATCGTCGGAAGGAGAAAGGTCGGACTGCTCAGCATCCTCTTGCTGCCAGAGCAGTCGCTCAGCCTCTGCAGCTTCCCGGGTCTGGACAGCCAAAACATCGTGGGGGATGTCATCCATGGCAGCTCGAATGAGAGTGTAGAGTTGAGGAGGGTTTCTGCCGAGGATAACATCATAATGGATGTCATCAGACACCGCCATCGAGATGATAGTGGGAGGTCCAAGCAGTTTGCAAGGAAGGTCGACAACTGGCAATGTGGTGTCCTTGCCATGAACGCCTTTGATAGTGATGGTCGTGGTAGAGTCTGGTATAGGAACACCAAGGTCGGGAAACTGGTTGAGCAATTCTTGATTCACTACTGAGTAGTCAGCTCCACTGTCGAGGAAGAATCGAACCGGAACTGTCGAGATGGTTCCCATTGCAAACAGAGTGGGGAGTTGCACATCAGCAGGGTCAGTTCGGGTCAAAATATGGTACAGCTGCTTTTCTGGGCATTGTGCGCTCAGATGGCCCCACGTCTTGCAGTTGAAGCAAAGCGGGCCTTTGTCGGTATCAAAATACTTAGCCAGCCGGTGAGGTTGAGAGGAGGGTTTTCGGCTAGGCTTATCTGATTGAGTTGTGGTTGGAACTGAAGCAGGTGGTTCAGTTGTGGGCTCCATTTTGACTGTAGGGAATGATCGAGGCAAATTTGGACGGTCATAAGCCCTAGATGCTGGTCTGGAATGGTCTGATTCTGGTCGAGAAGAGTGCCACCTTTTGTGCTGTGGCTGGGATCCTTTCCACAGGGTGGAGAGGGGTTGATGACGGCCAATGACATAGTCATCTATTGCTCTTGCGTTGTCGAGAGGAGTCGATAGTTTCATCGCTCGGACTGTCTGTGCTATGTGTGGAGGCACAAGTCTATACAAATTCTCCATGCAAAAATAGTCGATGGCTTCAGCAACAGAGGTGATGTGTTCAGTGCATCCTCTGGCCAAGTCTTGGAGGCGGCCAAGAACTTCTGAAGCAGTCTCATCATGTTTGATTGGAGGATCCCACCATCGTTGAAAACGGGTGGCTGGAGACAGGCCAGCTCTTGCGAGTATAGAAGTCTTAACTTCTTTGTAGTCAAGAATGGAGGAGAGGGGTACAGCCAGGTATGCAGCAAGTGCAGTACCCTTGAGCAAGGGTCGGAGCTCAGCTGTCCATCTGTCGGCAGGCACCTTGAAGCTGGTCATGTGCCTTTCAAATCTGAGGAGGTCGTCTTCTAGTGAAGCATCCCCATTAATGTGAGGTAGCTTGGGCATTCGGTTGTCGCTGTTGGTCAAGTGGAGAGTCTGGAGCATCTCCAGGGTCTGACGATGGGATTGCTCTTGTACATCGGCAAGCTGGAGCTGAGTTCGTTGTTGGGCTTCAGCAAACTGGGACTGAAACATGGTCATCAGCATTACGAGCTGGGGGTCGAGGGTCGTCGCCGGTAGTTGCTCTCTGGGAGAAGAGGTCACCTCTACTCCCTCAGTCACGGAAGGAAGTGGCAAGTAGGCGTCATGGCGCAGGTCATTATCTGTATCCATGTTTGCTGGGCAAGGAGTTTGCCGATTGGAACGAAGTCGTCGATGCAGCTTGGAATCCTTAGTCAAGGTAGGTGAGCGAAGTGGTCGAATCAATAGACGAGGGTCGAGTTCCGCTGCCACCAGATGTTAGGCTTAGGGCTCTTGAGACGGCAAGAGAACTAGCTAACAACAGTCAAGGTTCTAGACTAAAGTTATAATTCGCAATACATATCAATTACAACACTCAAAATGCCAAATCTAGCCAAGTCTGTCAAGTCCTAAAACTCTGCCATTAAATAGGCTGGAGCCGGCCTCTTCCAGTCATGACCAAACAAGGTAATGATACAATCCATAACACCTATATGGACCAATGAGATCACTACAGGCAAGCAGCAATGACAAACCCACAAACATACAACAGTTCAATTATAATTATTATGCTTCTAACACTAGTTCTATGTTCTGGTTGGAGAGGAATGTTAGTTTGTAACACCTGGGGCCAATATTTGTTTGGTATGATCATCCATGACCTTCTGTCAAGGTTGGAGAGGGGTCTACAAGTGTAAAGGTCATGTTAGTCATTGCCCCCTTTTGCCATAGGTAACTTTGCTCATTTTTTAATGTTGCAAGTTAATTCTTTTCACACACCTATTTACACACATTGTTTGTAGCTGATGAGCTTTGCACCTACAGCTGCACCACCTGCTCAGCCTGGCACGGTTACCAGAGAATCTCTCAGCCTGGCAAAGTCACCAGAGAGTCCCTCAGCCTGGCACAGTTACCAGAGAGTCACTCAGCCTGGCACAGTCACCAGAGAGTCTCTCAGCCTGGCACAGTCACCAGAGATTCTCTCAGCCTGGCACAGTTACCAGAGAGTCACTCAGCCTGGCACAGTCACCAGAGAGTCACTCAGCCTGGCACAGTCACCAGAGAGTCACTCAGCCAGGCACAGTCACCAGAGAGTTGTTTCAGAGCTACAAGCAGCAGTGGCAGCATTTAGGCTGCTCAGAATCTGCTAATTGTGTTTTAGTGAATATTTTTTACCATGACATTTATATTTGCATGCATGCATGCATATATGTATGCATGTACATGTATGTACCAGTTGTATGCATGTATGTACCAGTTGTATGCATGACGCTGGAGTACGATGCTTGGTTCTGTCTTCATGGACTCTGCACTCAGACGAACCTGCTCCACATAAAAGTGTAACACACAGAATCAACAAGTGACAGAGGTTACTAGGGCAACAGGTCATTCCTGAGACAGAGCACACCAGCATGACACTGGTGTCTGCTGCTCTTATATCCTGTGTGAGTCCTGATACACAAGACAAAATGTTCTGTTTCACTTCTTCCAGGAACTAGACATAGAAATCATTAGAAACTGCCACCATGAGGACCAAATAATTTTTTTGTATGAAAATCCCTGACAACCATACACCACTAATAGATTTGCATTTGGTTAATTGTGTTGCTATGCAACCAATCACGTAGATGTGAATATTGTCATAATCATGTCTAACAGATGACTACTTCTGCTTGGACTGGTGCTCACTATAGGCAAGCCATCACTTGGCTTCTTCAGCTTGGACTATTTCTATAGAGTCCATCCTTGAGAACCCTGACAGGCCAGGAGGTTGTGTTGGTGTATTACACTAGAGAACCCTGACAGGTCAGGAGGTTGTGTGGGTGTATTACACTAGAGAACCCTGACAGGCCAGGAGGTTGTGTTGGTGTATTACACTAGAGAACCCTGACAGGTCAGGAGGTTGTGTTGGTATATTACACTAGAGAACCCTGACAGGCCAGGAGGTTGTGTTGGTGTATTACACTAGAGAACCCTGACAGGTCAGGAGGTTGTGTTGGTGTATTACACTAGAGAACCCTGACAGGTCAGGAGGTTGTGTTGGTGTATTACACTAGAGAACCCTGACAGGCCAGGAGGTTGTGTTGGTGTATTACACTAGAGAACACTGACAGGCCAGGAGGTTGTGTTGGTATATTACACTAGAGAACCCTGACAGGTCAGGAGGTTGTGTTGGCGTATTACACACTAGAGAACCCTGACAGGTCAGGAGGTTGTGTTGGTGTATTACACTAGAGAACCCTGACAGGCAAGGAGGTTGTGTTGGTGTATTACACACTAGAGAACCCTGACAGGTCAGGAGGTTGTGCTGGTGTATTACACTAGAGAACCCTGACAGGTCAGGAGGTTGTGTTGGTGTATTACACTAGAGAACCCTGACAGGCCAGGAGGTTGTGTTGGTGTATTACACTAGAGAACCCTGACAGGTCAGGCGGTTGTGTTGGTGTATTACACTAGAGAACCCTGACAGGCCAGGAGGTTGTGTTGTTGTATTACACTAGAGAACCCTGACAGGTCAGGAGGTTGTGTTGGTGTATTACACTAGAGAACCCTGACAGGCCAGGAGGTTGTGTTGGTGTATTACACTAGAGAACCCTGACAGGTCAGGAGGTTGTGTTGGTGTATTACACTAGAGAACCCTGACAGGCCAGGAGGTTGTGTTGGTGTATTACACTAGAGAACCCTGACAGGCCAGGAGGTTGTGTTGGTGTATTACACTAGAGAACCCTGACAGGTCAGGAGGTTGTGTTGGTGTATTACACTAGAGAACCCTGACAGGTCAGGAGGTTGTGTTGGTGTATTACACTAGAGAACCCTGACAGGCCAGGAGGTTGTGTTGGTGTATTACACTAGAGAACCCTGACAGGCCAGGAGGTTGTGTTGGTGTATTACACTAGAGAACCCTGACAGGCCAGGAGGTTGTGTTGGTGTATTACACTAGAGAACCCTGACAGGCCAGGAGGTTGTGTTGGTGTATTACACTAGAGAACCCTGACAGGTCAGGAGGTTGTGATGGTGTATTACACTAGAGAACCCTGACAGGTCAGGAGGTTGTGTTGGTGTATTACACTAGAGAACCCTGACAGGCCAGGAGGTTGTGTTGGTGTATTACACTAGAGAACCCTGACAGGTCAGGAGGTTGTGATGGTGTATTACACTAGAGAACCCTGACAGGTCAGGAGGTTGTGTTGGTGTATTACACTAGAGAACCCTGACAGGTCAGGAGGTTGTGATGGTGTATTACACTAGAGAACCCTGACAGGCCAGGAGGTTGTGTTGGTGTATTACACTAGAGAACCCTGACAGATCAGGAGGTTGTGTTGGTGTATTACACTAGAGAACCCTGACAGGCCAGGAGGTTGTGTTGGTATATTACACACTAGAGAACCCTGACAGGTCAGGAGGTTGTGTTGGTGTATTACACTAGAGAACCCTGACAGGTCAGGAGGTTGTGTTGGTGTATTACACTAGAGAACCCTGACAGGTCAGGAGGTTGTGTTGGTGTAGTACACTAGAGAACCCTGACAGGTCAGGAGGTTGTGTTGGTATATTAGACTAGAGAACCCTGACAGGCCAGGAGGTTGTGTTGGTGTATTACACTAGAGAACCCTGACAGGCCAGGAGGTTGTGTTGGTGTATTACACTAGAGAACTACATTACAAACTACATATCTACCTACTTACACACACATAACTTACATACAATATGTCATACAATATGTCTACTCATCATAAGACTGCAAACTGTTTCCTCTATAACTTATTTCTTAATTCAGCACTCGTCTATATTCAGCCAGACACTGGATAATCGGTAAAGAGTCTTCAATGTCATAAACATGCTGGTGAATGGGCAAAATCGAGACTAGCTGAGATGAGTCAGCAAGATCCAGGAAGTGATCAGCAGGTCACTATAATGCATGTGCACAACCTTCAGCAGGTCACTATAATGCATGTGCACCACCTTCAGCAGGTCCCTATAATGCATGTTCGTATTAAATTGTACATATCATGTGTATTTACTTGAGTCTTGAGTAATAAACAAGTGTTACACCAAGTAACTCCTTGTAGGTAGCTAGTGTTACACTGAGTAACTTCTTGCCAGTGGCTAGTGTTACACTGAGTAACTCCTTGTAGGTGGCTAGTGTTACACTGAGTAACTCCTTGTAGATAGCTAGTGTTACACTGAGTAACTTCTTGTAGGTGGCTAGTGTTATACTGAGTAACTCCTTGTAGGTGGCTAGTGTTACACTGAGAAACTCCTTGTAGGTAGCTAGTGTTACACTGAGTAACTCCTTGTAGGTAGCTAGTGTTACACTGAGCAGTGTTGCCATAGTGTTGGATTTTATCCAAACTGTTTGGATTTTTGACCCTTAAATTTTCTGTTTGGATTTTATCAATAAATGTTTGGATTTTTCATCATTAGAACATTTCATGCATATCAGACCATGTGCAGCCTATTTCAAAACCACTCTCCAGGAATTTCTACATTAAATTCACTTTTAACAGTGTAATTCAATGTTCCTCAAAAATGCTATGAATTTAAACCGAACACTGAACTATTAAAGACATGTGTAAATGCTATGAACACACTTTAGTATGTTATTTCTCATGAAATTGTTGTTTGGATTTTGTTTGGATTTTTTGTTGCCAAAAATTTTGGATAACACAGGCAAGTAATTATGAGTAATTTGAAATTACCAAAAAAATTATGGCAACACTGCACTGAGTAACTTCTTGTAGGTGGCTAGTGTTACACTGGTAACTTCTTGTAGGTGGCTAGTGTTACACTGAGTAACTTCTTGTAGGTGGCTGCTTGACAAATAAGAAACAAGACAAAAATGTTCCATTTAAAAACAGAAAATATAGAAACAGATTTACTTGTGTAGATGACAAACATTTCCATGACCCTTTACCTATTATTATAAAATCTGTATCATGTTTGGTGTTCATTATAGTAATAGGTAAAGGGTTCTGCAAATGTTTGGTGTCTGATTATTAATATATAAGGTTTATAGTACTAGTTATAGTAATAGGTAAAGGGTTCTGCAAATGTTTGTTGTCTGATTATTATGTTGTCTGATTATCTGATTATTAATATATTCTGATTATTAATACATTAATAGTTAATACATTAATAGGTAAAGGTTTATAGTAATAGGTAAAGGGTTCTGCAAATGTTTGGTGTTTGATTATTTTATTTATTTATTAATAGGTAAAGGGTCCTGAAAATGTTTGGCGTCTGCATTTGCTTTTTGGTGGTATATTTAGGTACGAGGTTAGTGGATGTGAGCTTTGTGGGTTATTTTGGCATTTTTGGGGTCCATGGTTTTGAAATGTGGGTCCCCACCAGTGTTCAAGTGTTTCAGTTTCCATACCCCCACACACGCACACACATATGCGCACCTGATACAGTCTATGACAGAGGTGTTGTACTGCCGTCCAGTAGTGGGTGGAGTCCATACAAACCACCCCCTCCCAGAGAGAGTCAGCCTCCAGGTCAAAGAGGAGGCCATCGCTGGAAGATACCAACTCCTTCAACACGGCCATGTCTCTCTCCACAGCCTCACTCGCCTCCCTGCACACCCTCCTATCACTCCGCACACCAGCACCCTTTGCACCTACCAGCTCTCCCACCTCAACCATCACACCTTCACCAGGGACTGCTGCAAGGCTGAGGAGGGCACCATCTAGAGTATGACAATTAAGCAAGAGCTTTATTACGTAAATACATACCAAATGAAAACAGACGAAGTAGGATACAGACCCTGCCCATTCACCTTTAACCTTTCAAAAGGCAATGAATTGTTTACTGCTACACAAGTGCCTAACCAAGTCTTGGTCGAGTCTCTAAAGCCCTTCCATTGGTTAACACGCAAGACATACACACAACACCATTGGGATTGGACACATCACCATGGAGATGCAACACATCACCATGGAGACTCTACACATCACCATGGAGACTCAACACATCACCATACAGACTCGCACATCACCATGGAGTCTCGACACAGACACTCGATACATCACCATGGAGATGCGCCACATCACCATGGAGACTTGACATATCACCATGGAGACTTGACATATCACCATGGAGACTTGACATATCATCATGGGGACTTGACACATCACCATAGGGACTCCACATATCACCATTATTTACACTGGTGTGCATAAGAAGCTACCGTGGTGTAGTAGGCGGAGTCTATTGAAACAACTTTCACTATGCAGCATTGTCAACATGTTGCAATAGACAAACAACTGTATCCACAACAAACATTGACTGGCACTGCATGCAGTGAAGTGTGCGTCTGGTGGATTTCATCTGTACATGAACCTTTTGTTTGAAACACATCACAGCGCTCATGAAAACATGCTTCGCTGCCTCTTCCAAAGATTCAGCATCGGTTGAGCTGGGTACACTTTGAAAATACCCTATCCTTCTCTTTTCACTCAAGCTAGCTAATACAGACTTCTCCATGCATAACTAGATAGCTAGCTAATATAGACTTCTCCATGCATAACTAGATAGCTAGCTAATACAGACTTCTCCATGCATAGCTAGATAGCTAGCTAATATAGACTTCTCCATGCATAACTAGATAGCTAGCTAATACAGACTTCTCCATGCATAACTAGATAGATAGCTAATACAGACTTCTCCATGCATAGCTAGATAGCTAGCTAATACAGACTTCTCCATGCATAACTAGATAGCTAGCTAATATAGACTTCTCCATGCATAACTAGATAGCTAGCTAATACAGACTTCTCCATGCATAGCTAGATAGCTAGCTAATATAGACTTCTCCATGCATAACTAGATAGCTAGCTAATACAGACTTCTCCATGCATAACTAGATAGATAGCTAATACAGACTTCTCCATGCATAGCTAGATAGCTAGCTAATACAGACTTCTCCATGCATAACTAGATAGCTAGTTAATACAGACTTCTCCATGCATAACTAGATAGCTAGCTAATACAGACTTCTCCATGCATAACTAGATAGATAGCTAATACAGACTTCTCCATGCATAGCTAGATAGCTAGCTAATATAGACTTCTCCATGCATAGCTAGATAGCTAGTTAATACAGACTTCTCCATGCATAGCTAGATAGCTAGCTAATATAGACTTCTCCATGCATAACTAGATAGCTAGCTAATACAGACTTCTCCATGCATAGCTAGATAGCTAGCTAATATAGACTTCTCCATGCATAACTAGATAGCTAGCTAATACAGACTTCTCCATGCATAGCTAGATAGCTAGCTAATATAGACTTCTCCATGCATAACTAGATAGCTAGCTAATACAGACTTCTCCATGCATAACTAGATAGATAGCTAATACAGACTTCTCCATGCATAGCTAGATAGCTAGCTAATACAGACTTCTCCATGCATAACTAGATAGCTAGCTAATATAGACTTCTCCATGCATAACTAGATAGCTAGCTAATACAGACTTCTCCATGCATAGCTAGATAGCTAGCTAATATAGACTTCTCCATGCATAACTAGATAGCTAGCTAATACAGACTTCTCCATGCATAACTAGATAGATAGCTAATACAGACTTCTCCATGCATAGCTAGATAGCTAGCTAATACAGACTTCTCCATGCATAACTAGATAGCTAGTTAATACAGACTTCTCCATGCATAACTAGATAGCTAGCTAATACAGACTTCTCCATGCATAACTAGATAGATAGCTAATACAGACTTCTCCATGCATAGCTAGATAGCTAGCTAATATAGACTTCTCCATGCATAGCTAGATAGCTAGTTAATACAGACTTCTCCATGCATAGCTAGATAGCTAGCTAATATAGACTTCTCCATGCATAACTAGATAGCTAGCTAATACAGACTTCTCCATGCATAGCTAGATAGCTAGCTAATATAGACTTCTCCATGCATAACTAGATAGCTAGCTAATACAGACTTCTCCATGCATAGCTAGATAGCTAGCTAATATAGACTTCTCCATGCATAACTAGATAGCTAGCTAATACAGACTTCTCCATGCATAACTAGATAGCTAGCTAATATAGACTTCTCCATGCATAGCTAGATAGATAGCTAATATAGACTTCTCCATGCATAGCTAGATAGCTAGCTAATACAGACTTCTCCATGCATAACTAGATAGCTAGCTAATATAGACTTCTCCATGCATAGCTAGATAGATAGCTAATATAGACTTCTCCATGCATAGCTAGATAGCTAGCTAATACAGAGTTCTCCATGCATAACTAGATAGCTAGCTAATATAGATTTCTCCATGCATAGTTAGATAGCTAGACTTCTCCATGCATAGCTAGATAGCTAGCTAATATAGACTTCTCCATGCATAACTAGATAGCTAGCTAATATAGACTTCTCCATGCATAGTTAGATAGCTAGATAATACAGACTTCTCCATGCATAACTAGATAGCTAGATAATACAGACTTCTCCATGCATAGCTAGCTAATACAGACTTCTCCATGCATAACTAGATAGCTAGACTTCTCCATGCATAACTAGATAGCTAGCTAATACAGACTTCTCCATGCATAACTAGATAGCTAGCTAATACAGACTTCTCCATGCATAACTAGATAGCTAGCTAATACAGACGTCTCCATGCATAACTAGATAGATAGCTAATACAGACTTCTCCATGCATAACTAGATAGCTAGCTAATACAGACTTCTCCATGCATAACTAGATAGCTAGCTAATACAGACTTCTCCATGCATAACTAGATAGCTAGCTTATATAGACTTCTCCATGCATAGCTAGATAGCTAGCTAATACAGACTTCTCCATGCATAGCTAGATAGCTAGCTAATACAGACTTCTCCATGCATAACTAGATAGCTAGCTAATATAGACTTCTCCATGCATAGTTAGATAGCTAGCTAATATAGACTTCTCCATGCATAACTATAGATAGCTAATACAGACTTCTCCATGCATAGCTAGATAGCTAGCTAATACAGACTTCTCCATGCATAACTAGATACATGTAGCTAGTTAATACAGACTTCTCCATGCATAGCTAGATAGCTAGCTAATACAGACTTCTCCATGCATAACTAGATAGCTAGCTAATATAGACTTCTCCATGCATAGTTAGATAGCTAGACTTCTCCATGCATAACTAGATAGCTAGCTAATACAGACTTCTCCATGCATAACTAGATAGCTAGCTAATATAGACTTCTCCATGCATAACTAATAGCTAGCTAATACAGACTTCTCCATGCATAACTAGATAGCTAGCTAATATAGACTTCTCCATGCATAACTAGATAGCAGCTAATACAGACATCTCCATGCATAGTTAGATAGCTAGCTAATATAGACTTCTCCATGCATAACTAGATAGATAGCTAATACAGACTTCTCCATGCATAACTAATAGCTAGCTAATACAGACTTCTCCATGCATAACTAGATAGATAGCTAATACAGACTTCTCCATGCATAACTAGATAGCTAGCTAATATAGACTTCTCCATGCATAGCTAGATAGCTAGTTAATACAGACTTCTCCATGCATAGCTAGATAGCAGCTAATATAGACTTCTCCATGCATAACTAGATAGCTAGCTAATACAGACTTCTCCATGCATAGCTAGATAGCTAGCTAATATAGACTTCTCCATGCATAACTAGATGCTAGCTAATACAGACTTCTCCATGCATAGTTAGATAGCTAGCTAATATAGACTTCTCCATGCATAGCTAGATAGCTAGCTAATATAGACTTCTCCATGCATAACTAGATGCTAGCTAATACAGACTTCTCCATGCATAGCTAGATAGCTAGCTAATATAGACTTCTCCATGCATAGCTAGATAGCTAGCTAATACAGACTTCTCCATGCATAGCTAGATAGCTAGCTAATACAGACTTCTCCATGCATAGCTAGATAGCTAGCTAATACAGACTTCTCCATGCATAACTAGATAGCTAGCTAATACAGACTTCTCCATGCATAACTAGATAGCTAGCTAATACAGACTTCTCCATGCATAACTAGATGCTAGCTAATACAGACTTCTCCATGCATAACTAGATAGATAGCTAATACAGACTTCTCCATGCATAGCTAGATAGCTAGCTAATATAGACTTCTCCATGCATAGTTAGATAGCTAGACTTCTCCATGCATAGCTAGATAGCTAGCTAATACAGACTTCTCCATGCATAGCTAGATAGCTAGCTAATATAGACTTCTCCATGCATAACTAGATAGCTAATATAGACTTCTCCATGCATAACTAGATAGCTAGCTAATACAGACTTCTCCATGCATAGCTAGATAGCTAGCTAATATAGACTTCTCCATGCATAGTTAGATAGCTAGACTTCTCCATGCATAACTAGATAGCTAGCTAATATAGACTTCTCCATGCATAGTTAGATAGCTAGACTTCTCCATGCATAACTAGATAGCTAGCTAATATAGACTTCTCCATGCATAACTAGATAGCTAGCTAATACAGACTTCTCCATGCATAACTAGATAGCTAGCTAATATAGACTTCTCCATGCATAGCTAGATAGCTAGCTAATACAGACTTCTCCATGCATAACTAGATAGATAGCTAATATAGACTTCTCCATGCATAACTAGATAGCTAGCTAATATAGACTTCTCCATGCATAACTAGATAGATAGCTAATACAGACTTCTCCATGCATAGCTAGATAGCTAGCTAATACAGACTTCTCCATGCATAACTAGATACATGTAGCTAGTTAATACAGACTTCTCCATGCATAGCTAGATAGCTAGCTAATACAGACTTCTCCATGCATAACTAGATAGCTAGCTAATATAGACTTCTCCATGCATAGTTAGATAGCTAGACTTCTCCATGCATAACTAGATAGCTAGCTAATACAGACTTCTCCATGCATAACTAGATAGCTAGCTAATATAGACTTCTCCATGCATAACTAATAGCTAGCTAATACAGACTTCTCCATGCATAACTAGATAGCTAGCTAATATAGACTTCTCCATGCATAACTAGATAGCAGCTAATACAGACATCTCCATGCATAGTTAGATAGCTAGCTAATATAGACTTCTCCATGCATAACTAGATAGATAGCTAATACAGACTTCTCCATGCATAACTAATAGCTAGCTAATACAGACTTCTCCATGCATAACTAGATAGATAGCTAATACAGACTTCTCCATGCATAACTAGATAGCTAGCTAATATAGACTTCTCCATGCATAGCTAGATAGCTAGTTAATACAGACTTCTCCATGCATAGCTAGATAGCAGCTAATATAGACTTCTCCATGCATAACTAGATAGCTAGCTAATACAGACTTCTCCATGCATAGCTAGATAGCTAGCTAATATAGACTTCTCCATGCATAACTAGATGCTAGCTAATACAGACTTCTCCATGCATAGTTAGATAGCTAGCTAATATAGACTTCTCCATGCATAGCTAGATAGCTAGCTAATATAGACTTCTCCATGCATAACTAGATGCTAGCTAATACAGACTTCTCCATGCATAGCTAGATAGCTAGCTAATATAGACTTCTCCATGCATAGCTAGATAGCTAGCTAATATAGACTTCTCCATGCATAGCTAGATAGCTAGCTAATACAGACTTCTCCATGCATAGCTAGATAGCTAGCTAATACAGACTTCTCCATGCATAACTAGATAGCTAGCTAATACAGACTTCTCCATGCATAACTAGATAGCTAGCTAATACAGACTTCTCCATGCATAACTAGATGCTAGCTAATACAGACTTCTCCATGCATAACTAGATAGATAGCTAATACAGACTTCTCCATGCATAGCTAGATAGCTAGCTAATATAGACTTCTCCATGCATAGTTAGATAGCTAGACTTCTCCATGCATAGCTAGATAGCTAGCTAATACAGACTTCTCCATGCATAGCTAGATAGCTAGCTAATATAGACTTCTCCATGCATAACTAGATAGCTAATATAGACTTCTCCATGCATAACTAGATAGCTAGCTAATACAGACTTCTCCATGCATAGCTAGATAGCTAGCTAATATAGACTTCTCCATGCATAGTTAGATAGCTAGACTTCTCCATGCATAACTAGATAGCTAGCTAATATAGACTTCTCCATGCATAGTTAGATAGCTAGACTTCTCCATGCATAACTAGATAGCTAGCTAATATAGACTTCTCCATGCATAACTAGATAGCTAGCTAATACAGACTTCTCCATGCATAACTAGATAGCTAGCTAATATAGACTTCTCCATGCATAGCTAGATAGCTAGCTAATACAGACTTCTCCATGCATAACTAGATAGATAGCTAATATAGACTTCTCCATGCATAACTAGATAGCTAGCTAATATAGACTTCTCCATGCATAGTTAGATAGCTAGACTTCTCCATGCATAACTAGATAGCTAGCTAATACAGACTTCTCCATGCATAACTAGATGCCAGCTAATACAGACTTCTCCATGCATAACTAGATAGCTAGCTAATATAGACTTCTCCATGCATAGCTAGATAGATAGCTAATATAGACTTCTCCATGCATAACTAGATAGCTAGCTAATACAGACTTCTCCATGCATAACTAGATAGCTAGCTAATACAGACTTCTCCATGCATAACTAGATAGCTAGCTAATACAGACTTCTCCATGCATAGTTAGATAGCTAGCTAATATAGACTTCTCCATGCAGTTAGATAGCTAGACTTCTCCATGCATAACTAGATAGCTAGCTAATACAGACTTCTCCATGCATAGCTAGATAGCTAGCTAATACAGACTTCTCCATGCATAACTACATAGCTAGTTAATACAGACTTCTCCATGCATAGCTAGATAGCTAGCTAATATAGACTTCTCCATGCATAACTAGATAGCTAGCTAATATAGACTTCTCCATGCATAACTAGATAGCTAGCTAATATAGACTTCTCCATGCATAGTTAGATAGCTAGACTTCTCCATGCATAACTAGATAGCTAGCTAATACAGACTTCTCCATGCATAGCTAGATAGCTAGCTAATACAGACTTCTCCATGCATAGCTAGATAGATAGCTAATATAGACTTCTCCATGCATAACTAGATAGCTAGCTAATATAGACTTCTCCATGCATAACTAGATAGCTAGCTAATATAGACTTCTCCATGCATAGCTAGATAGCTAGCTAATACAGACTTCTCCATGCATAGTTAGATAGCTAACTTCTCCATGCATAGCTAGATAGCTAGCTAATACAGACTTCTCCATGCATAACTATACATGAGGAGAAGTAGGGGGGAGGAGTCAGGGGAATGGTTTAGCTCCGGGAGGAGCAGTTTGTCATATTGTCAGCATCAGTGGGTATGTGCTATTAATTAATTTGGAATGCTTTGAGGTCAAAATGATTCAGCATAATAATTATTAATGGGCACAGATTGCTCTCAGGTCAAGTGGTATTAGGTAAGGTGTAGCTAGGTCCTACATGCTTGTATTCAGCTAGCCAATAGCAGCGAACTATACCTTACCTAATCGATCTACCTAATATAGGCGGAGCTCCACTTCAGAGTGGTCCAGCAGATTTGGGTCATATCTGGTAAGTTTCCAGTCTTCACGGAAGGGATGCTTAACTCCTTGAATGGGTAGCTGTAACCTAGGTGATGACCCTTGACAAGCAAACATGGTAACCTTGCGAGATCAAGTGGATTCCAGCCCAAGGCAATGGTGAATGGCTCTTGCCCTCCTCGGCTCCTTCCCATGCCGAGGTGGCTCTCACAAAGACAAAGATAATGCAGATGTCACATCCTCTCAGCTAGACCTTGAGAAGGTAATAACCCACGTTGATGACCAATGTCACATCCTCTCAGCTAGTCCTTGAGAAGGTAACAACCCACGTTGATGACCAATGTCACATCCTCTCAGCTAGTCCTTGAGAAGGTAATAACCCACGTTGATGACCAATGTCCCATCCTCTCAGCTAGTCCTTGAGAAGGTAACAACTCACGTTGATGACCAATGTCACATCCTCTCAGCTAGACCTTGAGAACGTAATAACCCACGTTGATGACCAATGTCACCTCCTCCCAGCTAGTCCTTGAGAAGGTAATAACTCACGTTGATGACCAATGTCACATCCTCCCAGCTAGTCTTGAGAAGGTAATAACTCACGTTGATGACCAATGTCACATCCTCCCAGCTAGTCCTTGAGAAGGTAATAACCCACGTTATTGACCAATGTCACATCCTCCCAGCTAGTCTTGAGAAGGTAACAACCCACGTTGATGACCAATGTCCCATCCTCTCAGCTAGTCCTTGAGAAGTTAACAACTCACGTTGATGACCAATGTCACATCCTCTCAGCTAGTCCTTGAGAAGGTAATAACCCACGTTGATGACCAATGTCACATCCTCTCAGCTAGACCTTGAGAAGGTAACAACTCACGTTGATGACCAATGTCACATCCTCTCAGCTAGTCCTTGAGAAGGTAACAACTCACGTTGATGACCAATGTCACATCCTCTCAGCTAGTCCCTGTTTTTTTATATGAATGAGAAACATTGCCTTGAGAAGGTAATAACTCACGTTGATGACCAATGTCACATCCTCTCAGCTAGACCTTGAGAAGGTAATAACTCACGTTGATGACCAATGTCCCATCCTCTCAGCTAGACCTTGAGAAGGTAATAACCCACGTTGATGACCAATGTCACATCCTCTCAGCTAGACCTTGAGAAGGTAATAACCCACGTTGATGACCAATGTCCCATCCTCTCAGCTAGACCTTGAGAAGGTAACAACTCACGTTGATGACCAATGTCACATCCTCTCAGCTAGACCTTGAGAAGGTAATAACCCACGTTGATGACCAATGTCCCATCCTCTCAGCTAGTCCTTGAGAAGGTAACAACCCACGTTGATGACCAATGTCCCATCCTCTCAGCTAGTCCTTGAGAAGTTAACAACTCACGTTGATGACCAATGTCACATCCTCTCAGCTAGTCCTTGAGAAGGTAATAACCCACGTTGATGACCAATGTCACATCCTCTCAGCTAGACCTTGAGAAGGTAACAACTCACGTTGATGACCAATGTCACATCCTCTCAGCTAGTCCTTGAGAAGGTAACAACTCACGTTGATGACCAATGTCACATCCTCTCAGCTAGTCCCTGTTTTTTTATATGAATGAGAAACATTGCCTTGAGAAGGTAATAACTCACGTTGATGACCAATGTCACATCCTCTCAGCTAGACCTTGAGAAGGTAATAACTCACGTTGATGACCAATGTCACATCCTCTCAGCTAGTCCTTGAGAAGGTAATAACTCACGTTGATGACCAATGTCACATCCTCTCAGCTAGACCTTGAGAAGGTAATAACACACGTTGATGACCAATGTCCCATCCTCTCAGCTAGTCCTTGAGAAGGTAATAACCCACGTTGATGACCAATGTCACATCCTCTCAGCTAGACCTTGAGAAGGTAATAACCCACGTTGATGACCAATGTCCCATCCTCTCAGCTAGACCTTGAGAAGGTAACAACTCACGTTGATGACCAATGTCACATCCTCTCAGCTAGACCTTGAGAAGGTAATAACCCACGTTGATGACCAATGTCCCATCCTCTCAGCTAGTCCTTGAGAAGGTAACAACCCACGTTGATGACCAATGTCCCATCCTCTCAGCTAGTCCTTGAGAAGTTAACAACTCACGTTGATGACCAATGTCACATCCTCTCAGCTAGTCCTTGAGAAGGTAATAACCCACGTTGATGACCAATGTCACATCCTCTCAGCTAGACCTTGAGAAGGTAACAACTCACGTTGATGACCAATGTCACATCCTCTCAGCTAGTCCTTGAGAAGGTAACAACTCACGTTGATGACCAATGTCACATCCTCTCAGCTAGTCCCTGTTTTTTTATATGAATGAGAAACATTGCCTTGAGAAGGTAATAACTCACGTTGATGACCAATGTCACATCCTCTCAGCTAGACCTTGAGAAGGTAATAACTCACGTTGATGACCAATGTCACATCCTCTCAGCTAGTCCTTGAGAAGGTAATAACTCACGTTGATGACCAATGTCACATCCTCTCAGCTAGACCTTGAGAAGGTAATAACTCACGTTGATGACCAATGTCACATCCTCTCAGCTAGTCCTTGAGAAGGTAATAACCCACGTTGATGACCAATGTCACATCCTCCCAGCTAGTCCTTGAGAAGGTAATAACCCACGTTGATGACCAATGTAAGATATCTGCCTTGAGATCCATCCAGACAAATGACTACCCACTACTATTCCATGGGAAGAAGACTAGTGATAGCTAGACAATCAGTGTGTGTAGCGCAGCGATGTGCAATATTTTGTTTTTAAAAACGACCAGTTCCTTGGAGCATGTGTTAGCCAGTGAGGCTCACTCAAAGAAGATCGGTAGCTTTGAACATTTAACCTCAAGTTTGGATGGTGCCTCCCCCCATGAGAGGAGAATACAAACTACAAACCATATCTGATGCATTATAAGTGAAGGGTATTTCATTGACCACTTCCAAGAAAACAAACTCTAGTGACCAAACGTATCAAGAAATGGCTAGGTTTAACCCCTCAAGGTTTAACTCCCTCAGTGGCTAGGTTTAACTCCTCAGTGGCTAGGTTTAACTCCCTCAGTGGCTAGGTTTAAGGTTTAACCCCTCAGTGGCTAGGTTTAACTCCTAGTGGCTAGGTTTAACTCCTCAGTGGTTAGGTTTTACTCCTCAGTGGCTAGGTTTAACTCCCTCAGTGGCTAGGGTTAATTCCCTCAGTGGCTAGGTTTAACCCCTCAGTGGCTAGGTTTAACTCCTAGTGGCTAGGTTTAACTCCTAGTGGCTAGGTTTAACTCCCTCAGTGGCTAGGGTTAATTCCCTCAGTGGCTAGGTTTAACTCCCTCTGTGGCTAGGTTTAACCCTTCAGTGTCTAAGTTTAACTCCCTCAGTGGCTAGGTTCACCCCTCAGTGGCTAGGTTTAATCCCTCAGTGTCTAAGTTTAACTCCCTAAATGACTAGGTTTAACCCCTCACGGGTTGTTTAACCCTCTCACTGGCATAAGCACCTTAAGTCGCGAAAACTGATTAACCGCTACGAAAAAATTCGTAAGAAATTAACCGTTCGCGGTATAAAAATGGTGTAAACTTTAAAAATTGCACGAGTATGCCTAAAGCATGCCTAATCTACCCCTGAATATCTGGAAAATACGGCATTAGGAAAGGGAAGTAAACGTGCCAGCAAACATCACTTCCGGTTCATTCCCGGTCTCGAAGAAGAAATGGCGACCCGCTTTAGTAGAGACGAAGTTTTAGACTTCCTATTTGAGGATGACTTCGGCCTGTCCGAGATTGACGTTAGTGAAGAAGAGGAAGAAGGTGCCTGTGCTTACCTGGGAAGTGGCGTAGTTGACGGTGATGCTATGGCAGCTATAACAGAAGCTGTTGGCACCGACCACGTTTTCAAAGTATAGGTCACCCTACTCTGCCAAGCGAAGCTTCAGACGATAGCGATGATCATGAAGACTTCCCCCAAGGTAAGAATAGATAAGAGTTATAAAGTATATAATAACTAGCATAATAATAAGAACTATTTTTCCTGGGAAGGTAGTTTCACTCATGGGCCTGGAGGAGGATGAGGAAGCAGCAGAGGAGAAGACGGGGTTGGAGGAGAGGTTATTATTTATATATTTTTTAATCTTTTTATAATGTAGCACTATGTGTTTGTCTGAGTTATGTATGCTGAACATGCAGACCTTCACAGTGCCAAGCATTGCCCTTTTATTTTTTATTTATAATTTAGCATTGTGAAGATATGTTATGCACACTTTGCACATACTTTTATTTATTTTTCAGTACTAAGGCCTTACTTCCTCTTTGTTATGATATTCACATCTTTGTGGTTTGTGATAATTGACCAAAAAATGTTGTTGACAAATAGTTGTTGTTGACCAAAAGTTGACCGGCTAACATTGCTGGTTTCATGTGTAACAGATGATATAAACCTTTTTATTTTACTTCCTGTCTCTTATAACAATATTCACATTTCTGTGGTTTGTTGCTAAGCAACTAAAATTTACCATAACGTCCCTTCATGCATCAGCTATCACCTGATATATAGTTGTTGGGTACTTGTCTTCATGTGGTCCTCTATAAATAAATAAAATGTGAAATTGTGTCAATTTTTGTAAAAAGTCCTCCCGTAAATCTGCCAGTGAAAGGATTAACTCACTTTACCACTATCGTGGTTTTACACCACCCCTCAGTGCTAAAGATACTGGCTCTTGACCTGTTCAACTAGTTCCTACTATCTACTCTTACTCTATCTCCCGATCCTTTGATTCAGGAGATTGCAAGCATTACACCCTTAAAAAGTTTCTGTCATGCCTATGGAATCTCAAAAGTGACTCAACCTCTGCATACAGCAGAGAGTGCATCAACAAGGGGTTCCTCAAGAAACTCGCAGATTCTTCTACCATTAGGGCTCACTGGAACTATAAACTAAAGTCTCATAGTGTAGTCAAAGTTCACGGACCATTGATGAAAAATTGTGTCTGGAACAGGATTATAAAGTCTTCCACCTGGTCAGCTACTCCTTCATGCTACGTGCATCATCAGACATGCTCCCAACCCCTTTCAACCAACATCATTGGAGATATCGCCTACCTCACCTTACCTAGTTATAGTAAACTACACCTTACCTAGCTATAGTTAACTACACCTTACCTAGCTATAGTTAACTACACCTTACCTAGCTATAGTTAACTAAACCTTACCTAGCTATAGTTAATTACACCTTACCTAGCTGTAGCTAACTACCTCACTTAGCAGTAGCTAACTACACCTTACCTAGCAGTAGCTAACCACATCTTACCTAGCTATAGTTAACTAAACCTTACCTAGCAGTGCTAACTACACCTTACCTAGCTATAGTTAACTACACCTTACCTAGCTGCAGCTAACTACACCTTACCTAGCTGCAGCTAACTACACCTTACCTAGCTATAGTTAACTACACCTTACCTAGCAGTAGCTAAGTACACCTCACTTAGCAGTAGCTAACTACACCTTACCTAGCTGTAGCTAACTACACCTTACCTAGCTATAGTTAACTACACCTTACCTAGCTGCAGCTAACTACACCTTACCTAGCTATAGTTAACTACACCTTACCTAGCAGTAGCTAAGTACACCTTACCTAGCTACACCTTTAGCAGTAGCTAACTACACCTTACCTAGCCATAGTTAACTACACCTTACCTAGCAGTAGCTAAGTACACCTTACCTAGCTATAGTTAACTACACCTTACCTAGCTGTAGCTAACTACACCTTATCTAGCTATAGTTAACTAAACCTTACCTAGCAGTGCTAACTACACCTTACCTAGCTATAGTTAATTGAACCTTACCTAGCTGCAGCTAACTACCTCACTTAGCAGTAGCTAACTACACCTTACCTAGCAGTAGCTAACTACACCTTACCTAGCAGTAGCTAATACACCTTACCTAGCAGTAGCTAAGTACACCTTACAGACCTGCCAAGAGTCATGAAAATCTGGAGATGCAAAAAAAATCCTCAAAAAATCTGTAGATTTGGTATAAAATCTGGTTATCATTTGCATCAAGTCATAACATAAGCATGCTAAGCGTACTAAATTATTATTATTTTTAAATAACACACTGCTATCAGTTTAATGATTCTGATTATAGCAAGAAGTTGCATGGTCCCAAATTTTCTCATCAGGGAACTTCAGATTCAGGGAATGCTAGCTTCATGGCTAGAATGCTTGACAAAGTGCCATCGAGCTTCATTGATGACCGAGCGTCTGTCTTACAATGCCAAAGAGTCGTTCCTCTTCAGCATTACTGTGAGGGAGGACAACAACTATATACCTCAGTGACACGAAATAGGTACTTGAAACACTGAACATTTGTACCAGGTACCCACATCCACTCTAGAGTGAAAGAGACTGGCGAGGACCCTTCCATCTCACTATCAACTACTTTGGCTTGCTCCCATGCAGACTGGCCAATGTCATCATCATCTGTTATGGTCTGATAGTCTACAAATTCATCAAAGAGGGCATCCTGTGGTATGTCAGATAGCAAGTTTGAATACCTCTCTAGAAAGTCCTCAAGGTTTTCCCAGTTTCTTTCGATCCTTCTGGGAACATCAATCCACTTTGCATTTGCAAGTAGTTCATCAGTCAAAGGGAGTTTTGCTTGCATGTACAATAGTGCATACTTAAAGTAGCAATGAGCGGCATCAAAAAACTTGTATACATTGCTAGGGAAATGTCACCATCTTTACAGTGTGGACAGCTTTGTCTCGGTCAATCCTCCCATTTTTTTTGTTGATTGGTTGGCTTGAAGATTTCATCGTTTAAGTTCATTTCCATCAATTGGCGTGTCCCTGAGTATGTCCAGTAGAACAATACGAGAAGTAGCTTCTTGGCCAGACTAATCATAGCATCTTGTAGAATAAAAGTTCTGTATAGGATCTTTCAATAGCTTCACTTTGCCACAGCTGTGCTATAGCAGCATTTGCCACTACACATATCACTACACATAAAATAAACAGCTCTGCCTAAATAGTGGAGCTAACCACACCTTACCTAGTAGCCCTGCCTAAATAGTCGAGATAACCACACCTTACCTAATACTCATGCCTAAATAGTCGAGCTAACCACACCTTACCTAACAGCCCTGCCTAAATAGTCGAGATAACCACACCTTACCTAACAGTCCTGCTAATTACACTTTAAGTAACACCTTATTTATTAACTACACCCTATCTAACATTAGCTAAACCTTACCTAACAACCTAGTTTAGTTAACTACCAGCCTATACACCCTACCAGTAGCTAACTTCTTCACCTAATATAGCTAACTACACTTTACCTAACACTTGCTAACTACATCTTATTTTAACACTATATTCCAAACTACACCATACTCTAACAGTAAATGCCTAATTACTCCTTACATTAACAGTACATGCCTAACTACACACACTTTACCTAACACTAGCTAACTACATCTTATTTTAACACTATATTCCAAACTACACCATACTCTAACAGTAAATGCCTAATTACTCCTTACATTAACAGTACGTGCCTAACTACACCTAACATTAACTGTACATGCCTAATTACACCTAATATCAACAGTACACGCCTAATTACACCTAACATCAACAGTACATGCCTAATTACACATAACATCAACAGTACATGCATAATTACACCTAACATCAACTAACATCAACAGTACATGCCTAATTACACATAACATCAACAGTACATGCCTAACTACTCCTAACATTAACGGTACATGCCTAATTACACTTAACATTAACAGTACATGCCTAACTACACCTAACATTAACAGTACATGCCTAACTACACCTAACATTAACAGTACATGCCTAACTACACCTAACATTAACAGTACATGCCTAACTACACCTAACATTAACAGTACATGCCTAACTACACCTAACATTAACAGTACATGCCTAACTACACCTAACATTAACAGTACATGCCTAACTACACCTAACATTAACAGTACATGCCTAACTACACCTAACATTAACAGTACATGCCTAACTACACCTAACATTAACAGTACATGCCTAACTACACCTAACATTAACAGTACATGCATAACTACACTAACATTAACAGTACATGCCTAACTACACCTAACATTAACAGTACATGCATAACTACACCTAACATTAACAGTACATGCCTAACTACACCTAACATTAACAGTACATGCATAACTACACTAACATTAACAGTACATGCATAACTACACTAACATTAACAGTACATGCCTAACTACACCTAACATTAACAGTACATGCATAACTACACTAACATTAACAGTACATGCATAACTACACCTAACATTAACAGTACATGCATAACTACACCTAACATTAACAGTACATGCATAACTACACTAACATTAACAGTACATGCATAACTACACTAACATTAACAGTACATGCATAACTACACCTAACATTAACAGTACATGCCTAACTACACCTAACATTAACAGTACATGCCTAACTACACCTAACATTAACAGTACATGCATAACTACACTAACATTAACAGTACATGCCTAACTACACCTAACATTAACAGTACATGCATAACTACACCTAACATTAACAGTACATGCCTAACTACACCTAACATTAACAGTACATGCATAACTACACTAACATTAACAGTACATGCATAACTACACTAACATTAACAGTACATGCCTAACTACACCTAACATTAACAGTACATGCATAACTACACTAACATTAACAGTACATGCATAACTACACCTAACATTAACAGTACATGCATAACTACACCTAACATTAACAGTACATGCATAACTACACTAACATTAACAGTACATGCATAACTACACTAACATTAACAGTACATGCATAACTACACCTAACATTAACAGTACATGCATAACTACACCTAACATTAACAGTACATGCATAACTACACTAACATTAACAGTACATGCATAACTACACTAACATTAACAGTACATGCATAACTACACCTAACATTAACAGTACATGCATAACTACACCTAACATTAACAGTACATGCCTAACTACACTAACATTAACAGTACATGCATAACTACACCTAACATTAACAGTACATGCATAACTACACCTAACATTAACAGTACATGCATAACTACACCTAACATTAACAGTACATGCATAACTACACCTTGCCTATATGATTGATTACTAGTTTCTCCTCAGGAACCCCCCCCCCCCCCCCCCCCCCATCAATTTTTTAAATGAATATTCAGCATCAGTGAAAGTTCCAAAGGATATGCTTGCTTCAAATAATTCCTTCCAAGTTAGGTTGCTATAATACACATAGAGCAAGCTAAGGCGGCACGGGCCTAGATCTTGCTGACAGGGTATGTAGCGGCTGACATCAGGCACTGGTCAAGCTAAGGCATGGGCCTAATCTTGCTGACAGGGTATGTAGTGGTGACATTAGGCACTGGTCAAGCTAAGACATGGGCCTAATCTTGCTGACAGGATATGTAGCAGTGACATTAGGCACTGGTCAAGCTAAGGCATGGGCCTAATCTTGCTGACAGGATATGTAGCAGTGACATTAAGCACTGGTCAAGCTAAGGCACGGGCCTAGATCTTGCTGACAGGATATGTAGTGGTGACATTAGGCACTGGTCAAGCTAAGGCATGGGCCTAATCTTGCTGACAGGGTATGTAGTGGTGACATTAGGCACTGGTCAAGCTAAGACATGGGCCTAATCTTGCTGACAGGATATGTAGCAGTGACATTAGGCACTGGTCAAGCTAAGGCATGGGCCTAATCTTGCTGACAGGATATGTAGCAGTGACATTAAGCACTGGTCAAGCTAAGGCACGGGCCTAGATCTTGCTGACAGGATATGTAGTGGTGACATTAGGCACTGGTCAAGCTAAGGCATGGGCCTAGATCTTGCTGACAGGATATGTAGTGGTGACATTAGGCACTGGTCAAGCTAAGGCATGGGCCTAGATCTTGCTGACAGGGTATGTAGCAGCTGACATTAGGCACTGGTCAAGCTAAGGCATGGGCCTAATCTTGCTGACAGGATATGTAGCAGTGACATTAGGCACTGGTCAAGCTAAGGCATGGGCCTAGATCTTGCTGACGGGGTATGTAGCAGCTGACATTAGGCACTGGTCAAGCTAAGGCATGGGCCTAATCTTGCTGACAGGATATGTAGCAGTGACATTAGGCACTGGTCAAGCTAAAGCATGGGCCTAATCTTGCTGACAGGATATGTAGTGGTGACATTAGGCACTGGTCAAGCTAAGGCATGGGCCTAGATCTTGCTGACAGGATATGTAGTGGTGACATTAGGCACTGGTCAAGCTAAGGCATGGGCCTAATCTTGCTGACAGGATATGTAGTGGTGACATTAGGCACTGGTCAAGCTAAGGCATGGGCCTAATCTTGCTGACAGGATATGTAGTGGTGACATTAGGCACTGGTCAAGCTAAGGCATGGGCCTAATCTTGCTGACAGGATATGTAGTGGTGACATTAGGCACTGGTCAAGCTAAGGCATGGGCCTAATCTTGCTGACAGGATATGTAGTGGTGACATTAGGCACTGGTCAAGCTAAGGCATGGGCCTAATCTTGCTGACAGGATATGTAGTGGTGACATTAGGCACTGGTCATGGGCCTAATCTTGCTGACAGGATATGTAGTGGTGACATTAGGCACTGGTCAAGCTAAGGCATGGGCCTAATCTTGCTGACAGGATATGTAGTGGTGACATTTGGCACTGGTCAAGCTAAGGCATGGGCCTAATCTTGCTGACAGGATATGTAGTGGTGACATTAGGCACTGGTCAAGCTAAGGCATGGGCCTAATCTTGCTGACAGGATATGTAGTGGTGACATTAGGCACTGGTCAAGCTAAGGCATGGGCCTAATCTTGCTGACAGGATATGTAGTGGTGACATTAGGCACTGGTCAAGCTAAGGCATGGGCCTAATCTTGCTGACAGGATATGTAGTGGTGACATTAGGCACTGGTCAAGCTAAGGCATGGGCCTAATCTTGCTGACAGGATATGTAGTGGTGACATTAGGCACTGGTCAAGCTAAGGCATGGGCCTAATCTTGCTGACAGGATATGTAGTGGTGACATTAGGCACTGGTCAAGCTAAGGCATGGGCCTAATCTTGCTGACAGGATATGTAGTGGTGACATTAGGCACTGGTCAAGCTAAGGCATGGGCCTAATCTTGCTGACAGGATATGTAGTGGTGACATTAGGCACTGGTCAAGCTAAGGCATGGGCCTAATCTTGCTGACAGGATATGTAGTGGTGACATTAGGCACTGGTCATGGGCCTAATCTTGCTGACAGGATATGTAGTGGTGACATTAGGCACTGGTCAAGCTAAGGCATGGGCCTAATCTTGCTGACAGGATATGTAGTGGTGACATTTGGCACTGGTCAAGCTAAGGCATGGGCCTAATCTTGCTGACAGGATATGTAGTGGTGACATTAGGCACTGGTCAAGCTAAGGCATGGGCCTAATCTTGCTGACAGGATATGTAGTGGTGACATTAGGCACTGGTCAAGCTAAGGCATGGGCCTAATCTTGCTGACAGGATATGTAGTGGTGACATTAGGCACTGGTCAAGCTAAGGCATGGGCCTAATCTTGCTGACAGGATATGTAGTGGTGACATTAGGCACTGGTCAAGCTAAGGCATGGGCCTAATCTTGCTGACAGGATATGTAGTGGTGACATTTGGCACTGGTCAAGCTAAGGCATGGGCCTAATCTTGCTGACAGGATATGTAGTGGTGACATTTGGCACTGGTCAAGCTAAGGCATGGGCCTAATCTTGCTGACAGGATATGTAGTGGTGACATTTGGCACTGGTCAAGCTAAGGCATGGGCCTAATCTTGCTGACAGGATATGTAGTGGTGACATTTGGCACTGGTATAACAAGCAATTTGTCCCTCTACATGACAGGCACCAATTAGGTAGTACGTGCATGATCATTAGTGATTGGTAAACACTGGGAGTTGCAGCTCCCAGTACCCCCAATCATCTGCAACTCCAGTACCCCCAATCACCTGCAACTCCAGTACCCCCAATCACCTGCAACTCCAGTACCCCCAATCACCTGCAACTCCAGTACCCCCAATCACCTGCAACTCCAGTACCCCCAATCACCTGCAACTCCAGTACCCCCAATCACCTGCAACTCCAGTACCCCCAATCACCTGCAACTCCAGTACCCCCAATCACCTGCAACTCCAGTACCCCCAATCACCTGCAACTCCAGTATCCTTGACATGCATTACTGACACCCTCTTCGTCTGCTGAGTGTCATGGCTGCACCACTGCCACCATCTCCATCGGCTGAGTGTCATGGCTGCACTACTAACATACTCTCCATCTGCTGAGTGTCATGGCTGCACTAATGACACCCTCTACACCTGCAAACTGCTTCTAGCCACACCTTACCTAACAGCCTTACCCAATACACATAGTATACCTAACTACACCTTACCTAATAACCTTTAACTACATCTTATGCATAACTACACCTTACCTAACAGTTTCTAGCCACACCTTACCAAACAGCCTTACCCAATAGTATACATAACTACACCTAATAACACCTTACCTAACTCATCTTATGTATAGCTAACCAGGGTTTCATTTAGGGGGGGCAGGGGGGGGGGGACTACTAAAATTCATTAGAAACTTTGTCACATTTTTAATCATCATGCCCCCCCCAAATGTTTACTAATACATTTACTAACACACAATAACATATTAACAACTTACACTTAGCAAAGCTTGTGGTTTTGTGTTGGGTTGTAGTGAGTGAAGTCCCGCCCACCTCGCTCCTGCTTTTCCCCGCAGCCTTCCTGCTTCTGGCCTTTGCTGACCCAGTCCTAGCTGCAGCGCTCCTGAGGACCACTTCTTGCGTAGACACCATTGCAGCCTTCTTCATTGCAGTGTGCACCAGCCCCCGGGGGAGCTGCTGCAACTCCTCATCAATCAGTGCCGCTACGAATGCCGAGTAAGCACTCAGAGCACCGGAGGGCAGGTCATGCACCATATGGATGCATGTGCGCCCCGTCAGGGAACCAAGACTGGAGTCATGTGACACATCATGTGACACATCATGTGACTGGCTCAACACCTATTAAAGAAATGGTGTAATGAAAGCTAGGGCTCACATGTGCAGCTCAAGTCTGTCCACAACACACACATGCACGCACACACACACACACACACACACACACACACCACACACCACACACACACACACACACACACTGGCGTGGAAACCTGATGCATTGCAATACACATGAATGCAGTGCAATAGACACCATCTTGTCTTCACTACCTTTATTCTTGCAGTCAGTTGCATATTAGAGTGTGTTTTATTGAGTATGATGTGCTATATTTGAGTTTCAGCTACAGAATGACAAAAAGGCTATGGGAAATTCCCTTGCAAACTGGAGAAACTTGTCACACTCGCTCTGCTCCTTCCCACATGATAAAGGAAAAGGTCGAAGTTCCCACATGCATCTCTTCCTATTGTAGCTAAAAGCAATTGAGCACCTCGTCACTGGCTGGGGTAGTGACCACCATCTTCACATGTCCATAGCTGGAGGGTGTGCTTGGTTTAGAAATTGGGGTTGAAGTTCATAAAACAATGGCTGATAATTTCAAGACTAAATGCGGAAATTGTAAACAGCTCAAAGCATGTGATACAATGCAATACCATGGCAACATATTGTGAACAGTTCAAAGCATGTGATACAATGCAATACCACCATGGCAACATATGTGATAGGATCTGAGAAAAGGGGTCTTAGGTAGAGAAAAATGGTTTTGTGCTATGACCAAAATAAGCTCAAAGTTATAGTTAGACTATTTTTCTTTTTTTGTACTACAGGCATCTACCACCTTTCCTTTACCTTTGTGTGAAGTCTGAAGGCTCCTGCTTGCTTTTTTGTATGCAAGCGTGGGGTTAGAAGATTGGTGGTCAAGAAGCTTGCTACGCATGTAACGGAATTGGGTTGCAATGTAACGCGGAGAAAATACTGCCAGCATATACGGAAAAGACGGGAAACCCCCTCAAAACGGGGGGATTTCCTAGCTGCTATAGACCGCGTAGTTAACAAACGAACAAAGGAATGGCTTCATCAAGTGCTGCAGAAGCCATTAATTTCCTCTCCTGGAGACCAGCAGTCTCTCCTAGAAGTCATTGATGACTATTTTACCTCAAACTATGGTTGTGATAGTGACAGTGACTCAGAGAACAAACAAGCAGGTATAATACATAATACATACACTACTAGACAATACAAAAGAATAATAATTAATGGATGCATTTATTTGTAGGTAATGTGGTTGATGCTGACAGACTTCAGCCACCTCATAGTGAAACTGAAGGGAGTGAAGAGAGTGATGATGATCTGGAGGACGTTGGAGAGCTGACCAATGACGAACAGGTCCAGGAAGCAATGATTGCAGTTTCATCAGTAGATTTTGAAGTTCGAGACGTGGACACTCAAGAAGAAGAGCTAGTAACCAAGTTTATGACTAGTGGCTGTGGCTGCTCACAGTTCAATGGCAAAGAGTGCTCCACCAAATTTTCACCTGATTGGTGTTTTGGACTATTCAAGCGCCTGTATCGAAGGTCAAAAGTTGGCAAATTAAGTGACATTGCAAAGGTCGTGAATGACTCAGCAGAGTGCAACATAGCACAGCTAGTATCAAATGAGGACAGAAGTATTGTAGTGCCAACTTACAACTGGACAAATTTCTTTGCTCCACAATTCAAAAAGATCATCGGCATCAAAAAGTTGCATCATTTGCACTTTACATCGCTTGAGCCTGGTGTTTGCTATGTGAAAGAGAGAGCTGATACACAACAAACTCGGATTCAGCTCTTGAAGTCACATTGGATGCCTGATGGGAGTGAGCTTCCTTCCATCATTTAACCAAAAGGCTTGTCTCCTGAATGACAGTGGTATTTACACGATCAAATCGGCCCTTTCTGCCCAGAGAATGACAGGAATATTACTTGCCCTTTTCCAACAGTTCCCAAACCAATCAGCAGGCAAGCAACCCCTGATCCTGGAAATGCCATCACAGCAAGTAACAGCCCTCCAGCAAAGCGTGCTAGGGTGGGTCGAACCAAGAAAACAGCACACAACAGCAGATCCTGCCCTAACAAAGAAATATAATCTAATAATTGTTATTATATCAGACATCTATATCTATCCTACACTTCTATCCTACACTAGACACCTTTATGGCTATTCTGACGTTATAGTTATCATTAGAGAGCTAACTCTAATCTGTTTCTCTAACTTTCATCTTGTTTTATTGACAAACAAACACAGCAAACACAGCTTGTATTATTGTTACTCGTTTCCATTGATCTAAACGTCTAAAAGTTACCTTTCTGTTGCACAAGCTTCATCCAAGAATAGCGCGTTGCGCGTTGTCCTATCAGCAAAGAAGTGTTTCTTTTCCACATTCGCGAAGCAGCTCGGCCTAGCTAGTCCTCTTTCTCACACCTTGTTCGGGCACGGATCTCCTTCCCTCTCAAGAAACTTCTGCAATCTGAAAGTAATCTCAACCATGTCTCATTTGAACTAATTCATTTCCATTAACACTCTTATCAATGCTTTATGTATGTATGTCTCTCCACTCACATGATCTTTTCTCACTTCCAAATATGGACATTGCATTCTCCTCACACCTTTTAGTTTACCAATCAGATCCCTCCATTCACTTCTATAAAACCCCTTTGAGTTCTATCCCACCTCAGATAACTGTCTTGATTTACTTGTTCAAGTATTGTCTCTGCTCTATTCGATTATGAATTAACCTCACCTTCATTCAAGCCTCTAAGACTTAGAGCCAGGGAGAGCCTTTGCTGAATTCTCAGACCTCAAACTATAAGACTTACAACCTGATAGGGGAAAACAAAGAGGGCAACCTTCCTGTTCGTACATCTTTTCTGGTCCTTCGAGCCGGATCTCCTGAAGCAGCCACCTCACTCTCCAGCTATTCGGAACTCTATTCAACTCTACTCAACTCTCTTCATCCGTCCATCTCCATCCTCAACAAGCTAAGTTGTCTAACTGACTTGTTCTCTCTTATCCTGTAGTATGTCCTTCAGCGGAGCCACTCCTCTCGACTTGAGGGAGCTCCGACGCATGCGCAGGACCCTCACCAAGGAGGTGCAGATGACCAGGGCCGAGTTGTCTCCACTCAAGTCCCAACCACCTCAGTCCTATTCAAACCGACTCCTCACCAGTTCCAAGGATTCTGTCCAAGAAGCCCTCAAGGACTTCAAGGAGACAGTAGACAGAGTCAACACTCTCAGGCAAGAAGAAGATGAGAATGCTCTGACTCTTGAGCCTGACGATGAGTACACAGCCTTCAGAACCTTCAAGAAGGAAGGCAATGCAGTGTTCGATCTGATTGACGAACTGAAGGTCTCCAAACACCTTGCCGAGAATCTCATTCACCTCAGAGGACTCACAGAACAACTCCAAGAGACTCTGGATGAAGATTCTTCACTCAACCAGTCGGATGATGTCGATAATGCTTGCAAGATTCTCGATTCCATTTCAAGTGACATCTCCCACCTTGCCTTAGATCCTGGCCACAACCTCTCCAGAGAGAACAATTCTCTCACCAAGGTGTTCCGTCGACTTCGGACAGACATCAATACCAGGCACACGGCAACCCTCACTCGAGTCTCGGCAGACACTTCTCTCAGCTCAACCGATACCAGCTCATGCAAGCTACCCAAACTTGACTTACCCAAATTTGATGGAGACATCATGAACTGGGCCTCATTCTGGAGAGAGTTTGAGAGCAATGTCGATAGCAAGACCAACCTGAGCCAATCTGACAAACTGTCATACCTTCGCAAGGCCATGGCAGATGCCGAGGTAGATGAGCTCCTCAAGTCAGGCACTGACAATCCTGACTTTTACCCGGAAATAGTGGAACGCATCAAGGTTCGTTTCCACAGACCTCGTGAGATCCACAAGATCTACTGTCTCCGACTCGCTCAGCACCCCAAACTTCTATACTATCGGAAGGAGATGCAAGACGGATTGGACAAGCTCAAGTCCATAATCTGCAGTCTGAGGAGATCGGGACAGTATGATGGTGACTCCATTGCCTATTCACTCATATCCGACCTCATTCCTCAATCAGTGATGTCAATCTGGGAGCAACATTCAAAGAAGCTCAAGGGAGTGCCACCGGTCGACAAGCTCTTTGACTATGTTCAAGATCATGTCGAAGCTATGGACTCTACTCTATGTCCTCTTGCCAAACTTCCAAACCATCCAGACAAGAAGCCTGTCAAACAAAGGGCTTTTAAGGTGCCTAACCATGCTACTTCACCTGTTGTGTCTTCGTTCAGATATGAATGCTTTCTGTGTGCGCCGGACAAACATCCTCTCTATTCCTGTCCGAAGTGGGAAGCTCTCACTGTTCCACAACGGCTCACTCATATACACGAAAGGAACATGTGTCACAATTGTCTGTCCATTGGACACATTGCTGCTGACTGCCGGAGCTCCTATACTTGCAGAGTCTGCCGGCAGAAGCACCACTCCACCATCCACCAGGAGCAGACAATCACTCCCTCCTACTTCAACATCACCTGGTCAGAACATCCTCCCAAGGCACTTCTGATGACCGTTAACCTGCTCATTCATTCCCCCTCCGGTCAAATGCTCAAGGCAAGAGCACTCATTGACCCTGGAGCAGGACTCAGCATGCTGTCCAGTCGCATGGTCAAGCTGCTGAATCTGCCTACCTTTCCAGCCAACATCTCGTTCATCGCTGTTCAAGGCACCATTTGCAAGACGTCCAAACATCGGACCCAGTTGGCCATCTCTCCTCTGGATGAAAGGGCCAAGAAGCTAGAATGTGAAGCCGCAGTAGTCGACACTGTAACCCACGACCTGCCCTTCACAGAGATGTCTTCCTTGCCAAAGCTCCAACATCTACAAGGACTTCCATTGGCTGATGACAAGTTTCACATCCCTGGAAGAATCGATCTACTCCTCGGATCCGACATGCTCTACCAGGTTCTCACTCCCTGTGAAACCATCATTAAGGGCCATGGCAAGGTTCCAGCAGCTCAGCAGACCATCTTTGGATGGGCTGTTGCTGGAGCACTCCAACCGGACTCATCCGATTCTACTTCTGCTCCATCTATTCCACTCTTCCACACCATCACTCATGTTACAGATGATCAACTGAGTGAACAAATGAGCAGATTCTGGCAGCTGGATCAGACCAACTGTCAGCAGGCTGAGCTATCCTCAGTTGAGGAGATAGTTCAAGCCAACTACTCTGAGACTACTTCATATGATCCTACCTCATGCAGATACCGTGTAGCTCTGCCTAAAAGAGATGATCTTCCACCATTGGGAAGCAGTCGAACCCAGGCAGTGAACAGGTTCATGAACAATGAACGGTCGATCATCCGGAAGAAAACGTGGCCACAATTCCAGCAAGTCATTCAGAGCTATCTCGACCTCAACCATGCAGAGGAAGTCCCTGCCTCTGAACTGGACAACCACCCAAGCTACTATCTGCCCATGCATGCTGTCATGAAGGACAGCAGTACGTCAACCAAGCTCAGAGTAGTCTTCGACGGCAGTGCAGTGACATCCTCCGGGGTGTCCCTCAACCAATGCCTGCTGTCTGGACCTACTCTTCACCCTTCACTCTATCAGATTCTACTCAAGTTCCGGTCGTATCCCATCGCCATATCTGCAGACATCAGTAAGATGTACAGGGAGGTCGAGCTAAACATCCCTGACAGAGATCTCCACCGATTCGTGTGGAGAGCAAATCCTCAGCAACCTCTGACAGACTACAGGATGACCAGGGTCACCTTTGGTGTAAGTTCATCTCCCTACCTGGCTGTCAGAACCTTGCAACAAACTGCACTCGACCATGGCGCTTCTCTCCCAACTGCAAGTTATCATGTGCATAACTCATTTTATGTCGATGATTTACTAGCAGGCGCCCAAACAAAGGAAGAGGCCCTCCAGCTCCACCACGATCTGAGGAGGCTGCTATCTCAAGGGGGTTTCAACCTCTGCAAGTGGCGGAGCAGCTCTCCTGCGGTCTTGAATGAAATCGCAGACGACCTGAAAGAGAAGTTGCCAGTCAAGGAAGTCATTGACTCTACCTCCATCAACCATCCGCGAGCCCTCGGACTGAACTGGGACTCTCTCTCAGACGTGATGACCCCACACATCCAAGTAGATCCAAGCTACCTCTCGACTAAACGGGGCATCATCTCCGATGTCTCGAAGACATTCGATGTACTTGGATGGATTTCCCCAGCTCTACTCTCCATGAAGTTGGTTTACCAACACCTCTGGGAAATCAGGATAGACTGGGATGATGAGGTGCCCTCTGACCTCGCAGACCAACACCGAGCCTGGAGAAATGAACTGTCTCTCCTATCCCAGCGTCAGCTGCCAAGGTTCCATCTCAGACATGGAGCCAAATTGAATTCCATGGAGCTGCACGGCTTCTCGGACGCCTCCGAGAAGGCCTACGGTGCAGTTCTCTATCTAAGGTCAACCTATGCCGACCAACCTCCATTCATTGCCCTCATCACCTCCAAGACTAAAGTCGCTCCGCTCAAGCCTCTCTCCATTCCTAGACTTGAACTCTGTGGAGCTCTGATGCTGGCAAACTTGCTCACGTCTGTCGGAGGCGTCCTGAAGATCCAGAAGGAACAGACTCAATCTTCCATCGCCCAGTGTCTTCTTTCATATCGAATCGAGTGGAAGATGATCCCAGAGCGTTCTCCACACTTTGGAGGCCTCTGGGAGGCAGCAGTCAAATCTGTAAAGAAACATCTCGCCAGAATCATCGGAAAGCGAACACTCACCTTTGAGCAGTGGACCACAGTCACTGCTCAAATTGAAGCCATTCTAAATTCACGTCCACTCTGGCCCATCACCTCTCCAACTCCTGACGGCATCCCTGTTCTCACTCCAGGACACTTCATTATTGGCAGAGCTCTTACTGCCTATCCAGAGACCAACCTACCTGAAGATCTGGATCGACTTCGAACCTGGAATCTCTGTCAGGGCATAGTTCATCTCTTCTGGAGACGCTGGCATAAGGAGTATCTCCAAACCCTCCAGAAGAGAAACAAGTGGCAGTCTCCACGATCTAACTTCCAAGTGGATGACATTGTAATTATCAAGGATAATCAAACGTTCTCATGTCACTGGCCACTTGGAAGGATTCTCCAAACCTATCCCGGAAGGGACGGGCTCATTCGTGTCGTCAAGGTCCGGACAGCTACAAGCACCCTCAAGCGATCAATCGTGAAAATCTCCCTCATCCACCGAGAAGAGAAGATTCCTCAGCCACTTCCATCGGCAGCCCCGGGAGTATGTTCGGGCACGGATCTCCTTCCCTCTCAAGAAACTTCTGCAATCTGAAAGTAATCTCAACCATGTCTCATTTGAACTAATTCATTTCCATTAACACTCTTATCAATGCTTTATGTATGTATGTCTCTCCACTCACATGATCTTTTCTCACTTCCAAATATGGACATTGCATTCTCCTCACACCTTTTAGTTTACCAATCAGATCCCTCCATTCACTTCTATAAAACCCCTTTGAGTTCTATCCCACCTCAGATAACTGTCTTGATTTACTTGTTCAAGTATTGTCTCTGCTCTATTCGATTATGAATTAACCTCACCTTCATTCAAGCCTCTAAGACTTAGAGCCAGGGAGAGCCTTTGCTGAATTCTCAGACCTCAAACTATAAGACTTACAACCTGATAGGGGAAAACAAAGAGGGCAACCTTCCTGTTCGTACACACCTCAGATTTGCACGAGTTCACACCTCGACCTTCGTGCGCGGAGGTGCACGGAAATTACTAAAACAACGCGTTTAACATTTAAAACGCATTTTCCCCAAAATGAATGCTTCAAGCCTCTAGCATTCAGGCTTTCATAACTTTTCTTCTGAATGGAAATAAGTGATGATTTGAGTTCCAAAATATAGGCATTGCTTTGTTCTTTCACCTGGTGTCAATAACTCAGTTTTTTTAATTTTGTACCTAAGACCCCTTTTCTCAGATCCTATCACATATCGTGAACAGCTCAAAGCATGTGCTACAAGGTAATACCATGGCAACATATTGTGAACAGTTCAAAGCATGTGATACAATGCAATACCACCATGGCAACATATTGTGAACAGCTCAAAGCATGTGATACAAGGTAATACCATGGCAACATATTGTGAACAGCTCAAAGCATGTGCTACAAGGTAATACCATGGCAACATATTGTGAACAGTTCAAAGCATGTGATACAATGCAATACCACCATGGCAACATATTGTGAACAGCTCAAAGCATGTGATACAAGGTAATACCATGGCAATATATTGATAGCAGCTCAAAGCATGTGATACAAGGTAATACCACATGGCAACATATTGTGAACTGGCCTTTGCTGCTGTCTTCAAACATTACATCATCAGTGACTCATCACTAGCAATTCCAGTATAATGATGTCATCTTGCAATGATACGTGTCATATGAGGTATAACCCCCCCCCCCCCCCCCATTAACTTGGCATTTCTTACGTGCTCAGGGAGATGGTGCAGGAAGAAGTCCTCCATCTTGAAGTTAGTCAGTGCTGTCAGTGCGGCCACACTCACTGGTGCACTCTATACATCATCATAGAGAGAGAGGTCACCAAAGGTCAGAATGTGTGGACACTACCCATAGTAGGTGTGGATACTACCCATAGTAGGTGTGGATACTACCCATAGTAGGTGTGGCTATTGTGTCACTAGTACACACCTGACAGAAAACATTCCTCCACAGAAACTTCAGAGCAACCTCTTTAAATACCTGAAGATAGATGCAGATAGATAGATAATGAACATCCCATACAGAGTAGCGACCAGTGTGTGTCTAATGTACAGATAGACATATAGAGCAGTGTGTGTGTGTGTGTCTAGATAGATAGATGCACAGATAGACATATAGAGCAGTGTGTGTGTGTGTGTCTAGATAGATAGATGCACAGATAGACATATAGAGCAGTGTGTGTGTGTGTGTCTAGATAGATAGATGCACAGATAGACATATAGAGCAGTGTGTGTGTGTGTCTAGATAGATAGATGCACAGATAGACATATAGAGCAGTGTGTGCGTGTGTGTCTAGATAGATAGATGCACAGATAGACATATAGAGCAGTGTGTGTGTGTGTGTCTAGATAGATAGATGCACAGATACACATATAGAGCAGTGTGTGTGTGCCTAGATAGATAGATGCACAGATAGACATATAGAGCAGTGTGTGTGTGTGTGTCTAGATAGATAGATGCACAGATAGACATATAGAGCAGTGTGTGTGTGTGTGTCTAGATAGATAGATGTACAGATAGACATATAGAGCAGTGTGTGTGTGTGTGTCTAGATAGATAGATGCACAGATAGACATATAGAGCAGTGTGTGTGTGTGTGTCTAGATAGATAGATGCACAGATAGACATATAGAGCAGTGTGTGTGTGTGTGTCTAGATAGATAGATGCACAGATAGACATATAGAGCAGTGTGTGTGTGTGTGTCTAGATAGATAGATGCACAGATAGACATATAGAGCAGTGTGTGTGTGTGTGTCTAGATAGATAGATGCACAGATAGACATATAGAGCAGTGTGTGTGTGTGTGTCTAGATAGATAGATGCACAGATAGACATATAGAGCAGTGTGTGTGTGTGTGTCTAGATAGATAGATGCACAGATAGACATATAGAGCAGTGTGTGTGTGTGTGTCTAGATAGATAGATGCACAGATAGACATATAGAGCAGTGTGTGTGTGTGTGTCTAGATAGATAGATGCACAGATAGACATATAGAGCAGTGTGTGTGTGTGTGTCTAGATAGATAGATGCACAGATAGACATATAGAGCAGTGTGTGTGTGTGTGTCTAGATAGATAGATGCACAGATAGACATATAGAGCAGTGTGTGTGTGTGTGTCTAGATAGATAGATGCACAGATAGACATATAGAGCAGTGTGTGTGTGTGTGTGTCTAGATAGATAGATGCACAGATAGACATATAGAGCAGTGTGTGTGTGTGTGTCTAGATAGATAGATGCACAGATAGACATATAGAGCAGTGTGTGTGTGTGTGTCTAGATAGATAGATGCACAGATAGACATATAGAGCAGTGTGTGTGTGTGTGTGTCTAGATAGATAGATGCACAGATAGACATATAGAGCAGTGTGTGTGTGTGTGTCTAGATAGATAGATGCACAGATAGACATATAGAGCAGTGTGTGTGTGTGTGTCTAGATAGATAGATGCACAGATAGACATATAGAGCAGTGTGTGTGTGTCTAGATAGATAGATAGATGCACAGATAGACATATAGAGCAGTGTGTGTGTGTGTGTCTAGATAGATAGATGCACAGATAGACATATAGAGCAGTGTGTGTGTGTGTGTCTAGATAGATAGATGCACAGATAGACATATAGAGCAGTGTGTGTGTGTGTGTCTAGATAGATAGATGCACAGATAGACATATAGAGCAGTGTGTGTGTGTGTGTCTAGATAGATACATGCACAGATAGACATATAGAGCAGTGTGTGTGTGTGTGTCTAGATAGATAGATGCACAGATAAGACATATAGAGCAGTGTGTGTGTGTGTGTGTCTAGATAGATAGATGCACAGATAGACATATAGAGCAGTGTGTGTGTGTGTGTCTAGATAGATAGATGCACAGATAGACATATAGAGCAGTGTGTGTGTGTGTCTAGATAGATAGATGCACAGATAGACATATAGAGCAGTGTGTGTGTGTGTGTCTAGATAGATAGATGCACAGATAGACATATAGAGCAGTGTGTGTGTGTGTCTAGATAGATAGATGCACAGATAGACATATAGAGCAGTGTGTGTGTGTGTCTAGATAGATAGATGCACAGATAGACATATAGAGCAGTGTGTGTGTGTGTGTCTAGATAGATAGATGCACAGATAGACATATAGAGCAGTGTGTGTGTGTGTCTAGATAGATAGATGCACAGATAGACATATAGAGCAGTGTGTGTGTGTGTGTCTAGATAGATAGATGCACAGATAGACATATAGAGCAGTGTGTGTGTGTCTAGATAGATAGATGCACAGATAGACATATAGAGCAGTGTGTGTGTGTCTAGATAGATAGATGCACAGATAGACATATAGAGCAGTGTGTGTGTGTGTGTCTAGATAGATAGATGCACAGATAGACATATAGAGCAGTGTGTGTGTGTGTGTCTAGATAGATAGATGCACAGATAGACATATAGAGCAGTGTGTGTGTGTGTGTCTAGATAGATAGATGCACAGATAGACATATAGAGCAGTGTGTGTGTGTGTGTCTAGATAGATAGATGCACAGATAGACATATAGAGCAGTGTGTGTGTGTGTGTCTAGATAGATAGATGCACAGATAGACATATAGAGCAGTGTGTGTGTGTGTGTCTAGATAGATAGATGCACAGATAGACATATAGAGCAGTGTGTGTGTGTCTAGATAGATAGATGCACAGATAGACATATAGAGCAGTGTGTGTGTGTGTGTCTAGATAGATAGATGCACAGATAGACATATAGAGCAGTGTGTGTGTGTGTGTCTAGATAGATAGATGCACAGATAGACATATAGAGCAGTGTGTGTGTGTGTGTCTAGATAGATAGATGCACAGATAGACATATAGAGCAGTGTGTGTGTGTGTGTCTAGATAGATAGATGCACAGATAGACATATAGAGCAGTGTGTGTGTGTGTGTCTAGATAGATAGATGCACAGATAGACATATAGAGCAGTGTGTGTGTGTGTGTCTAGATAGATAGATGCACAGATAGACATATAGAGCAGTGTGTGTGTGTGTGTCTAGATAGATAGATGCACAGATAGACATATAGAGCAGTGTGTGTGTGTCTAGATAGATAGATAGATGCACAGATAGACATATAGAGCAGTGTGTGTGTGTGTGTCTAGATAGATAGATGCACAGATAGACATATAGAGCAGTGTGTGTGTGTGTGTCTAGATAGATAGATGCACAGATAGACATATAGAGCAGTGTGTGTGTGTCTAGATAGATAGATAGATGCACAGATAGACATATAGAGCAGTGTGTGTGTGTGTGTCTAGATAGATAGATGCACAGATAGACATATAGAGCAGTGTGTGTGTGTGTGTCTAGATAGATAGATGCACAGATAGACATATAGAGCAGTGTGTGTGTGTCTAGATAGATAGATAGATGCACAGATAGACATATAGAGCAGTGTGTGTGTGTGTGTCTAGATAGATAGATGCACAGATAGACATATAGAGCAGTGTGTGTGTGTCTAGATAGATAGATAGATGCACAGATAGACATATAGAGCAGTGTGTGTGTGTCTAGATAGATAGATGCACAGATAGACATATAGAGCAGTGTGTGTGTGTCTAGATAGATAGATAGATGCACAGATAGACATATAGAGCAGTGTGTGTGTGTCTAGATAGATAGATGCACAGATAGACAGATATGGACTGCAACACTCAGAGCTGTGGATGAGACTCCATATAGTGCTCTCTTCAGCTATGCAGTACAGGTTTAGTTCTACTTCCGATAATGACATGTACTCAGAGGTCAACCCTTTACCAGTTTTGGAGCACCGGCCTACTCCCGACATGAACGGCAGTTGTTTAGTTTATGCAGACTCAATACACCCTCAACCACATATGCCTGAAGTAGGTGGAGCCATGTTCTATAATGAGCAGAGTGGTCTAGTCCACTGGATGGTGAGGGATAAATGGCGTCCATACCAGCCAGTGTGCTGCATGGCAGGAACACTCACCAGGTGAGGGATAAATGGCGTCCACACCAGCTAGTGTGCAGCATGGCAGGAACACTCACCAGGTGAGGGATAAATGGCGTTCACACCAGCCAGTGTGCTGCATGGCAGGAACACTCACCAGGTGAGGGATAAATGGCATCCACACCAGCTAGTGTGCTTTGTTTTACAACAATTTTGTCATTCTTTTGCGCAGAGAAAATGCAACACTTGATATCCATCAGTTTATCTACTGACAAACAACTCGATTACTTCACCAGGGAGGTTAACAACAACAACAACAACAAAGGGAGGTTAACAACAACAACAACAACAACAAAGGGAGGAGGTTAACAACAACACAACAAAGGGAGGAGGTTAACACAACAACAACAAAGGGAGGAGGTTAACAACAACACAACAACAACAACAAAGGGAGGAGGTTAACAACAACAACAACAAAGGGAGGTTAACAACAACACAACAACAACAAAGGGAGGAAGTTAACAACAACACAACAAAGGGAGGAAGTTAACAACAACACAACAAAGGGAGGAAGTTAACAACAATACAACAACAACAACAAAGGCAGGAGGTTAACAACAACACAACAACAACAAAGGGAGGAAGTTAACAACAACACAACAAAACAACAAACACACAATGAACAACAGGTGGGCGGGTATTTAGTCAGCAAGTACATCACAGGCACCGGTGGTACTAAGGGGGGGGGCGGGGGCGGAGGGGGCGTCCACCCCCCCCAACCAACACAGCTTTACCAGCCAGCTAGCAAGCTACATGTAAGCTAAGCTCTATCATTCACACACAAATCAGTCGCACGGAATTTGATGCAGTCAATAATTTTGCTGACACCGTTTGTGAGATCACATGATCCACGGACCACTATCACGAGAATAAGATTGAGTCGAGTGCTTCCTTGCTATTGCAAATTGTATCTTTGAGCTAGCAGCTAGTGAATGTGCTTGTGTCGTGACTCGTAGAGACTTAGTGAAGCACTAGTGTAGTAGAGAGCTAGTTCAATGTGAAATATGATATCCCAAAATATTTAGCGTCATCACTAGCACCCAAAAAGCAAAAAGAAAAGGAGCAATCTTCCACTTCTACCACAGAGCCCGCTTTGGATCTAGACTCGTAACATTTCCTTCAGATCAACAGGCACGTAGATGTCATGTTAGACAAAGGCCGAGGGGAAGAAATTACAAGAAGGCAACAAGAAATTGAGATAAATCGATGCTACCTAGCATGATTGGTAGATGTAGCAAAAACATTAGCAAAGTGTGGAATGCCATTTAGAGAGAAAAAAGATTCATTACAAAGGGGAAACTTTTTGGAAATAGTTGGTTTGTTAAGTCGATGGGACCCAGTCTTTGCTGAATACATGGAAAGTGGAGCAGAAACTGTACATACCTTTCTAACAGGGCTCAAAACGACCTTATTAAAGCTATGGGAGATCTTGTACTGAGACAGATAGTGGAAGATGTAAAACTGGCCAAAAATTCCACTGTGATGATGGATGAAACTACTGATGTATCTGGAAAGGAGCAAGTGTCTGTCAGATTTGTGGATAGTGAAGAAGTCATCCAAGAGCGTATAATTGGCTTCAGTGCTGTTGCAAAAACAGACTCAGAAACACTATTCAAGCTTCTCAGTGATACTTTGAGTAGTTGTTGTCTGAGCTGGTCACAAGTAAGAGGCCAGTGCTATGATAAAGCCAGCAATATGAGTGGACAACATCATGTTCTTCAGGCAAGAGTCAAAGTTGAGGCACCCAAAGCTCTTTATGTGCACTGTTATGCACAATGCCTCAACTTGGTGTTAGTAGATGCAATGAAGAGTTACAGGATACCAAGGAACTTCTTTGGAACTCTTGTAGTATTGTATTGTTTCATTCGCCAGAGTACTTGTCGACACAGCTTGTTTCAGACACTGCAGTGTGAGTTTGAGACAACTACTGATGAAATTGGAAAGCTTGCGATCAAAAAGCTTTGCGAAACTACACATACATGTATGAAGCCATAAAGGCAATCGAGGCAAATTTCCAAGTCATTTTTGAACTACTTTGTACTATCGAAGATGAAACATCACAGGCAAAGGCTGCAGCTAATGCTAGAGGCTTATTGCACCAATTTCAGAGCTTTGAGTTTCTCCTGGCCATGACTGTGCTAAAGCAGCTCCTGGAGCTTACCAATACCATAAGTCAGTATCTTCAATCTAGGCAGATTGACTTAGGAGCAGCAGTCTCATCCATCAAGGCCACACTCACTGTTTTAAGGAGACAGAGAACTGAAGACAAGCTTCAGGAGTTCTTTGAGACAGCTACTTCTCTTGCTAACACAATTGGTGCTGATATTCCCACAGTGCTCTCTGCACGGAGGAAGAGAGTCTCGCTGCGACTTGATCATATGTGGTATACCGAGCATCATCACGAAACGGTTGAAAGTAAGTACAGAGCAGAATTTTACTATCAGGCACTGGACGTATTGATAGAACAAATAGAAAGGCGATTCTCACAAGAAACACAGAACCTCTTAGTTTCTTTCAGCTACCTCCAGCCTGCTGAAGCAGGGTGAGGAGCAAGAAACTGACAGCAACTTGCAGCACCTAGCTGAGTTCCATGGAATGAATGAATCAGCTCTGAAAACAGAGTATTCCCTGTTTAAGGAATCTAGGAGAGACTTTCTTCAAAATTGCAAAACAGTTCTGGATGTATTACAAATTTTGCATCAGACTGATCTGCACAGAGTGTATGGAGAACTATACCAACTTTATTGTTTGTTTGTTCCTGTGACTACAGCATCCTGTCAGAGAAGCTTTAGTGTACTCAGCATTGTTAAAAACAAGCTTCGATCCACGACAGCTCAAAAGAGTTGAGAACTTATTGTTGAAAATAATATCACTGCTAAGCTAAATTATGACTCTATTATTGACACCTTTGCATCCATGGGACCTCGATGAATGCAATTATGATTCCAAATTTAATATAAATCAATGGCCTTGATGTTAATTTCTGTATGACATAAATAAAATAAAATTTCCTGGGGGTTATATATAATATAGCTATATTATATAGCTTGTAGAATGCAGACCACCCCTAGCTATTGTGCATGCACCATGCTATGTTCCCCCCCCCCCCCCCCCCCCCCCAACATAGTAATGACACCTGTGATCACAGGACACAAAATGTCAGAAAGTGGTCCACTAGAACATGCGTAGATGCATGAGTGTGGTCTACCATGTGGGAGTGGCACATGTGCATAGCTTATGGGAGTGGCACATGAGTGTGGTTGTACCTTGTGGGAGTGGCTATGTTCAGGGCTCAGGTCAGCCGCCAGTGCAAACAGAGGACAGAGGGTCACCAAGACAGCTGGCCTGCAAGATGTCATTAAAGCTGCATAACATTTGCACTCGGCACAAACAATACTCAAGCAAGCAAGAAATTATATCTCAAAAATATTTAAGAGAATGAATACCAATTTTCTCGAATGTTACTGCGGGTACAAATAATTTGCTGGTTCAAATAACTTCAGGTGTCCTAAAGGAGTGAATACTACATGAGGTGAACACATCAATCCCTAACCCAGGCCAGCCTAGACTAGAGTGAATACTACATGAGGTGTACACATCAATCCCTAACCCAGGCTAGCCTCAACTAGAGTGAATACTACATGAGGTGAACACATCAATCCCTAACCCAGGCCAGCCTCAACTAGAGTGAATACTACATGAGGTGAACACATCAATCCCTAACCCAGGCTAGCCTCAACTAGAGTGAATACTACATGAGGTGAACACATCAATCCCTAACCCAGGCCAGCCTAGACTAGAGTGAATACTACATGAGGTGAACACATCAATCCCTAACCCAGGCCAGCCTCAAGACTAGAGTGAATACTACATGAGGTGAACACATCAATCCCTAACCCAGGCCAGCCTCAAGACTAGAGTGAATACTACATGAGGTGAACACATCAATCCCTAACCCAGGCCAGCCTCTAGAGTGAATACTACATGAGGTGAACACATCAATCCCTAACCCAGGCCAGCCTAGACTAGAGTGAATACTACATGAGGTGAACACATCAATCCCTAACCCAGGCCAGCCTCTAGAGTGAATACTACATGAGGTGAACACATCAATCCCTAACCCAGGCCAGCCTCTAGAGTGAATACTACATGAGGTGTACACATCAATCCCTAACCCAGGCCAGCCTCTAGAGTGAATACTACATGAGGTGAACACATCAATCCCTAACCCAGGCCAGCCTCTAGAGTGAGTACTACATGAGGTGAACACATCAATCCCTAACCCAGGCCAGCCTCAAGACTAGAGTGAATACTACATGAGGTGAACACATCAATCCCTAACCCAGGCTAGCCTCAACTAGAGTGAATACTACATGAGGTGAACACATCAATCCCTAACCCAGGCTAGCCTCAACTAGAGTGAATACTACATGAGGTGAACACATCAATCCCTAACCCAGGCCAGCCTCTAGAGTGAATACTACATGAGGTGAACACATCAATCCCTAACCCAGGCCAGCCTCTAGAGTGAATACTACATGAGGTGAACACATCAATCCCTAACCCAGGCCAGCCTAGACTAGAGTGAATACTACATGAGGTGAACACATCAATCCCTAACCCAGGCTAGCCTCTAGAGTGAATACTACATGAGGTGAACACATCAATCCCTAACCCAGGCCAGCCTCTAGAGTGAATACTACATGAGGTGAACACATCAATCCCTAACCCAGGCCAGCCTCTAGAGTGAATACTACATGAGGTGAACACATCAATCCCTAACCCAGGCCAGCCTCAAGACTAGAGTGAATACTACATGAGGTGAACACATCAATCCCTAACCCAGGCCAGCCTCAAGACTAGAGTGAATACTACATGAGGTGAACACATCAATCCCTAACCCAGGCCAGCCTAGACTAGAGTGAATACTACATGAGGTGAACACATCAATCCCTAACCCAGACCAGCCTCAAGACTAGAGTGAATACTACATGAGGTGAACACATCAATCCCTAACCCAGGCCAGCCTCAACTAGAGTGAATACTACATGAGGTGAACACATCAATCCCTAACCCAGGCCAGCCTCTAGAGTGAATACTACATGAGGTGAACACATCAATCCCTAACCCAGGCTAGCCTCTAGAGTGAATACTACATGAGGTGAACACATCAATCCCTAACCCAGGCCAGCCTCAAGACTAGAGTGAATACTACATGAGGTGAACACATCAATCCCTAACCCAGGCCAGCCTCTAGAGTGAATACTACATGAGGTGAACACATCAATCCCTAACCCAGGCTAGCCTCTAGAGTGAATACTACATGAGGTGAACACATCAATCCCTAACCCAGGCCAGCCTCAAGACTAGAGTGAATACTACATGAGGTGAACACATCAATCCCTAACCCAGGCTAGCCTCTAGAGTGAATACTACATGAGGTGAACACATCAATCCCTAACCCAGGCCATCCTCTAGAGTGAATACTACATGAGGTGAACACATCAATCCCTAACCCAGGCCAGCCTCAAGACTAGAGTGAATACTACATGAGGTGAACACATCAATCCCTAACCCAGGCTAGCCTCTAGAGTTAATACTACATGAGGTGAACACATCAATCCCTAACCCAGGCCAGCCTCGACTAGAGTGAATACTACATGAGGTGAACACATCAATCCCTAACCCTCAACTAGAGTAAATACTACATGAGGTGTACACATCAATCCCTAACCCTGGCCAGCCTCTAGAGTGAATACTACATGAGGTGAACACATCAATCCCTAACCCAGGCCAGCCTAGACTAGAGTGAATACTACATGAGGTGAACACATCAATCCCTAACCCAGGCCAGCCTCTAGAGTGAATACTACATGAGGTGAACACATCAATCCCTAACCCAGGCCAGCCTAGACTAGAGTGAATACTACATGAGGTGTACACATCAATCCCTAACCCAGGCTAGCCTCAACTAGAGTGAATACTACATGAGGTGAACACATCAATCCCTAACCCAGGCCAGCCTCTAGAGTGAATACTACATGAGGTGAACACATCAATCCCTAACCCAGGCCAGCCTAGACTAGAGTGAATACTACATGAGGTGAACACATCAATCCCTAACCCAGGCCAGCCTAGACTAGAGTGAATACTACATGAGGTGAACACATCAATCCCTAACCCAGGCCAGCCTCTAGAGTGAATACTACATGAGGTGAACACATCAATCCCTAACCCAGGCCAGCCTCGACTAGAGTGAATACTACATGAGGTGAACACATCAATCCCTAACCCAGGCCAGCCTCTAGAGTGAATACTACATGAGGTGAACACATCAATCCCTAACCCAGGCCAGCCTAGACTAGAGTGAATACTACATGAGGTGAACACATCAATCCCTAACCCAGGCCAGCCTAGACTAGAGTGAATACTACATGAGGTGAACACATCAATCCCTAACCCAGGCCAGCCTCTAGAGTGAATACTACATGAGGTGAACACATCAATCCCTAACCCAGGCCAGCCTCTAGAGTAAATACTACATGAGGTGAACACATCAATCCCTAACCCAGGCCAGCCTCTAGAGTGAATACTACATGAGGTGAACACATCAATCCCTAACCCAGGCCAGCCTCTAGAGTGAATACTACATGAGGTGAACACATCAATCCCTAACCCAGGCTAGCCTCAAGACTAGAGTGAATACTACATGAGGTGAACACATCAATCCCTAACCCAGGCCAGCCTCTAGAGTAAATACTACATGAGGTGAACACATCAATCCCTAACCCAGGCCAGCCTCGACTAGAGTGAATACTACATGAGGTGAACACATCAATCCCTAACCCAGGCCAGCCTCAACTAGAGTGAATACTACATGAGGTGAACACATCAATCCCTAACCCAGGCCAGCCTCAACTAGAGTGAATACTACATGAGGTGAACACATCAATCCCTAACCCAGGCCAGCCTAGACTAGAGTGAATACTACATGAGGTGAACACATCAATCTCTAACCCAGGCTAGCCTCAACTAGAGTGAATACTACATGAGGTGAACACATCAATCCCTAACCCAGGCTAGCCTCAACTAGAGTGAATACTACATGAGGTGAACACATCAATCCCTAACCCAGGCCAGCCTAGACTAGAGTGAATACTACATGAGGTGAACACATCAATCTCTAACCCAGGCCAGCCTCAACTAGAGTGAATACTACATGAGGTGAACACATCAATCCCTAACCCAGGCCAGCCTAGACTAGAGTGAATACTACATGAGGTGAACACATCAATCCCTAACCCAGGCCAGCCTCGACTAGAGTGAATACTACATGAGGTGAACACATCAATCCCTAACCCAGGCCAGCCTAGACTAGAGTGAATACTACATGAGGTGAACACATCAATCCCTAACCCAGGCCAGCCTCGACTAGAGTGAATACTACATGAGGTGAACACATCAATCCCTAACCCAGGCTAGCCTAGACTAGAGTGAATACTACATGAGGTGAACACATCAATCCCTAACCCTGGCTAGCCTCAACTAGAGTGAATACTACATGAGGTGAACACATCAATCCCTAACCCAGGCTAGCCTCAACTAGAGTGAATACTACATGAGGTGAACACATCAATCCCTAACCCAGGCCAGCCTAGACTAGAGTGAATACTACATGAGGTGTACACATCAATCTCTAACCCAGGCCAGCCTAGACTAGAGTGAATACTACATGAGGTGAACACATCAATCCCTAACCCTGGCTAGCCTCAACTAGAGTGAATACTACATGAGGTGAACACATCAATCCCTAACCCAGGCCAGCCTCTAGAGTGAATACTACATGAGGTGAACACATCAATCCCTAACCCAGGCTAGCCTCAACTAGAGTGAATACTACATGAGGTGAACACATCAATCCCTAACCCAGGCTAGCCTCAACTAGAGTGAATACTACATGAGGTGAACACATCAATCCCTAACCCAGGCCAGCCTCTAGAGTGAATACTACATGAGGTGAACACATCAATCCCTAACCCAGGCCAGCCTCTAGAGTGAATACTACATGAGGTGAACACATCAATCCCTAACCCAGGCCAGCCTAGACTAGAGTGAATACTACATGAGGTGAACACATCAATCCCTAACCCAGGCTAGCCTCTAGAGTGAATACTACATGAGGTGAACACATCAATCCCTAACCCAGGCCAGCCTCTAGAGTGAATACTACATGAGGTGAACACATCAATCCCTAACCCAGGCCAGCCTCTAGAGTGAATACTACATGAGGTGAACACATCAATCCCTAACCCAGGCCAGCCTCAAGACTAGAGTGAATACTACATGAGGTGAACACATCAATCCCTAACCCAGGCCAGCCTCAAGACTAGAGTGAATACTACATGAGGTGAACACATCAATCCCTAACCCAGGCCAGCCTAGACTAGAGTGAATACTACATGAGGTGAACACATCAATCCCTAACCCAGACCAGCCTCAAGACTAGAGTGAATACTACATGAGGTGAACACATCAATCCCTAACCCAGGCCAGCCTCAACTAGAGTGAATACTACATGAGGTGAACACATCAATCCCTAACCCAGGCCAGCCTCTAGAGTGAATACTACATGAGGTGAACACATCAATCCCTAACCCAGGCTAGCCTCTAGAGTGAATACTACATGAGGTGAACACATCAATCCCTAACCCAGGCCAGCCTCAAGACTAGAGTGAATACTACATGAGGTGAACACATCAATCCCTAACCCAGGCCAGCCTCTAGAGTGAATACTACATGAGGTGAACACATCAATCCCTAACCCAGGCTAGCCTCTAGAGTGAATACTACATGAGGTGAACACATCAATCCCTAACCCAGGCCAGCCTCAAGACTAGAGTGAATACTACATGAGGTGAACACATCAATCCCTAACCCAGGCTAGCCTCTAGAGTGAATACTACATGAGGTGAACACATCAATCCCTAACCCAGGCCATCCTCTAGAGTGAATACTACATGAGGTGAACACATCAATCCCTAACCCAGGCCAGCCTCAAGACTAGAGTGAATACTACATGAGGTGAACACATCAATCCCTAACCCAGGCTAGCCTCTAGAGTTAATACTACATGAGGTGAACACATCAATCCCTAACCCAGGCCAGCCTCGACTAGAGTGAATACTACATGAGGTGAACACATCAATCCCTAACCCTCAACTAGAGTAAATACTACATGAGGTGTACACATCAATCCCTAACCCTGGCCAGCCTCTAGAGTGAATACTACATGAGGTGAACACATCAATCCCTAACCCAGGCCAGCCTAGACTAGAGTGAATACTACATGAGGTGAACACATCAATCCCTAACCCAGGCCAGCCTCTAGAGTGAATACTACATGAGGTGAACACATCAATCCCTAACCCAGGCCAGCCTAGACTAGAGTGAATACTACATGAGGTGTACACATCAATCCCTAACCCAGGCTAGCCTCAACTAGAGTGAATACTACATGAGGTGAACACATCAATCCCTAACCCAGGCCAGCCTCTAGAGTGAATACTACATGAGGTGAACACATCAATCCCTAACCCAGGCCAGCCTAGACTAGAGTGAATACTACATGAGGTGAACACATCAATCCCTAACCCAGGCCAGCCTAGACTAGAGTGAATACTACATGAGGTGAACACATCAATCCCTAACCCAGGCCAGCCTCTAGAGTGAATACTACATGAGGTGAACACATCAATCCCTAACCCAGGCCAGCCTCGACTAGAGTGAATACTACATGAGGTGAACACATCAATCCCTAACCCAGGCCAGCCTCTAGAGTGAATACTACATGAGGTGAACACATCAATCCCTAACCCAGGCCAGCCTAGACTAGAGTGAATACTACATGAGGTGAACACATCAATCCCTAACCCAGGCCAGCCTAGACTAGAGTGAATACTACATGAGGTGAACACATCAATCCCTAACCCAGGCCAGCCTCTAGAGTGAATACTACATGAGGTGAACACATCAATCCCTAACCCAGGCCAGCCTCTAGAGTAAATACTACATGAGGTGAACACATCAATCCCTAACCCAGGCCAGCCTCTAGAGTGAATACTACATGAGGTGAACACATCAATCCCTAACCCAGGCCAGCCTCTAGAGTGAATACTACATGAGGTGAACACATCAATCCCTAACCCAGGCTAGCCTCAAGACTAGAGTGAATACTACATGAGGTGAACACATCAATCCCTAACCCAGGCCAGCCTCTAGAGTAAATACTACATGAGGTGAACACATCAATCCCTAACCCAGGCCAGCCTCGACTAGAGTGAATACTACATGAGGTGAACACATCAATCCCTAACCCAGGCCAGCCTCAACTAGAGTGAATACTACATGAGGTGAACACATCAATCCCTAACCCAGGCCAGCCTCAACTAGAGTGAATACTACATGAGGTGAACACATCAATCCCTAACCCAGGCCAGCCTAGACTAGAGTGAATACTACATGAGGTGAACACATCAATCTCTAACCCAGGCTAGCCTCAACTAGAGTGAATACTACATGAGGTGAACACATCAATCCCTAACCCAGGCTAGCCTCAACTAGAGTGAATACTACATGAGGTGAACACATCAATCCCTAACCCAGGCCAGCCTAGACTAGAGTGAATACTACATGAGGTGAACACATCAATCTCTAACCCAGGCCAGCCTCAACTAGAGTGAATACTACATGAGGTGAACACATCAATCCCTAACCCAGGCCAGCCTAGACTAGAGTGAATACTACATGAGGTGAACACATCAATCCCTAACCCAGGCCAGCCTCGACTAGAGTGAATACTACATGAGGTGAACACATCAATCCCTAACCCAGGCCAGCCTAGACTAGAGTGAATACTACATGAGGTGAACACATCAATCCCTAACCCAGGCCAGCCTCGACTAGAGTGAATACTACATGAGGTGAACACATCAATCCCTAACCCAGGCTAGCCTAGACTAGAGTGAATACTACATGAGGTGAACACATCAATCCCTAACCCTGGCTAGCCTCAACTAGAGTGAATACTACATGAGGTGAACACATCAATCCCTAACCCAGGCTAGCCTCAACTAGAGTGAATACTACATGAGGTGAACACATCAATCCCTAACCCAGGCCAGCCTAGACTAGAGTGAATACTACATGAGGTGTACACATCAATCTCTAACCCAGGCCAGCCTAGACTAGAGTGAATACTACATGAGGTGAACACATCAATCCCTAACCCAGGCTAGCCTCTAGAGTGAATACTACATGAGGTGAACACATCAATCCCTAACCCAGGCCAGCCTCGACTAGGCATGTGCAAGCTCATTTAGCCTTGTGCAATGGCTCCTCCCAGTCATTGTTGAGCTCGAGCCAACAAACACTAGCACAGAGAAATTGAACGTGAGAGAAAATAGGGTACAGGGCCAGAGAACAAAGTTGGAAACAAAGTTTGCCAGTCCTCAGTCTCCAGCTAGTGTTTCGTTCCTTGTCGTTATCGGGTTCGAGAATGGGATGTTAGAATCCCGATGTTCTTGCCTTTCCAGTTTGGAAATGAGCTCAGCAATTTGCAGTCTGCACAGTCATCCTCCTGACGTTCTCGTCCTTCAGTTCAGAATTAAAATTATCTGTGCAGGTGCGAGACGTGCATATGTTGTGAATGCTATTTGAGGGAGAACACTATTTGTTCAGACCTCGTAATGGGGTAAAGAGAATTTGAGCATAGGAGGGAGATACTATTCAAGGAAACACAGTACTGTAATTATAAAATCCAAGTTTTCAACAATCAAGGAATGTGTGTATCCATATAGGTGGTGTAGTTAGCAAGTGCTAGCTATGCTTCTTAGATTCTCCCTGAGCTGTCACCGTCAGAGCTGAGCTTGCCCTTGGCTCATTGAAAGTGCTGCTCCCAGAGACCCACCATCATCATCACTTCCCTCACAGACATCATCATCACTTCCCTCTCAGACTATACCAGTAGCTAACCATGAGGCTGGAGAAGAACTGAGATGAAGCACGTGCCACACAGCAGGTGGTTGGTGCACCTTTCTCTACTCTGCCTGTAGCTGAAGCACGTGCCACACAGCAGGTGGTTGGTGCATCTACTCTGCCTGCAGCTGAAGCACGTGCCACACAGCAGGTGGTTGGTGCATCTGCTCTGCCTTTAGCTGAAGCACGTGCCACACAGCAGGTGGTTGGTATACCTTTTACATGCTAGCCACAACACAACAGCTCCTTACAAACTCCTCCTTCCTTACAAACTCCTCCTTCCTTTAGCCTCACTACGATGGGAGAATGTCTTGTGGAACACCTTTTTCTTTCATGTGATAATTCTTCCTGGCTGACTGATAATTTGGCACTATGAGATTTATTCCCGTGAACAATTTTCAAATTCTAGTTCCCCAAACTACATACAGGTGTATGTATACCATGGTGTTTATAGACTTGCATACCTGTTATCAGAGGCCAGCCTCCCTCCTCTCCCCAGCACTTCCCACACAGTCACCACATTCACCACCTCATGAAGACAAAGAGAGACCACACCCTCCATCACCATGGAAACCTGAGCAGCATCATGGTATTGCGTACTGAGGGTCCTGGAGACGAATGTCAGCATCTCCTCTCCATGCAACTCGGGCCTAGCACAGCAAGCACAACACAGCTAAGTAGATACGACCATATGTGTATAGCAACTGTTTCCATGGAAACATAACTATGCCCTTGAAATACCAATTCACTTTACTTTACCACCTGTATGTGTACATGCATGCACGCATGCGAGTGTGTGTGCATGTGTGTGTACATGCATGCGTGTGTGCATGCATGTGTGTGTGTGCCTCTCTACCTTGTGCAGCAAACGTCTCTGATTGTGGCCACTTTGGCTAATTCTATCTCTCTTGCCAGACCTGTGGGCGGGTCAGGGTCGGAGAGAGGCAGGGGACATGTCAGCAGATCTTTGACGTAAGGATATACCTCATCGTGCTGCACCCAGAGCTTACAAATCAACCTCATCGCCAGGGGCAGCAGAGCTAGGTATCTGCTTAGGAGGTTGAGGGTAGAGACTACGCCCACTATGGTGAGCGTATGAGTGGGGAGGCTGGGAAGGGTGTGAAGAAGTGCCAGTTTGCAGACGGGAGCATCGATGGAGGCTTGTATGTAGAGGAGGAAGTGGAGAACTGAAGGTGTCTGCACAATTATATTCAAGATGCTCACCACAACTTCCACACATGCATGCATAATGGCAGACACACAGCCTTGCCCAGACCATGTTCAGAGTAGTAGCACATGCATGAATAATAGCAGGCACACACAGCCTTGCCCAGACCATGCTCAGAGCAGCATGTACATGCATGCATATATGAATCTAGTTGTGAGGCATTATAAAACTTCATGGCCATACACCCCAACAGCCTGAGGGCAGTGAAGTGGAATGAGGTGCAAGTTGTTTGTTTACTCATGTGCTAATTGTCAATCAGCTGGCAACAGCTAACCACGCCTCCTTAACACTCCTCACTGAGCAGCACTTATAGCACACCTGCACCATAACCCCTGAATGTGTGAGATCACTTGCCACCTGGCAGCTCTCTGGCTCAGGGGTTAAATTAAGTGTCTTGATAAACTGTTGAGAAATGGTTTGTGCAGAGTCAGCAAGACTGTGACCAAAAGTAGGCACAGAAGAAGTGCAATGAAGTAGACAGGAAGTAAGCAAGGAAGTAGACAGGAAGTAAGCAAGGAAAGTAGGCAAGGAAGTAAATAGGAGATAGACAGGAAGTAAATAGGAAGTAGACAGGAAGTAAGAAAGGAAGTAGGCAGGAAGTAAGCAAGGAAGTAGGCAGGAAGTAGGAAAGGAAGTAAGCGAGGAAGTAAGCAAGGAAGTAGACAGGAAGTAAGCAAGGAATTAGACGGGAAGTAGGCAATGAAGTAAGCAAGGAAGTAGGCAGGAAGTAGGAAAGGAAGTAAGCAAGGAAGTAGATAGGAAGTAGACAATGAAGTAAGCAAGGAAGTAGACAGGAAGTAAACAAGGAAGTAGGCAGGAAGTAGTGCAGTCATGGAAACAGGCCATCTAAATTGGTTGGGTCTACATCGGTACAGTCATGGAAACAGGCCGTCTAATTGGTTGAGGTCTAATCGGTACAGTCATGGAAACAGGCCGTCTAATTGGTTGAGGTCTACATCGGTACAGTCATGGAAACAGGCCGTCTAATTGGTTGAGGTCTACATCGGTACAGTCATGGAAACAGGCCGTCTAATTGGTTGAGGTCTACATCGGTACAGTCATGGAAACAGGCCGTCTAATTGGTTGAGGTCTACATCGGTACAGTCATGGAAACAGGCCCTCTAATTGGTTGAGGTCTACATCGGTACAGTCATGGAAACAGGCCGTCTAATTGGTTGGGTCTACAGCGGTACAGTCATGGAAACAGTCCGTCTAATTGGTTGGGGTCTACAGCGGTACAGTCATGGAAACAGGCAGTCTAATTGGTTGGGGTCTACAGCGGTACAGTCATGGAAACAGGCCGTCTAATTGGTTGGGTCTACATCGGTACAGTCATGGAAACAGGCCCTCTAATTGGTTGGGTCTACATCGGTAGTCATGGAAACAGGCCATCTAATTGGTTGGGTCTACATCGGTAGTCATGGAAACAGGCCATCTAATTGGTTGGGTCTACATCGGTACAGTCATGGAAACAAGCCGTCTAATTGGTTGAGGTCGACATCGGTACAGTCATGGAAACAGGCCGTCTAATTGGTTGAGGTCTACATCGGTACAGTCATGGAAACAGGCCGTCTAATTGGTTGAGGTCTACATCGGTACAGTCATGGAAACAGGCCGTTGAGGTCGACATCGGTACAGTCATGGAAACAGGCCATCTAATTGGTTGAGGTCTACATGGGTACAGTCATGGAAACAGGCCATCTAATTGGTTGAGGTCTACATCGGTACAGTCATGGAAACAGGCCGTCTAATTGGTTGAGGTCTACATGGGTACAGTCATGGAAACAGGCCATCTAATTGGTTGAGGTCGACATCGGTACAGTCATGGAAACAGGCCATCTATTTGCCCCATCTAATTGGTTGAGGTCTACAGCGGTACAGTCATGGAAACAGGCCGTCTAATTGGTTGAGGTCTACATCGGTACAGTCATGGAAACAGGCCATCTAATTGGTTGAGGTCTACATCGGTACAGTCATGGAAACAGGCCATCTAATTGGTTGAGGTCTACATCGGTACAGTCATGGAAACAGGCCGTCTAATTGGTTGAGGTCTACATGGGTACAGTCATGGAAACAGGCCGTCTAATTGGTTGGGGTCTACATCGGTACAGTCATGGAAACAGGCCGTCTAATTGGTTGAGGTCTACATCGGTACAGTCATGGAAACAGGCCGTCTAATTGGTTGAGGTCTACATCGGTACAGTCATGGAAACAGGCCGTCTAATTGGTTGAGGTCTACAGCGGTACAGTCATGGAAACAGGCCGTCTAATTGGTTGGGTCTACAGCGGTACAGTCATGGAAACAGGCCATCTAATTGGTTGGGGTCTACATCGGTACAGTCATGGAAACAGGCCGTCTAATTGGTTGGGTCTACAGCGGTACAGTCATGGAAACAGGCCATCTAATTGGTTGAGGTCTACAGCGGTACAGTCATGGAAACAGGCCGTCTAATTGGTTGAGGTCTACATCGGTACAGTCATGGAAACAGGCCGTCTAATTGGTTGGGTCTACATCGGTACAGTCATGGAAACAGGCCGTCTAATTGGTTGGGTCTACATGGGTACAGTCATGGAAACAGGCCGTCTAATTGGTTGGGTCTACATCGGTACAGTCATGGAAACAGGCCATCTAATTGGTTGAGGTCTACATCGGTACAGTCATGGAAACAGGCCGTCTAATTGGTTGAGGTCTACATCGGTACAGTCATGGAAACAGGCCGTCTAATTGGTTGAGGTCTACAGCGGTACAGTCATGGAAACAAGCCGTCTAATTGGTTGGGTCTACAGCGGTACAGTCATGGAAACAGGCCATCTAATTGGTTGAGGTCTACATCGGTACAGTCATGGAAACAGGCCATCTAATTGGTTGGGTCTACATCGGTACAGTCATGGAAACAGGCCATCTAATTGGTTGGGACTACATCGGTACAGTCATGGAAACAGGCCCTCTAATTGGTTGAGGTCTACATCGGTACAGTCATGGAAACAGGCCGTCTAATTGGTTGAGGTCTACATGGGTACAGTCATGGAAACAGGCCGTCTAATTGGTTGAGGTCTACAGCGGTACAGTCATGGAAACAGGCCATCTAATTGGTTGAGGTCTACATCGGTACAGTCATGGAAACAGGCCGTCTAATTGGTTGAGGTCTACATGGGTACAGTCATGGAAACAGGCCGTCTAATTGGTTGAGGTCTACATCGGTACAGTCATGGAAACAGGCCGTCTAATTGGTTGAGGTCTACATCGGTACAGTCATGGAAACAGGCCATCTAATTGGTTGAGGTCTACATTGGTACAGTCATGGAAACAGGCCATCTAATTGGTTGAGGTCTACATTGGTACAGTCATGGAAACAGGCCACTAATTGGTTGAGGTCTACATGGGTACAGTCATGGAAACAGGCCATCTAATTGGTTGAGGTCTACAGCGGTACAGTCATGGAAACAGGCCTCTAATTGGTTGAGGTCTACATTGGTACAGTCATGGAAACAGGCCACTAATTGGTTGAGGTCTACATCGGTACAGTCATGGAAACAGGCCATCTAATTGGTTGAGGTCTACATCGGTACAGTCATGGAAACAGGCCATCTAATTGGTTGAGGTCTACATCGGTACAGTCATGGGAACAGGCCGTCTAATTGGTTGAGGTCTACATCGGTACAGTCATGGAAACAGGCCATCTAATTGGTTGAGGTCTACATCGGTACAGTCATGGAAACAGGCCGTCTAATTGGTTGAGGTCTACATCGGTACAGTCATGGAAACAGGCCGTCTAATTGGTTGAGGTCTACAGCGGTACAGTCATGGAAACAGGCCGTCTAATTGGTTGAGGTCTACATCGGTACAGTCATGGAAACAGGCCGTCTAATTGGTTGAGGTCTACATCGGTACAGTCATGGAAACAGGCCATCTAATTGGTTGAGGTCTACAGCGGTACAGTCATGGAAACAGGCCGTCTAATTGGTTGAGGTCTACATCGGTACAGTCATGGAAACAGGCCGTCTAATTGGTTGAGGTCTACATCGGTACAGTCATGGAAACAGGCCGTCTAATTGGTTGGGTCTACATCGGTACAGTCATGGAAACAGGCCGTCTAATTGGTTGGGTCTACATCGGTACAGTCATGGAAACAGGCCATCTAATTGGTTGGGTCTACATCGGTACAATCATGGAAACAGGCCGTCTAATTGGTTGAGGTCTACATCGGTAGTCATGGAAACATGCCGTCTAATTGGTTGAGGTCTACATCGGTACAGTCATGGAAACAGACCATCTAATTGGTTGAGGTCCACATCGGTACAGTCATGGAAACAGGCCATCTAATTGGTTGAGGTCTACATCGGTACAGTCATGGAAACAGGCCGTCTAATTGGTTGAGGTCCACATCGGTACAGTCATGGAAACAGGCCGTCTAATTGGTTGAGGTCCACATCGGTACAGTCATGGAAACAGGCCATCTAATTGGTTGAGGTCTACATCGGTACAGTCATGGAAACAGGCCATCTAATTGGTTGAGGTCTACATCGGTACAGTCATGGAAACAGGCCGTCTAATTGGTTGAGGTCTACATCGGTACAGTCATGGAAACAGGCCGTCTAATTGGTTGAGGTCTACAGCGGTACAGTCATGGAAACAGGCCATCTAATTGGTTGAGGTCTACATCGGTACAGTCATGGAAACAGGCCGTCTAATTGGTTGGGTCTACAGCGGTACAGTCATGGAAACAGGCCATCTAATTGGTTGAGGTCTACATCGGTACAGTCATGGAAACAGGCCATCTAATTGGTTGAGGTCTACAGCGGTACAGTCATGGAAACAGGCCATCTAATTGGTTGAGTCTACATGGGTACAGTCATGGAAACAGGCCGTCTAATTGGTTGAGGTCTACATCGGTACAGTCATGGAAACAGGCCGTCTAATTGGTTGGGTCTACAGCGGTACAGTCATGGAAACAGGCCGTCTAATTGGTTGAGGTCTACATCGGTACAGTCATGGAAACAGGCCGTCTAATTGGTTGAGGTCTACATGGGTACAGTCATGGAAACAGGCCGTCTAATTGGTTGAGGTCTACATCGGTACAGTCATGGAAACAGGCCGTCTAATTGATTGAGGTCTACAGCGGTACAGTCATGGAAACAGGCCGTCTAATTGGTTGTGGTCTACATCGGTACAGTCATGGAAACAGGCCGTCTAATTGGTTGGGTCTACATCGGTACAGTCATGGAAACAGGCCATCTAATTGGTTGAGGTCTACATCGGTACAGTCATGGAAACAGGCCGTCTAATTGGTTGAGGTATACATCGGTACAGTCATGGTAACAGGCCGTCTAATTGGTTGAGGTCTACATCGGTACAGTCATGGAAACAGGCCGTCTAATTGGTTGAGGTCTACATCGGTACAGTCATGGAAACAGGCCGTCTAATTGGTTGGGTCTACAGCGGTACAGTCATGGAAACAGGCCGTCTAATTGGTTGGGTCCACATCGGTACAGTCATGGAAACAGGCCGTCTAATTGGTTGAGGTCTACATCGGTACAGTCATGGAAACAGGCCGTCTAATTGGTTGGGTCTACATCGGTACAGTCATGGAAACAGGCCGTCTAATTGGTTGGGTCTACATCGGTACAGTCATGGAAACAGGCCGTCTAATTGGTTGAGGTCCAAATCGGTACAGTCATGGAAACAGGCCGTCTAATTGATTGAGGTCTACAGCGGTACAGTCATGGAAACAGTCCGTCTAATTGGTTGAGGTCTACATCGGTACAGTCATGGAAACAGGCCATCTAATTGGTTGAGGTCTACAGCGGTACAGTCATGGAAACAGGCCGTCTAATTGGTTGAGGTCTACATGGGTACAGTCATGGAAACAGGCCATCTAATTGGTTGGGTCTACATCGGTGCAGTCATGGAAATAGGCCGTCTAATTGGTTGAGGTCTACATGGGTACAGTCATGGAAACAGGCCATCTAATTGGTTGAGGTCTACATCGGTACAGTCATGGAAACAGGCCGTCTAATTGGTTGAGGTATACATCGGTACAGTCATGGAAACAGGCCATCTAATTGGTTGAGGTCTACATTGGTACAGTCATGGAAACAGGCCATCTAATTGGTTGAGGTCTACAGCGGTACAGTCATGGAAACAGGCCATCTAATTGGTTGAGGTCTACATCGGTACAGTCATGGAAACAGGCCGTCTAATTGGTTGAGGTCTACATCGGTACAGTCATGGAAACAGGCCGTCTAATTGGTTGAGGTCTACATCGGTACAGTCATGGAAACAGGCCGTCTAATTGGTTGAGGTCTACAGCGGTACAGTCATGGAAACAAGCCGTCTAATTGGTTGGGTCTACAGCGGTACAGTCATGGAAACAGGCCGTCTAATTGGTTGGGTCTACATTGGTACAGTCATGGAAACAGGCTGTCTAATTGGTCGAGGTCTACATCGGTACAGTCATGGAAACAGGCCGTCTAATTGGTTGAGGTCTACATCGGTAGTCATGGAAACATGCCGTCTAATTGGTTGAGGTCTACATCGGTACAGTCATGGAAACAGACCATCTAATTGGTTGAGGTCTACATCGGTACAGTCATGGAAACAGGCCGTCTAATTGGTTGAGGTCTACATTGGTACAGTCATGGAAACAGGCCGTCTAATTGGTTGAGGTCTACAGCGGTACAGTCATGGAAACAGGCCGTCTAATTGGTTGAGGTCTACATCGGTACAGTCATGGAAACAGGCCATCTAATTGGTTGGGTCTACATCGGTACAGTCATGGAAACAGGCCATCTAATTGGTTGGGTCTACATCGGTACAGTCATGGAAACAGGCCGTCTAATTGGTTGAGGTCTACATGGTACAGTCATGGAAACAGGCCGTCTAATTGGTTGAGGTCCACATCGGTACAGTCATGGAAACAGGCCATCTAATTGGTTGAGGTCTACATCGGTACAGTCATGGAAACAGGCCATCTAATTGGTTGAGGTCTACATCGGTACAGTCATGGAAACAGGCCGTCTAATTGGTTGAGGTCTACATCGGTACAGTCATGGAAACAGGCCGTCTAATTGGTTGAGGTCTACAGCGGTACAGTCATGGAAACAGGCCATCTAATTGGTTGAGGTCTACATCGGTACAGTCATGGAAACAGGCCGTCTAATTGGTTGGGTCTACAGCGGTACAGTCATGGAAACAGGCCATCTAATTGGTTGAGGTCTACATCGGTACAGTCATGGAAACAGGCCGTCTAATTGGTTGAGGTCTACATCGGTACAGTCATGGTAACAGGCCGTCTAATTGGTTGAGGTCTACATCGGTACAGTCATGGAAACAGGCCGTCTAATTGGTTGAGGTCTACATCGGTACAGTCATGGAAACAGGCCGTCTAATTGGTTGAGGTCTACAGCGGTACAGTCATGGAAACAAGCCGTCTAATTGGTTGGGTCTACAGCGGTACAGTCATGGAAACAGGCCATCTAATTGGTTGGGTCTACATCGGTACAGTCATGGAAACAGGCCGTCTAATTGGTTGAGGTCTACATCGGTAGTCATGGAAACATGCCGTCTAATTGGTTGAGGTCTACATCGGTACAGTCATGGAAACAGACCATCTAATTGGTTGAGGTCTACATCGGTACAGTCATGGAAACAGGCCGTCTAATTGGTTGAGGTCTACATGGGTACAGTCATGGAAACAGGCCGTCTAATTGGTTGAGGTCTACATCGGTACAGTCATGGAAACAGGCCATCTAATTGGTTGAGGTCTACATCGGTACAGTCATGGAAACAGGCCATCTAATTGGTTGAGGTCTACAGCGGTACAGTCATGGAAACAGGCCGTCTAATTGGTTGAGGTCCACATCGGTACAGTCATGGAAACAGGCCGTCTAATTGGTTGAGGTCCACATCGGTACAGTCATGGAAACAGGCCATCTAATTGGTTGAGGTCTACATCGGTACAGTCATGGAAACAGGCCGTCTAATTGGTTGAGGTCCACATCGGTACAGTCATGGAAACAGGCCGTCTAATTGGTTGAGGTCCACATCGGTACAGTCATGGAAACAGGCCACTAATTGGTTGAGGTCTACATCGGTACAGTCATGGAAACAGGCCGTCTAATTGGTTGAGGTCTACATCGGTACAGTCATGGAAACAGGCCGTCTAATTGGTTGAGGTCTACAGCGGTACAGTCATGGAAACAGGCCGTCTAATTGGTTGAGGTCTACATCGGTACAGTCATGGAAACAGGCCGTCTAATTGGTTGAGGTCTACATCGGTAGTCATGGAAACACGCCATCTAATTGGTTGAGGTCTACAGCGGTACAGTCATGGAAACAGGCCGTCTAATTGGTTGGGTCTACATCGGTACAGTCATGGAAACAGGCCGTCTAATTGGTTGAGGTCTACAGCGGTACAGTCATGGAAACAGGCCATCTAATTGGTTGGGTCTACATCGGTACAGTCATGGTAACAGGCCGTCTAATTGGTTGGGTCTACATCGGTAGTCATGGAAACACGCCATCTAATTGGTTGAGGTCTACATCGGTACAGTCATGGAAACAGGCCGTCTAATTGGTTGAGGTCTACATCGGTAGTCATGGAAACACGCCATCTAATTGGTTGAGGTCCACATCGGTACAGTCATGGAAACAGGCCATCTAATTGGTTGAGGTCTACAGCGGTACAGTCATGGAAACAGGCCATCTAATTGGTTGAGGTCTACAGCGGTACAGTCATGTAAACAGGCCATCTAATTGGTTGGGTCTACATCGGTACAGTCATGGAAACAGGCCATCTAATTGGTTGAGGTCTACATGGGTACAGTCATGGAAACAGGCCATCTAATTGGTTGAGGTCCACATCGGTACAGTCATGGAAACAGGCCATCTAATTGGTTGAGGTCTATATCGGTACAGTCATGGAAACAGGCCGTCTAATTGGTTGAGGTCTACATCGGTACAGTCATGGAAACAGGCCATCTAATTGGTTGAGGTCTACAGCGGTACAGTCATGGAAACAGGCCATCTAATTGGTTGAGGTCTACATGGGTACAGTCATGGAAACAGGCCATCTAATTGGTTGAGGTCCACATCGGTACAGTCATGGAAACAGGCCATCTAATTGGTTGAGGTCTATATCGGTACAGTCATGGAAACAGGCCGTCTAATTGGTTGAGGTCTACATCGGTACAGTCATGGAAACAGGCCATCTAATTGGTTGAGGTCTACAGCGGTACAGTCATGGAAACAGGCCATCTAATTGGTTGAGGTCTACATGGGTACAGTCATGGAAACAGGCCATCTAATTGGTTGAGGTCCACATCGGTACAGTCATGGAAACAGGCCATCTAATTGGTTGAGGTCTATATCGGTACAGTCATGGAAACAGGCCGTCTAATTGGTTGAGGTCTACATCGGTACAGTCATGGAAACAGGCCATCTAATTGGTTGAGGTCTACATCGGTACAGTCATGGAAACAGGCCATCTAATTGGTTGAGGTCTACAGCGGTACAGTCATGGAAACAGGCCATCTAATTGGTTGAGGTCTACATCGGTACAGTCATGGAAACAGGCCATCTAATTGGTTGAGGTCTACATCGGTAGTCATGGAAACAGGCCATCTAATTGGTTGAGGTCTACAGCGGTACAGTCATGGAAACAGGCCGTCTAATTGGTTGAGGTCTACATCGGTAGTCATGGAAACACGCCATCTAATTGGTTGAGGTCCACATCGGTACAGTCATGGAAACAGGCCATCTAATTGGTTGAGGTCTACAGCGGTACAGTCATGGAAACAGGCCATCTAATTGGTTGAGGTCTACAGCGGTACAGTCATGTAAACAGGCCATCTAATTGGTTGGGTCTACATCGGTACAGTCATGGAAACAGGCCATCTAATTGGTTGAGGTCTACATGGGTACAGTCATGGAAACAGGCCATCTAATTGGTTGAGGTCCACATCGGTACAGTCATGGAAACAGGCCATCTAATTGGTTGAGGTCTATATCGGTACAGTCATGGAAACAGGCCGTCTAATTGGTTGAGGTCTACATCGGTACAGTCATGGAAACAGGCCATCTAATTGGTTGAGGTCTACAGCGGTACAGTCATGGAAACAGGCCATCTAATTGGTTGAGGTCTACATGGGTACAGTCATGGAAACAGGCCATCTAATTGGTTGAGGTCCACATCGGTACAGTCATGGAAACAGGCCATCTAATTGGTTGAGGTCTATATCGGTACAGTCATGGAAACAGGCCGTCTAATTGGTTGAGGTCTACATCGGTACAGTCATGGAAACAGGCCATCTAATTGGTTGAGGTCTACAGCGGTACAGTCATGGAAACAGGCCATCTAATTGGTTGAGGTCTACATGGGTACAGTCATGGAAACAGGCCATCTAATTGGTTGAGGTCCACATCGGTACAGTCATGGAAACAGGCCATCTAATTGGTTGAGGTCTATATCGGTACAGTCATGGAAACAGGCCGTCTAATTGGTTGAGGTCTACATCGGTACAGTCATGGAAACAGGCCATCTAATTGGTTGAGGTCTACATCGGTACAGTCATGGAAACAGGCCATCTAATTGGTTGAGGTCTACAGCGGTACAGTCATGGAAACAGGCCATCTAATTGGTTGAGGTCTACATCGGTACAGTCATGGAAACAGGCCATCTAATTGGTTGAGGTCTACATCGGTAGTCATGGAAACAGGCCATCTAATTGGTTGAGGTCTACAGCGGTACAGTCATGGAAACAGGCCGTCTAATTGGTTGAGGTCTACAGCGGTACAGTCATGGAAACAGGCCGTCTAATTGGTTGGGTCTACATTGGTACAGTCATGGAAACAGGCTGTCTAATTGGTTGAGGTCTACATCGGTACAGTCATGGAAACAGGCCGTCTAATTGGTTGAGGTCTACATCGGTAGTCATGGAAACATGCCGTCTAATTGGTTGAGGTCTACATCGGTACAGTCATGGAAACAGACCATCTAATTGGTTGAGGTCTACAGCGGTACAGTCATGGAAACAGGCCGTCTAATTGGTTGAGGTCTACATCGGTACAGTCACGGAAACAGGCCATCTAATTGGTTGGGTCTACATCGGTACAGTCATGGAAACAGGCCATCTAATTGGTTGGGTCTACATCGGTACAGTCATGGAAACAGGCCGCTAATTGGTTGAGGTCTACATGGTACAGTCATGGAAACAGGCCGTCTAATTGGTTGAGGTCCACATCGGTACAGTCATGGAAACAGGCCATCTAATTGGTTGAGGTCTACATCGGTACAGTCATGGAAACAGGCCATCTAATTGGTTGAGGTCTACATCGGTACAGTCATGGAAACAGGCCGTCTAATTGGTTGAGGTCTACATCGGTACAGTCATGGAAACAGGCCGTCTAATTGGTTGAGGTCTACAGCGGTACAGTCATGGAAACAGGCCATCTAATTGGTTGAGGTCTACATCGGTACAGTCATGGAAACAGGCCGTCTAATTGGTTGGGTCTACAGCGGTACAGTCATGGAAACAGGCCATCTAATTGGTTGAGGTCTACATCGGTACAGTCATGGAAACAGGCCATCTAATTGGTTGAGGTCTACAGCGGTACAGTCATGGAAACAGGCCGTCTAATTGGTTGAGGTCTACATTGGTACAGTCTTACTTCATTTTTGACAAATAAAGATACAATGACTTGTCTTGCTTGATAATCAACTTAAATTAGCTCACTCAACATTTGGTTGTGAAGGATACAGCATCAGGCAATATGTCAAGTGAGTCAATTCAAGCTGATTATGGAGCAAGTTGTAGTCTCTACCACACATCAACTGAGAGTTCGTTGAGTGTTGTAGTCTAGTAATCTACACATTAACTGAGTTTGTTGAGTGTTGTAGTCTAGTAATCTACACATCAACTGAGAGAGTTTGTTGAGTGTTGTAGTCTAGTAATCTACACATCAACTGAGAGAGTTTGAGTGTTGTAGTCTAGTAATCTACACATCAACTGAGAGTTTGTTGAGTGTTGTAGTCTAGTAATCTAGTAGTTGGGCAGTTGGTTGCTGTAGCAACGCTGAGAATACTTCCTAACTTGAAGGGCACTATACATGTCAGCACACACTGATCCAGCTAGCCAGGGAACCCAATGACGCCCATGCAGAGGAGAACAAGGTCTGGGATCTGCCCCTCCTCCTTCCGACAACGTCCATGCAGAGGAGAACAAGGTCTGGGATCTGCCCCTCCCCCCTACAATGTCCATGCAGAAGGAGAACAAGGTCTGGGATCTGCCCCACCCCCCTCCCCCCGACAACGTCCATGCAGAGGAGAACAAGGTCTGGGATCTGCCCCACCCCCCGACAACGTCCATGCAGAGGGAACAAGGTCTGGGATCTGCCCCTCCCCCCCCCCTCCCCCCGACAACGTCCATGTAGAGGAGAACAAGGTCTGGGATCTGCCCCACCCCCCGACAACGTCCATGCAGAGGAGAACAAGGTCTGGGATCTGCCCCATCCCCCGACAACGTCCATGCAGAGGAGAACATCTGATCAAATGCTTATGTCATTTCATCACACACGTACATGTCCATATATGGTATGACATTCTATGCAAATAAAAGCAAGCTTGAAAATGCTGACTAGACAATAACAGAATGCTCCAAGGCATTTGACCACACCCTGTTTAATATCCAGATGTGCATGTTTGAGGGTGTGGCTAGCAAGAGTAACAGGATAAAATCACCTTCTCAATAATCAACTACAAATTTTATTCACTCGACGTTTCGACTAGATGCTCTAGCATTCATCAGGAATGAAACGCTAAGGCCAGCACTGGGAAGTGACTATCTGCGGATTCAGGCCCTTTGCAGGGGAGCAGCAGAGAAGACCCACAGCAAATCAAAGCAGAACCATCAAAAGAAGCTGGAGACACTTTTGGAGAAAAGGAGATCGATAGAAGTGAAGTTTCAACCCCAAGACTTGAACAGATGGGTGGTAAATCTGACAGAAAAAAAACTTCTCCAGCTCAGGAAGAAGTGCTTGCTTTGGGTCTGATGGAAACCATAGCTGCAGTGGAAGAGATAGCCAGTGAGCTGGAGGATAACAAGGTGCACGAGCTTTGAGGAAGAATATGTGGAATTTTGAGAAGAGCAAGAAAACCGAACCTGATGAAGGTACAGAGAAAGGCCCTTGGAGAACTGAGAAAGATGGAAGAGCTCGTAATCTTACCAGCAGATAAAGGGAAGACAACAGCTCTGATGACAAAGGACAGGTACATTTAAAAGCTGACGGGAAACCAAAACATATGGAATAATATTGAAGGACTCTGAAGAGCCTGAACTTGAAGCCACGACCAACACAATTTTTATATTTTTATTATTTTTTTGTTACTATTATTACTATTATTATCATCATCATTATTTATTATTCTATTTATTATTTAAATTTTATTATTATTATTAATATTATTAATATTATTAATATTATTAATATTATTAATATTATTATTATTATTATTATTATTATTATTATTATTATTATTATTATTATTATTATTATTATTATTATTATTATTATTATTATTATTTTATTATTATTTTATTATTTTATTATTTTATTATTATTTATTTTATTATTATTATTATTTAATATATATATTTATTAATTATTATTTTACATTTTTTATATTTTTTAAATATTTTTTTAAAATTATTTTATTATTTTAATAAAAAATAAATATATATAATTTTTTTTTTTTTTTTTTTTTTTTTTTTTTTTTTTTTTTTTTTTTTTTTTTTTTTTTTTTTTTTTTTTTTTTTTTTTTTTTTTTTTTTTTTTTTTTTTTTTTTTTTTTTTTTTTTTTTTTTTAATATACATAAATACAAATATATAACATTATATATATATATATATAGTTTAGTTTAATAAGTACTATATATTATTATTATTATATTATTATATTTTTTATTTGTTTATTATTATGTACATTTTTATTTATTGTTCATTTAATTATATATATATATATATATATATTACATCCAGTGCACGTGCTAGGTGCATGTACTGATACTACGTGGATAGCTAGCTACTGGTATATAACAGGCTCACGTGAGCCTTAGCGTCTCATTATTCCCGATGAAGACTAGTCGAAATGTCGAGCGAATAAAATTTGAAGTTGATTATTGAGAAGGTGATTTTAATGTTATTATGTCAACTGAGAATTCATTGAGGGATGATACCTTATATAGTTTCATTGTTATTGTTTAGTCAGCCCCTTGCCCTCGGCCCACCTACAGCCTCCTTCAGCTTTGGGGCAAGGGAGAACACCACTAACCAAACAGCAGAGAAGAACATGCACGCCATCATTGGGTCTCCTTTTTTTAGACTATCTTGCTTCTTCTTGTTGTCCACTACACAAGTCAGCACCTACTATACCTTCTTGTTGTCCACTACACAAGTCAGCACCTACTATACCTTCTTGTTGTCCACTACACAAGTCAGCACCTACTATACCTTCTTGTTGTCCACTACACAAGTCAGCACCTACTATACCTTCTTGTTGTCCACTACACAAGTCAGCACCTACTATACCTTCTTGTTGTCCACTACACAAGTCAGCACCTACTATACCTTCTTGTTGTCCACTACACAAGTCAGCACCTACTATACCTTCTTGTTGTCCACTACACAAGTCAGCACCTACTATACCTTCTTGTTGTCCACTACACAAGTCAGCACCTACTATACCTTCTTGTTGTCCACTACACAAGTCAGCACCTACTATACCTTCTTGTTGTCCACTACACAAGTCAGCACCTACTATACCTTCTTGTTGTCCACTACACAAGTCAGCACCTACTATACCTTCTTGTTGTCCACTACACAAGTCAGCACCTACTATACCTTCTTGTTGTCCACTACACAAGTCAGCACCTACTATACCTTCTTGTTGTCCACTACACAAGTCAGCACCTACTATACCTTCTTGTTGTCCACTACACAAGTCAGCACCTACTATACCTTCTTGTTGTCCACTACACAAGTCAGCACCTACTATACCTTCTTGTTGTCCACTACACAAGTCAGCACCTACTATACCTTCTTGTTGTCCACTACACAAGTCAGCACCTACTATACCTTCTTGTTGTCCACTACACAAGTCAGCACCTACTATACCTTCTTGTTGTCCACTACACAAGTCAGCACCTACTATACCTTCTTGTTGTCCACTACACAAGTCAGCACCTACTATACCTTCTTGTTATCCACTACACAAGTCAGCACCTACTATACCTTCTTGTTGTCCACTACACAAGTCAGCACCTACTATACCTTCTTGTTGTCCACTACACAAGTCAGCACCTACTATACCTTCTTGTTGTCCACTACACAAGTCAGCACCTACTATACCTTCTTGTTGTCCACTACACAAGTCAGCACCTACTATACCTTCTTGTTGTCCACTACACAAGTCAGCACCTACTATACCTTCTTGTTGTCCACTACACAAGTCAGCACCTACTATACCTTCTTGTTGTCCACTACACAAGTCAGCACCTACTATACCTTCTTGTTGTCCACTACACAAGTCAGCACCTGCTATACCTTCTTGTTGTCCACTACACAAGTCAGCACCTACTATACCTTCTTGTTGTCCACTACACAAGTCAGCACCTACTATACCTTCTTGTTGTCCACTACACAAGTCAGCACCTACTATACCTTCTTGTTGTCCACTACACAAGTCAGCACCTACTATACCTTCTTGTTGTCCACTACACAAGTCAGCACCTACTATACCTTCTTGTTGTCCACTACACAAGTCAGCACCTACTATACCTTCTTGTTGTCCACTACACAAGTCAGCACCTACTATACCTTCTTGTTGTCCACTACACAAGTCAGCACCTGCTATACCTTCTTGTTGTCCACTACACAACTATACCTTCTTGTTGAATGGACCTACTACACGAGAGAAGGAAAGAGACAGGAGATAGACATGTGACAAATCCTTGAAGAGGGATTTCAAGTTCCTTTAGGGCTGCCAGTTCACTGCCTTAGCAAAGGAGTCAACAAATGCTGAGAGTTTTTTGGGGGAGGAGCAAAAGTGGCTGAAACCCTTTCAAAGCAGCTCAGAAGCTGCCAATGTGTGAGTTTTGTGGGATTTGGTATTGGAGGTTATTTTTAACCTCACAAGTGGTTCGAACCATGTAAGGAGTGATAGCTCACGGCATAGAATTGTAGTCATGGCAACTCACTAGGCCTGGATCAGTGCTGCATAATCTAGTGAAGGTCTGGAGGACAGCTTTCAATAGGTGGGTGTGGTCAGTGGCTGATATAGCTAGTCCAGCCACAAGCAATGCCAAGTGAACATAGCCATCGCTACGAGGGGTCACATCAGCCCCTCCCACTAGTCCCTGAAGCCAGGAGAGAGCCAGCGTTGGACTGTGGCAGATACTGAGGTACTCTGCAACAGACGAGGTGATGGTGGAGAAGAGAGAAGACAAACCCATCGGCGAACCAGGGCCGGCAGAGAGCTTCCTGACCTCCTTTATGAGGGAAGTTGGAGCAGCGGACTGTATCTGCTTCAGTAGAGTGTTGGCAGTGGTCTGATTGTGCTTGGTGAGGGCATTTTGGTGTAGGAGGTGCTGAGTGGAGGGTGGGAGGGAGAGGAGCTGCACCAAGGGAAAGATGAGGCAGCGAGAAGTGCTGGTGAGAGCGGGTGCAGAGGTAGCCAGGATTCGAACACCTACATACAAACACACCATACACACACACAAATATCACACACCACACACAAATATCACACACACCACACACAAATATCACACACCACACACACAAATATCACATACCACACACAAATATCACACACCACACACACAAATATCATACACCACACACACACCAAGAGAGAGAGAGGGAGGGAGAAATAAAATACAGCGAGGTAGGAAGGTGAGGAGAATATGACATTTAGCAGTCATGAGTATGAATATGGCCGGGGGTAAGTGAAGGAGAAACTGAGGAAGAGTGAGGCAGAGATGTCTGCGAGTATGTGTGAGTATGAGACTGCGGAGAAGGAGAGAAAGCAGGAGGAGTTGCAAGAGGACGGGTGTGTGGCAAGGGGAGGGCTGGCGTAAAATATGGGGAAAGTGTAGAGAGATCAGGGCAAGGTGAGGGTGGTGAAGGCTTCTCACCTAGTTGAAGTTCTCACCTAGTTGAAGTTCTCACCTAGTTGAAGGAGCTTGGCTGTAATGGCGGGTGAACTGAGATGGTGCAGGAGCAGCCAGGCAACAGTCACCGTGTGCTCGGGTAGCCACACCTCCTATAACACACACCACACACACACACACACACACGTCTGTACTGCACATGCTCAGCAAAGCCTCGGTATTGAGCGTCTAGCGTTCACAACTACTAGACAGAAGCACATACTTACTAGGACAGACTCTTGCACTATGACCTCCACAGACTCCACAAGCTGCTGAGCTGGCAGACTTCTTCTGGTCACCTCCACACAAGACATGAGGACACACTCCAGCAACGCTGCACACAACAGAGGAACAGCGATACATAGAATCACCTCCACACAAGACATGAGGACACACTCAGCAACGCTGCACACAACAGAGGAACAGCGATACATAGAATCACCTCCACACAAGACATGAGGACACACTCCAGCAACGCTGCACACAACAGAGGAACAGCGATACATAGAATCACCTCCACACAAGAATGAGGACACACTCCAGCAACGCTGCACACAACAGAGGAACAGCGATACATAGAATCACCTCCACACAAGACATGAGGACACACTCCAGCAACGCTGCACACAACAGAGGAACAGCGATACATAGAATCACCTCCACACAAGAATGAGGACACACTCCAGCAACGCTGCACACAACAGAGGAACAGCGATACATAGAATCACCTCCACACAAGACATGAGGACACACTCCAGCAACGCTGCACACAACAGAGGAACAGCGATACATAGAATCACCTCCACACAAGAATGAGGACACACTCCAGCAACGCTGCACACAACAGAGGAACAGCGATACATAGAATCACCTCCACACAAGGCATGAGGACACACTCCAGCAACGCTGCACACAACAGAGGAACAGCGATACATAGAATCACCTCCACACAAGACATGAGGACACACTCCAGCAACGCTGCACACAACAGAGGAACAGCGATACATAGAATCACCTCCACACAAGACATGAGGACACACTCCAGCAACGCTGCACACAACAGAGCAACAGCGATACATAGAATCACCTCCACACAAGACATGAGGACACACTCCAGCAACGCTGCACACAACAGAGCAACAGCGATACATAGAATCACCTCCACACAAGGCATGAGGACACACTCCAGCAACGCTGCACACAACAGAGCAACAGCGATACATAGAATCACCTCCACACAAGGCACACTCCAGCAACGCTGCACACAACAGAGCAACAGCGATACATAGAATCACCTCCACACAAGACATGAGGACACACTCCAGCAACACTGCACACAACAGAGGAACAGCGATTAGAATCACACTGAGCCTGCAACACCATGTCTTATATAGAATCACACTGACCCTGCAACACCATGTCTTATATAGAATCACACTGAGCCTGCAACACCATGTCTTATATAGAATCACACTGACCCTGCAACACCATGTCTTATATAGAATCACACTGACCCTGCAACACCATGTCTTATATAGAATCACACTGACCCTGCAACACCATGTCTTATATAGAATCACACTGACCCTGCAACACCGTGTCTTATATAGAATCACACTGACTCTGCAACACCATGTCTTATACTGACCCTGCAACACCATGTCTTATATAGAATCACACTGAGCCTGCAACACCATGTCTTATATAGAATCACACTGACCCTGCAACACCATGTCTTATATAGAATCACACTGACCCTGCAACACCATGTCTTATATAGAATCACACTGACCTTGCAACACCATGTCTTATATAGAATCACACTGACCCTGCAACACCGTGTCTTATATAGAATCACACTGACCCTGCAACACCATGTCTTATATAGAATCACACTGACCCTGCAACACCATGTCTTATATAGAATCACACTGACCCTGCAACACCATGTCTTATATAGAATCACACTGACCTTGCAACACCATGTCTTATATAGAATCACACTGACCCTGCAACACCATGTCTTATATAGAATCACACTGACCCTGCAACACCATGTCTTACATAGAATCACACTGAGCCTGCAGCACCATCTCTTATATAGAATCACACTGACCCTGCAACACCATGTCTTATATAGAATCACAATGACCCTGCAACACCATGTCTTATATAGAATCACACTGACCCTGCAACACCATGTCTTATATAGAATCACACTGACCCTGCAACACCATGTCTTATATAGAATCACACTGACCCTGCAACACCATGTCTTATATAGAATCACACTGACCCTGCAACACCATGTCTTATATAGAATCACACTGACCCTGCAACACCATGTCTTATATAGAATCACACTGACCCTGCAACACCATGTCTTATATAGAATCACACTGACCCTGCAACACCATGTCTTACATAGAATCACATGACTCTGCAACACCATGTCTTATATAGAATCACACTGACCCTGCAACACCATGTCTTATATAGAATCACACTGACCCTGCAACACCATGTCTTATATAGAATCACACTGACCCTGCAACACCATGTCTTACATAGAATCACATGACTCTGCAACACCATGTCTTATATAGAATCACACTGACCCTGCAACACCATGTCTTATATAGAATCACACTGACCCTGCAATACCATGTCTTATATAGAATCACACTGACCCTGCAACACCATGTCTTATATAGAATCACACTGACCCTGCAACACCATGTCTTATATATAGAATCACACTGACCCTGCAACACCATGTCTTATATAGAATCACACTGACCCTGCAACACCATGTCTTATATAGAATCACACTGACCCTGCAACACCATGTCTTATATAGAATCACACTGACCCTGCAACACCGTGTCTTATATAGAATCACACTGACCCTGCAACACCATGTCTTATATAGAATCACACTGACCCTGCAACACCATGTCTTATATAGAATCACACTGAGCCTGCAACACCATGTCTTATATAGAATCACACTGACCCTGCAACACCATGTCTTATATAGAATCACACTGAGCCTGCAACACCATGTCTTATATAGAATCACGCTAACCCTGCCATAGCATGTCTTATATAGAATCACACTGACCCTGCAACACCACTTGTTAGATAGAATCACACTGACCCTGCAACACCATGTCTTATATAGAATCACACTGAGCCTGCAACACCATGTCTTATATAGAATCACGCTAATCCTGCCATAGCATGTCTTATATAGAATCACACTGACCCTGCAACACCACTTCTTAGATAGAATCACACTGACCCTGCAACACCATGTCTTATATAGAATCACGCTAACCCTGCCATAGCATGTCTTATATAGAAGCCTTCGGAAGCAAGTGAATATACATGCATGCTGCAGGTGGGCCCAATACTTCACACAACCTTCACCGCATTCTCTATGCAAACCAAATAAAATTTACATATCTCAAAAATGGTCTAATACACACCTCCCGAGTTATCACTGCTTGCTTGCAAGTCAAGGTTCATTAAAGTGGATGTCATTAAGTGTATCTGATATTATGAGGAGTGTCGGAAATAGACGACCCGTTGGCTTCCTCTGCCTACTTAATAACCTGATAACTGAAGCTCTCTCCCTGAGCTACTCTTGGGTCGTTCCCGTGACGCCTAGGTGCTCCAGCTCTTGGCCCTCACTAGCCAAGCGCCCACCCAGACCGAAACCAGTGATCTGCCTTACCACTTCCGATACTGAAGTGTAAGCAGCCTCACTCCTTTGATATCCCCTAGCTAACAGGGGCATATAGGCAAATATAACTCAAATACTCAGGTATGGACACTGGTCAAAGACAGAGCAATACACCATCATGTCATAAAAGACTAGCTGGCTCAGATCTCTCTAGGGCATTAGTGCCCCCTGTCCTTTATAGTCTCTGTTGGTCATGTGACTGTTCTGTCCAATAGCATCCTGGTATGACTTTGCTCTTGTTATCCTTTTTTTGTCTCTTTTGTGGTTGTGTACGTCGTATTGGTGGTTGTGGTTAGTTCTTCTGCAGCCTCTGGTGGCGCTGGCTAGTCCGGCTTCCCTGACAAGGAGTCAACTCCATAATGAGTTTGTGTAGACTCTCATTTCTTGTGTTGCCATTACTACAGGCAAGCTATCCACTTCCTGCCCTCATCAAGTTTCATGGCCTCCCACACACAGGAGTCCAAGCTCCACCCCTTGACCCCCATCATACTGCCCTGATGACTATTCCTAAGTGAACACCTTTATCTAGTTTTCCAGCTCAACACACAAGTGCCTATTATCTCACCCTTGGAAACGGCCATTTTGGCTTCACTGAAACACACTGTAGTTCTTCAGTATCATAAGGTACTGTCAATGTTGTTTGACATAACTTTATCTGTATGGGATTGATAAGATAGACTTGGTAGCAGCTATTTTATTGTTGTTGTTGTTGCTGTTATTAGAGACAGCCAGGTGGCAGCTACAGCCTCCCTCAAGGGACTTGGTAACAGTTGTTTTATTGTTGCTGTTATTAGAGACAGCCAGGGGTCAGCTACAGCCTCCCTCAAGGGACTTGGTAACAGTTGTTTTATTGTTGCTGTTATTAGAGACAGCCAGGGGTCAGCCTCCCTCAAGGGACTTGGTAAAAGTTGTTTTATTGTTGCTGTTATTAGTGACAGCCAGGGGTCAGCTACAGCCTCCCTCAAGGGACTTGGTAACAGTTTTTTTAATTGTTGCTGTTATTAGAGACAGCCAGGGGTCAGCTACAGCCTCCCTCAAGGTACTTGGTAACAGTTGTTTTATTGTTGCTGTTATTAGAGACAGCCAGGGGTCAGCTACAGCCTCCCTCAAGGGACTTGGTAACAGTTGTTTTATTGTTGCTGTTATTAGAGACAGCCAGGGGTCAGCATCCCTCAAGGTACTTGGTAACAGTTGTTTTATTGTTGCTGTTATTAGAGACAGCCAGGGGTCAGCTACAGCCTCCCTCAAGGGACTTGGTAACAGTTGTTTTATTGTTGCTGTTATTAGAGACAGCCAGGGGTCAGTGACAACCTCCCTCAAGGGACTTGGCAACAGTTGTTTTATTGTTGCTGTTATTAGAGACAGCCAGGGGTCAGTGACAACCTCCCTCAAGGGACTTGGCAACAGTTGTTTTATTGTTGCTGTTATTAGAGACAGCCAGGGGTCAGTGACAACCTCCCTCAAGGTACTTGGTAACAGTTGTTTTGTTGTTGCTGTTATTAGAGACAGCCAGGGGTCAGCTACAGCCTCCCTCAAGGGACTTGGTAACAGTTGTTTTATTGTTGCTGTTATTAGAGACAGCCAGGGGTCAGCTACAGCATCCCTCAAGGGACTTGGTAACAGTTGTTTTGTTGTTGCTGTTATTAGAGACAGCCAAGGGACTTGGTAACAGTTGTTTTATTGTTGCTGTTATTAGAGACAGCCAGGGGTCAGCCTCCCTCAAGGGACTTGGTAACAGTTTTTTTAATTGTTGCTGTTATTAGAGACAGCCAGGGGTCAGCTACAGCCTCCCTCAAGGGACTTGGTAACAGTTGTTTTATTGTTGCTGTTATTAGAGACAGCCAGGGGTCAGCTACAGCCTCCCTCAAGGTACTTGGTAACAGTTGTTTTGTTGTTGCTGTTATTAGAGACAGCCAGGGGTCAGCTACAGCCTCCCTCAAGGGACTTGGTAACAGTTGTTTTATTGTTGCTGTTATTAGAGACAGCCAAGGGACTTGGTAACAGTTGTTTTATTGTTGCTGTTATTAGAGACAGCCAGGGGTCAGCCTCCCTCAAGGGACTTGGTAACAGTTTTTTTATTGTTGCTGTTATTAGAGACAGCCAGGGGTCAGCTACAGCCTCCCTCAAGGGACTTGGTAACAGTTGTTTTATTGTTGCTGGGTCAGCTACAGCCTCCCTCAAGGGACTTGGTAACAGTTGTTTTGTTGTTTAGGCGCTAAAACTGGAAGTACGTATAGCACTTAATGAAAACACACACACACACGTTGTATGCAGTAGGGAATCCACTTCAGCTCTCTAGCACTTGGCAAATTGGAGATATTTATGCAGAGAAATCAGGCATCAGGTTTTGAGGTACCCCCACTTTAGCTCCGGTAACTTGGCTATAGTTTTATACCTATGAAAAATGTCAAAATAGAGCAGACCATCTTTTGAGCTATATATCAAGTCGATCATGAAGCTATAAAGTGGTAACCACAAGTTTTTTTTAACGCCTACTAGTTCATAGCACCTACTAGTTCATAGTAATGTCCCCCCCCCCCCCCCCCCCTTAATAACAAAAGCCTCACAAACTCCCAGCCATGCTTTTACAATCGTGCTTCGGGTCAGCCATTTGTAGGACACCCACTTGTACACCCTGACAAGTTGGGCCCTCACGCTTAGCTCTAGTATGTGAGGAGTCCAGCAATGTCTGAATAAAACCTCAGCATTTAGCTTAGATTTTATGAAGCTAAGTTTTATGAAGCTAGGTTTTGTGAGATTATAATTGAATTTATAATAATACTTTAATATTTGTCCCATAAGCTACCGCAGACTTAGACCTAGGGAAAACCCTCAACCTTCATGATAGGTGTAATGCTAGCTAGATTCTGTACTGCAACATTTTGTGGAACACCTCTTGCTTTATCAACAGACAAGCTTGAGGCTCAGCAGCTGCTGCTATGAGAAGAACAACAACAACTTCCTTTCAGATCCTCTTATAACCACCTTCGGTTTTGGTGGCTGACTAGGCTTCCATCAGAGGACTCTCTTTGGGCAACACCTCGAGTAGGTATTTAGGCTCAGCTACTGCCCACGTGCAGCGATAGAACATAGTTGCAGCATGTTCAGGGTGGAACAATTGTCTATTTGTGGGCGACAGTAGATTGATAGTTATTTTTTCCATGACACATAATTAGAGTTTTTATGGTATGTGCATTTTTATGGTATTTGCACAGTGGAAGGAAGATGAAATAGATGGATCAGTTGGCATCAGTCGGGGAAAAGTGTGGCCATTTTCTATTGTTTTGTAAACATGTCAAGCACCTTGTCAACCCAGCACTTAGGTGATTCCACCAGATGAAGAGAATTACACCCGACCTAGGCAGACCAGCTTTGGAAGTACACTGAACAAGGTGTGTCCAAGCAAATTCCATGTTTCAACAACATAGCTCTATCAAAGTATTCTCCATCTCGTTACCAAAAGGTGTGTGCACGTGCATGCGTGTGTGTGCGTGTGTGTGTGTGTGTGTGTGTGTGTGTGTGTGTAGGCAGAAACACAACCAAAATCAGCTGCAGCCAAAGTCAGCTACCATGTTCTAGGGAGGGCACTGACTTGTAGTCTCACAAGCAACTGCGCTCAGTGAAACCAATTAGGACAAAAACTCTACCACATATCATCATCTAGTATCTCTTAATATACATATACATGTACTGTAACTGCCAGGTCTTCCATCTCACTCAAGACATGATGCTGGTTAGATTAGTGTGCACTTGTGGCTTCTCTTCTCCCAGTAAAACATATCCTGTCCATGTTGCATGGACAAGATTCCCCAGTATCATCTACACATGATGACCATGACCAGGACCAACATGGGATCATCTACACATGACCATGACCAGGACAAACATGGTCATCTACACATGATGACCATGACCAGGACAAACATGGGGATTCATCTACACATGACCATGACCAGGACTAACATGGGATAATCTACTCATGACCATGACCAGGACCAACATGGGATCATCTACACATGACCATGACCAGGACATACATGGGATCATCTACACATGACCATGACCAAACATGGGATCATCTACACATGACCATGACCAGGACCAACATGGGATCATCTACACATGACCATGACCAGGACAAACATGGGATCATCTACACATGACCAGGACCAGGACAAACATGGGATCATCTACTCATGATCTGACCAGGACAAACATGGGATCATCTACACATGACCATGACCAGGACAAACATGGGATCATCTACACATGACCATGACCAGGACAAACATGGGATCATCTACTCATGACCTGACCAGGACAAACATGGGATCATCTACACATGACCATGACCAAACATGGGATCATCTACACATGACCATGACCAGGACAAACATGGGATTATCTACACATGACCATGACCAGGACAAACATGGGATCATCTACTCATGACCTGACCAGGACAAACATGGGATCATCTACACATGACCATGACCAGGACAAACATGGGATCATCTACACATGACCATGACCAGGACAACCATGGGATCATCTACTCATGACCATGACCAGGACAAACATGGGATCATCTACAAATGAACATGACCCGGACAAACATGGGATCATCTACACATGACCATGACCAGGACAAACATGGGATCATCTACACATGACCATGACCAGGACAAACATGGGATCATCTACTCATGACCATGACCAGGACAAACATGGGATCATCTACACATGACCATGACCAGGACAAACATGGGATCATCTACAAATGAACATGACCAGGACAAACATGGGATCATCTACACATGGACCATGACCAGGACAAACATGGGATCATCTACACATGACCATGACCAGGACAAACATGGGATCATCTACTCATGACCATGACCAGGACAAACATGGGATCATCTACACATGACCATGACCAGGACAAACATGGGATCATCTACACATGACCATGACCAGGACAAACATGGGATCATCTATAGATGTCCATCATGCCTGGACAATACTGGGAATGTCTAGAGATGTCCAAAGTTCAAAGTTTGTCACCGAGACTGACTAAGGTTATGAGAGACAGGGCTATGATTAGTGCATAAGACTGACTAAGGCTATGAGAGACAGGGCTGACTGACTAAGGCTATGAGAGACAGGGCTAGGATTAGTGCATAGGACTGACTAAGGCTATGAGGAGAGACAGGGCTAGGATTAGTGCATAAGACTGACTAAGGCTATGAGGAGAGACAGGGCTAGGATTAGTGCATAAGACTGACTAAGGCTATGAGGAGAGACAGGGCTAGGATTAGTGCATAAGACTGACTAAGGCTATGAGAGACAGGGCTAGGATTAGTGCATAAGACTGACTAAGGCTATGAGAGACAGGGCTAGGATTAGTGCATAAGACTGTAAGGCTATGAGAGACAGGGCTAGGATTAGTGCATAAGACTGACTAAGGCTATGAGGAGAGACAGGGCTAGGATTAGTGCATAAGACTGACTAAGGCTATGAGGAGAGACAGGGCTAGGATTAGTGCATAAGACTGACTAAGGCTATGAGGAGAGACAGGGCTAGGATTAGTGCATAAGACTGACTAAGGCTATGAGGAGAGACAGGGCTAGGATTAGTGCATAAGACTGACTAAGGCTATGAGAGACAGGGCTAGGATTAGAGCATAAGACTGACTAAGGCTATGAGAGACAGAGCTAGGATTAGTGCATAAGACTGACTAAGGCTATGAGGAGAGACAGGGCTAGGATTAGTGCATAAGACTGACTAAGGCTATGAGGAGAGACAGGGCTAGGATTAGTGCATAAGACTGACTAAGGCTATGAGAGACAGGGCTAGGATTAGTGCATAAGACTGACTAAGGCTATGAGAGACAGAGCTAGGATTAGTGCATAAGACTGACTAAGGCTATGAGAGACAGGGCTAGGATTAGTGCATAAGACTGACTAAGGCTATGAGAGACAGGGCTAGGATTAGTGCATAAGACTGACTAAGGCTATGAGGAGAGACAGGGCTAGGATTAGTGCATAAGACTGACTAAGGCTATGAGAGACAGGGCTAGGATTAGTGCATAAGACTGACTAAGGCTATGAGAGACAGGGCTAGGATTAGTGCATAAGACTGACTAAGGCTATGAGGAGAGACAGGGCTAGGATTAGAGCATAAGACTGACTAAGGCTATGAGAGACAGGGCTAGGATTAGTGCATAAGACTGACTAAGGCTATGAGAGACAGAGCTAGGATTAGTGCATAAGACTGACTAAGGCTATGAGAGACAGGGCTAGGATTAGTGCATAAGACTGACTAAGGCTATGAGAGACAGGGCTAGGATTAGTGCATAAGACTGACTAAGGCTATGAGGAGAGACAGGGCTAGGATTAGTGCATAAGACTGACTAAGGCTATGAGAGACAGGGCTAGGATTAGTGCATAAGACTGACTAAGGCTATGAGAGACAGGGCTAGGATTAGTGCATAAGACTGACTAAGGCTATGAGGAGAGACAGGGCTAGGATTAGAGCATAAGACTGACTAAGGCTATGAGAGACAGGGCTAGGATTAGTGCATAAGACTGACTAAGGCTATGAGAGACAGGGCTAGGATTAGAGCATAAGACTGACTAAGGCTATGAGAGACAGAGCTAGGATTAGTGCATAAGACTGACTAAGGCTATGAGGAGAGACAGGGCTAGGATTAGTGCATAAGACTGACTAAGGCTATGAGGAGAGACAGGGCTAGGATTAGTGCATAAGACTGACTAAGGCTATGAGAGACAGGGCTAGGATTAGTGCATAAGACTGACTAAGGCTATGAGAGACAGAGCTAGGATTAGTGCATAAGACTGACTAAGGCTATGAGAGACAGGGCTAGGATTAGTGCATAAGACTGACTAAGGCTATGAGAGACAGGGCTAGGATTAGTGCATAAGACTGACTAAGGCTATGAGGAGAGACAGGGCTAGGATTAGTGCATAAGACTGACTAAGGCTATGAGAGACAGGGCTAGGATTAGTGCATAAGACTGACTAAGGCTATGAGAGACAGGGCTAGGATTAGTGCATAAGACTGACTAAGGCTATGAGGAGAGACAGGGCTAGGATTAGAGCATAAGACTGACTAAGGCTATGAGAGACAGGGCTAGGATTAGTGCATAAGACTGACTAAGGCTATGAGAGACAGAGCTAGGATTAGTGCATAAGACTGACTAAGGCTATGAGAGACAGGGCTAGGATTAGTGCATAAGACTGACTAAGGCTATGAGAGACAGGGCTAGGATTAGTGCATAAGACTGACTAAGGCTATGAGGAGAGACAGGGCTAGGATTAGTGCATAAGACTGACTAAGGCTATGAGAGACAGGGCTAGGATTAGTGCATAAGACTGACTAAGGCTATGAGAGACAGGGCTAGGATTAGTGCATAAGACTGACTAAGGCTATGAGGAGAGACAGGGCTAGGATTAGAGCATAAGACTGACTAAGGCTATGAGAGACAGGGCTAGGATTAGTGCATAAGACTGACTAAGGCTATGAGGAGAGACAGGGCTAGGATTAGTGCATAAGACTGACTAAGGCTATGAGAGACAGGGCTAGGATTAGTGCATAAGACTGACTAAGGCTATGAGAGACAGAGCTAGGATTAGTGCATAAGACTGACTAAGGCTATGAGAGACAGGGCTAGGATTAGTGCATAAGACTGACTAAGGCTATGAGAGACAGGGCTAGGATTAGTGCATAAGACTGACTAAGGCTATGAGGAGAGACAGGGCTAGGATTAGTGCATAAGACTGACTAAGGCTATGAGAGACAGGGCTAGGATTAGTGCATAAGACTGACTAAGGCTATGAGAGACAGGGCTAGGATTAGTGCATAAGACTGACTAAGGCTATGAGGAGAGACAGGGCTAGGATTAGAGCATAAGACTGACTAAGGCTATGAGAGACAGGGCTAGGATTAGTGCATAAGACTGACTAAGGCTATGAGAGACAGAGCTAGGATTAGTGCATAAGACTGACTAAGGCTATGAGAGACAGGGCTAGGATTAGTGCATAAGACTGACTAAGGCTATGAGAGACAGGGCTAGGATTAGTGCATAAGACTGACTAAGGCTATGAGGAGAGACAGGGCTAGGATTAGTGCATAAGACTGACTAAGGCTATGAGAGACAGGGCTAGGATTAGTGCATAAGACTGACTAAGGCTATGAGAGACAGGGCTAGGATTAGTGCATAAGACTGACTAAGGCTATGAGAGACAGGGCTAGGATTAGTGCATAAGACTGACTAAGGCTATGAGGAGAGACAGGGCTAGGATTAGTGCATAAGACTGACTAAGGCTATGAGAGACAGGGCTAGGATTAGTGCATAAGACTGACTAAGGCTATGAGAGACAGGGCTAGGATTAGTGCATAAGACTGACTAAGGCTATGAGAGACAGGGCTAGGATTAGTGCATAAGACTGACTAAGGCTATGAGGAGAGACAGGGCTAGGATTAGTGCATAAGACTGACTAAGGCTATGAGGAGAGACAGGGCTAGGATTAGTGCATAAGACTGACTAAGGCTATGAGAGACAGGGCTAGGATTAGTGCATAAGACTGACTAAGGCTATGAGAGACAGGGCTATGATTAGTGCATAAGACTGACTAAGGCTATGAGAGACAGGGCTAGGATTAGTGCATAAGACTGACTAAGGCTATGAGAGACAGGGCTAGGATTAGTGCATAAGACTTACTAAGGCTATGAGGAGAGACAGGGCTAGGATTAGTGCATAAGACTGACTAAGGCTATGAGAGACAGGGCTAGGATTAGTGCATAAGACTGACTAAGGCTATGAGGAGAGACAGGGCTAGGATTAGTGCATAAGACTGACTAAGGCTATGAGAGACAGGGCTAGGATTAGTGCATAAGACTGACTAAGGCTATGAGAGACAGGGCTAGGATTAGTGCATAAGAATGACTAAGGCTATGAGGAGAGACAGGGCTAGGATTAGTGCATAAGACTGACTAAGGCTATGAGGAGAGACAGGGCTAGGATTAGTGCATAAGACTGACTAAGGCTATGAGAGACAGGGCTAGGATTAGTGCATAAGACTGACTAAGGCTATGAGAGACAGGGCTAGGATTAGTGCATAAGACTGACTAAGGCTATGAGGAGAGACAGGGCTAGGATTAGTGCATAAGACTGACTAAGGCTATGAGAGACAGGGCTAGGATTAGTGCATAAGACTGACTAAGGCTATGAGAGACAGGGCTAGGATTAGAGCATAAGACTGACTAAGGCTATGAGAGACAGGGCTAGGATTAGTGCATAAGACTGACTAAGGCTATGAGGAGAGACAGGGCTAGGATTAGGTGCATAAGACTGCTAAGGCTATGAGAGACAGGGCTAGGATTAGTGCATAAGACTGACTAAGGCTATGAGAGACAGGGCTAGGATTAGTGCATAAGACTGACTAAGGCTATGAGAGACAGAGCTAGGATTAGTGCATAAGACTGACTAAGGCTATGAGAGACAGGGCTAGGATTAGTGCATAAGACTGACTAAGGCTATGAGAGACAGGGCTAGGATTAGTGCATAAGACTGACTAAGGCTATGAGAGACAGGGCTAGGATTAGTGCATAAGACTGACTAAGGCTATGAGGAGAGACAGGGCTAGGATTAGAGCATAAGACTGTAAGGCTATGAGAGACAGGGCTAGGATTAGAGCATAAGACTGACTAAGGCTATGAGAGACAAGGCTAGGATTAGTGCATAAGACTGACTAAGGCTATGAGAGACAGAGCTAGGATTAGTGATAAGACTGACTAAGGCTATGAGAGACAGGGCTAGGATTAGTGCATAAGACTGACTAAGGCTATGAGGAGAGACAGGGCTAGGATTAGAGCATAAGACTGACTAAGGCTATGAGAGACAGGGCTAGGATTAGTGCATAAGACTGACTAAGGCTATGAGAGACAGGGCTAGGATTAGTGCATAAGACTGACTAAGGCTATGAGAGACAGGGCTAGGATTAGTGCATAAGACTGACTAAGGCTATGAGGAGAGACAGGGCTAGGATTAGAGCATAAGACTGACTAAGGCTATGAGAGACAGGGCTAGGATTAGTGCATAAGACTGACTAAGGCTATGAGAGACAGGGCTAGGATTAGTGCATAAGACTGACTAAGGCTATGAGAGACAGGGCTAGGATTAGTGCATAAGACTGACTAAGGCTATGAGGAGAGACAGGGCTAGGATTAGTGCATAAGACTGACTAAGGCTATGAGAGACAGGGCTAGGATTAGTGCATAAGACTGACTAAGGCTATGAGAGACAGGGCTAGGATTAGTGCATAAGACTGACTAAGGCTATGAGGAGAGACAGGGCTAGGATTAGTGCATAAGACTGACTAAGGCTATGAGAGACAGGGCTAGGATTAGTGCATAAGACTGACTAAGGCTATGAGGAGAGACAGGGCTAGGATTAGTGCATAAGACTGACTAAGGCTATGAGGAGAGACAGGGCTAGGATTAGGTGCATAAGACTGACTAAGGCTATGAGGAGAGACAGAGCTAGGATTAGTGCATAAGACTGCTAAGGCTATGAGAGACAGGGCTAGGATTAGTCATAAGACTGACTAAGGCTATGAGGAGAGACAGGGCTAGGATTAGTGCATAAGACTGACTAAGGCTATGAGAGACAGGGCTAGGATTAGTGCATAAGACTGACTAAGGCTATGAGGAGAGACAGGGCTAGGATTAGTGCATAAGACTGACTAAGGCTATGAGGAGAGACAGGGCTAGGATTAGTGCATAAGACTGACTAAGGCTATGAGGAGAGACAGGGCTAGGATTAGTGCATAAGACTGACTAAGGCTATGAGGAGAGACAGGGCTAGGATTAGTGCATAAGACTGACTAAGGCTATGAGGAGAGACAGGGCTAGGATTAGTGCATAAGACTGACTAAGGCTATGAGGAGAGACAGGGCTAGGATTAGTGCATAAGACTGACTAAGGCTATGAGGAGAGGCAGGGCTAGGATTAGTGCATAAGACTGACTAAGGCTATGAGAGACAGGGCTAGGATTAGTGCATAAGACTGACTAAGGCTATGAGGAGAGACAGGGCTAGGATTAGTGCATAAGACTGCTAAGGCTATGAGAGACAGGGCTAGGATTAGTGCATAAGACTGACTAAGGCTATGAGAGACAGGGCTAGGATTAGTGCATAAGACTGACTAAGGCTATGAGAGACAGGGCTGGGATTAGTGCATAAGACTGACTAAGGCTATGAGGAGAGACAGGGCTAGGATTAGTGCATAAGACTGACTAAGGCTATGAGAGACAGGGCTAGGATTAGTGATAAGACTGACTAAGGCTATGAGAGACAGGGCTAGGATTAGGTGCATAGCAACTTCAAACTTTGGACACCATGATGTCCTGGAGTTCTCCACTGTAGTGTCCTGGTGAAGCCACACAACACAACCTTTAGGAAGGGCAGCTGTGTGGTCCCAAATCTTGGGGATACCTTGTCTGGAGGGCAGAGGGAGTCTGGCATGGAGTGGAGCCAGGGAACAGGAACATGATGCCACAAACAGCAGCTGCTCCACGTGAGAGGACGGCTGGAAGGGAAGTAGGCGGACCAGCAGGTCCAGCAGATAGGGTGGAGCCTCAGGGATCAGGCTCACCAAGAGAATGGAGGAGGAATGGAGCTGGCCAGCGAGGGCTGGGAGGTGGGAGGGTGGAGAGGGGTGCAGGAGGAGATACCTAATGACGGGCTCCATTAGCACCACACTAGAGCTGGTGAGGAAAGCAGAGAAAAATTATGTGCCATGCATATATTCATGAACACACACATGAACGCACACATACACACCACATCACACCACACAATAACACACAAATACACATCACACCATAACACACACACATCACACTAGTGGCAGATCCAGGACCAATTCTAACTACAGGGCTCGGGAGTCTTTACCTCCACCAAAGCGGTCATGTTTTCACAGGTTTGTTGGTTGGTTTGTCCATCAGCAGATAACACAGTTGGATTTCATGAAATTTTATGGACATGGGTTAAGAACCAATGATTTAGGTATCAATGTTGCTAGAGAAGTACCTTCGCCCTTTGCTAGAACCAATGATTTAGGTATCAATGTTGCTAGAGAAGTACCTTCGCCCTTTGCTAGAACCAATGATTTAGGTATCAATGTTGCTAGAGAAGTACCTTCGCCCTTTGCCAGAACCAATGATTTAGGTATCAATGTTGCTAGAGAAGTACCTTCGCCCTTTGCTAGAACCAATGATTTAGGTATCATTGTTGCTAGAGAAGTACCTTCGCCCTTTGCTAGAACCAATGATTTAGGTATCATTGTTGCTAGAGAAGTACCTTCGCCCTTTGCCAGAACCAATGATTTAGGTATCAATGTTGCTAGAGAAGTACCTTCGCCCTTTGCTAGAACCAATGATTTAGGTATCAATGTTGCTAGAGAAGTACCTTCGCCCTTTGCCAGAACCAATGATTTAGGTATCAATGTTGCTAGAGAAGTACCTTCGCCCTTTGCTAGAACCAATGATTTAGGTATCAATGTTGCTAGAGAAGTACCTTCGCCCTTTGCTAGAACCAATGATTTAGGTATCAATGTTGCTAGAGAAGTACCTTCGCCCTTTGCTAGAACCAATGATTTAGGTATCAATGTTGCTAGAGAAGTACCTTTGCCCTTTGCTAGAAACAATGATTTAGGTATCAATGTTGCTAGAGAAGTACCTTCGCCCTTTGCTAGAACCAATGATTTAGGTATCAATGTTGCTAGAGAAGCACCTTCGCCCTTTGCTAGAACCAATGATTTAGGTATCAATGTTGCTAGAGAAGTACCTTCGCCCTTTGCTAGAAGCTACCTTATAACATGGTGACATCACTAATAGACACCACTAGCTACCTTATAACATGGTGACATCACTAATAGACACCCCTAGCTACCTTATAACATGGTGACATCACTAATAGACACCACTAGCTACCTTATAACATGGTGACATCACTAATAGACACCTCTAGCTACCTTATAACATGGTGACATCACTAATAGACACCACTAGCTACCTTATAACATGGTGACATCACTCATAGACACCCCTAGCTACCTTATAACATGGTGACATCACTAATAGACACCACTAGCTACCTTATAACAACTAATAGACACCCCTAGCTACCTTATAACATGGTGACATCACTGATACACACCCCTAGCTACCTTATAACATGGTGACATCACTAATAGACACCACTAGCTACCTTATAACATGGTGACATCACTGATACACACCACCAGCTACCTTATAACATGTGACATCACTAATAGACACCACTAGCTACCTTATAACATGGTGACATCACTAATAGACACCACTAGCTACCTTATAACATGGTGACATCACTAATAGACACCACTAGCTACCTTATAACATGGTGACATCACTAATACACACCACTAGCTACCTTATAACATGGTGACATCACTAATAGACACCACTAGCTACCTTATAACATGGTGACATCACTAATAGACACCCCTAACTACCTTATAACAGGTGACATCACTGATACACACCCCTAGCTACCTTATAACATGGCAAAATCACTAATAGACACCACTAGCTACCTTATAACATGGCAAAATCACTAATAGACACCACTAGCTACCTTATAACATGGCAAAATCATTAATAGACACCCCTAGCTACCTTATAACAACATCACTAATAGACACCACTAGCTACCTTATAACATGGTGACATCACTAATAGACACCCCTAGCTACCTTATAACATGGTGACATCACTGATACACACCCCTAGCTACCTTATAACATGCCAACATCACTAATAGACACCACTAGCTACCTTATAACATGGTGACATCACTAATAGACACCACTAGCTACCTTATAACATGGTGACATCACTGATACACACCACCAGCTACCTTATAACATGTGACATCACTAATAGACACCACTAGCTACCTTATAACATGGTGACATCACTAATAGACACCACTAGCTACCTTATAACATGGTGACATCACTAATAGACACCACTAGCTACCTTATAACATGGTGACATCACTAATACACACCACTAGCTACCTTATAACATGGTGACATCACTAATAGACACCACTAGCTACCTTATAACATGGTGACATCACTAATAGACACCCCTAACTACCTTATAACATGGTGACATCACTGATACACACCCCTAGCTACCCTATAACATGGCAAAATCACTAATAGACACCACTAGCTACCTTATAACATGGCAAAATCACTAATAGACACCACTAGCTACCTTATAACATGGCAAAATCATTAATAGACACCCCTAGCTACCTTATAACATGGTGACATCACTAATAGACACCACTAGCTACCTTATAACATGGTGACATCACTAATAGACACCCCTAGCTACCTTATAACAGGCACTGATACACACCCCTAGCTACCTTATAACATGCCAACATCACTAATAGACACCACTAACTACCTTATGACATCACTAATAGACACCACTAGCTACCTTATAACATGGTGACATCACTAATAGACACCACTAGCTACCTTATAACATGGCAAAATCATTAATAGACACCCCTAGCTACCTTATAACATGGTGACATCACTAATAGACACCACTAGCTACCTTATAACATGGTGACATCACTAATAGACACCCCTAGCTACCTTATAACATGGTGACATCACTGATACACACCCCTAGCTACCTTATAACATCACTAATAGACACCACTAGCTACCTTATAACATGCCAACATCACTAATAGACACCACTAGCTACCTTATAACATGGTGACATCACTGATAGACACCACTAGCTACCTTATAATGGCAAGCAGTTTCTCACCCCCCTGGGGCCACTCTAGCAGTCTCTGCTTGCCCTTGTTGAGTATATTTTGTTTCTGTGTCCATGTGTGTGGTGTGTGTAGAAGTGCACGCATGTCCATGTGTGTGGTGTGTAGTGCATGCATGTCCATGTGTGTGGTGTGTAGTGCATGCATGTCCATGTGTGTGGTGTGTAGTACATGCATGTCCATGTGTGTCGTGTGTGTAGAAGTGCACGCATGTGTGTACAGGTGCATGTGTGTGAGGTGTGTGTACTGGCGCACATGTGTGTGGGTGTGGTATGTTTACAGGCACACATGTGCATGTGGTGTGTGCAGGCATGTGTGTGTCAGGTGCACATGTGTGTGGTGTGTGTACTGGCGCACATGCATGTGTGTGGTGTGTACAGGCACATGTGTGTGTGTGGTGTGTGTACTGGCGCACATGTGTGTGGTTTGTACAGGTTCACATGTGTGTGTGGTATGTACAGCTGCATGTGTGTGTGTGGTGTGTATACAAGCACACATGTGTGATATGTGTACAGGTGCATAGGTGCATGTGTGTGTGTGGTGTGTATACAAGCACACATGTGTGATATGTGTACAGGTGCATAGGTGCATGTGTGTGTGTGGTATTGGTGTGTGTAGTGTATAGACTATAGATCAATTATCACGACTGAGAACATTTTTAAAAGTCTGATGACCTTGCCCAAGTCACTGGTTAATTAATCAATGTGTAAGAGTATACTTATAAATGCTTTAATTAGGTACTTCCAATGTGAAATGAACATATTTCAACAGTTCTGCTGTGGGCCTTTGTGTATGGAGGGCATTAGAACCAATGTTCCAGAGACATTAGAACCGTGCTAGATGTTGCAGAGACATTAGAACCGTGCTAGATGTTGCAGAGACATTAGAACCATGCTAGATGTTCAGAGACATTAGAACCATGCTAGATGTTCCAGAGACATTAGGAACCGTGCTAGATGTTGCAGAGACATTAGAACCATGCTAGATATTCCAGAGACATTAAAACCATGCTAGATATTCCAGAGGCATTAGAACCATGCTAGATATTCCAGAAACATTAGGTTAGATGTTCAGAGCATTAGACTGTGCCAGATGTTCAAGAGACATTAGACTCTGCTAGATGTTCAGAGACATTAGACTGTGCTAGATGTTCAGAGACATTAGACTGTGTTAGATGTTCAGAGACATTAGACTGTGCTAGATGTTCAGAGACATTAGACTGTGATAGATGTTCAGAGACATTAGACTGTGCTAGATGTTCAGAGACATTAGACTGTGCTAGATGTTCAGAGCATTAGACTCTGCTAGATGTTCAGATACATTAGACTCTGCTAGATGTTCAGAGACATTAGACTGTGCTAGATGTTCAGAGACATTAGACTGTGCTAGATGTTCAGAGACATTAGACTATGCTAGATGTTCAGAGACATTAGACTGTGCTAGATGTTCAGAGACATTAGACTGTGCTAGATGTTCACAGACATTAGACTCAGCTAGATGTTCAGAGACATTAGACTGGCTAGATGAGTGACATTAGACTGTGCTAGATGTTCAGAGACATTAGACTGTGATAGATGTTCAGAGACATTAGACTGTGCTAGATGTTCAGAGACATTAGACTGTGCTAGACGTTCAGAGACATTAGACTGTGCTAGATGTTCAGAGACATTAGACTATGCTAGATGTTCAGAGACATTAGACTCTGCTAGATGTTCAGAGACATTAGATGTGCTAGATGTTCAGAGACATTAGACTGTGCTAGATGTTCAGAGACATTAGACTCTGCTAGATGTTCAGAGACATTAGACTGTGCTAGATGTTCAGAGAATTAGTGTGCTAGATGTTCAGAGACATTAGACTGTGCTAGATGTTCAGAGACATTAGACTGTGCTAGATGTTCAGAGACATTAGACTGTGCTAGATGTTCAGAGACATTAGATTCTGCTAGATGTTCAGAGACATTAGACTGTGCTAGATGTTCAGAGACATTAGACTGTGCTAGATGTTCAGACATTAGACTGCTAGATGTTCAGAGACATTAGACTGTGCTAGATGTTCAGAGACATTAGACTCTGCTAGATGTTCAGAGACATTAGACTGTGCTAGATGTTCAGACATTAGACTGTGCTAGATGTTCAGAGACATTAGACTCTGCTAGATGTTCAGAGACATTAGACTCTGCTAGATGTTCAGAGACATTAGACTGTGCTAGATGTTCAGAGACATTAGACTGTGCTAGATGTTCAGAGACATTAGACTGTGCTAGATGTTCAGAGACATTAGACTGTGCTAGATGTTCAGAGACATTAGACTGTGCTAGATGTTCAGAGACATTAGACTGTGCTAGATGTTCAGAGACATTAGACTGTGCTAGATGTTCAGAGACATTAGACTCTGCTAGATGTTCAGAGACATTAGACTGTGCTAGATGTTCAGAGACATTAGACTCTGCTAGATGTTCAGAGACATTAGACTCTGCTAGATGTTCAGAGACATTAGACTCTGCTAGATGTTCAGAGACATTAGACTCTGCTAGATGTTCAGAGACATTAGACTGTGCTAGATGTTCAGACATTAGACTGTGCTAGATGTTCAGAGACATTAGACTCTGCTAGATGTTCAGAGAATTAGTGTGCTAGATGTTCAGAGACATTAGACTGTGCTAGATGTTCAGAGACATTAGACTCTGCTAGATGTTCAGAGACATTAGACTCTGCTAGATGTTCAGAGACATTAGACTCTGCTAGATGTTCAGAGACATTAGACTGTGCTAGATGTTCAGAGACATTAGCATCATGCTAGATGTTCAGAGACATTAGACTCTGCTAGATGTTCAGAGACATTAGACTGTGCTAGATGTTCAGAGACATTAGACTGTGCTAGATGTTCAGAGACATTAGACTCTGCTAGATGTTCAGAGACATTAGACTCTGCTAGATGTTCAGAGACATTAGACTGTGCTAGATGTTCAGAGACATTAGACTGTGCTAGATGTTCAGAGACATTAGACTCTGCTAGATGTTCAGAGACATTAGACTCTGCTAGATGTTCAGAGACATTAGACTGTGCTAGATGTTCAGAGACATTAGACTGTGCTAGATGTTCAGAGACATTAGACTCTGCTAGATGTTCAGAGACATTAGACTGTGCTAGATGTTCAGAGACATTAGACTGTGCTAGATGTTCAGAGACATTAGACTGTGCTAGATGTTCAGAGACATTAGACTCTGCTAGATGTTCAGAGACATTAGACTGTGCTAGATGTTCAGAGACATTAGACTCTGCTAGATGTTCAGAGACATTAGACTGTGCTAGATGTTCAGAGACATTAGACTCTGCTAGATGTTCAGAGACATTAGACTGTGCTAGATGTTCAGAGACATTAGACAGTGCTAGATGTTCCGAGACATTAGACTGTGCTAGATGTTCAGAGACATTAGACTGTGCTAGATGTTCAGAGACATTAGACTGTGCTAGATGTTCAGAGACATTAGACTCTGCTAGATGTTCAGAGACATTAGACTGTGCTAGTGTTCAGAGACATTAGACTGTGATAGATGTTCAGAGACATTAGCATCATGCTAGATGTTCAGAGACATTAGACTGTGATAGATGTTCAGACATTAGACTGTGCTAGATGTTCAGAGACATTAGACTGTGCTAGATGTTCAGAGACATTAGACTCTGCTAGATGTTCAGAGACATTAGACTGTGCTAGATGTTCAGAGACATTAGACTCTGCTAGATGTTCAGAGACATTAGACTGTGCTAGATGTTCAGAGACATTAGACTCTGCTAGATGTTCAGAGACATTAGACTGTGCTAGATGTTCAGAGACATTAGACAGTGCTAGATGTTCCGAGACATTAGACTGTGCTAGATGTTCAGAGACATTAGACTGTGCTAGATGTTCAGAGACATTAGACTGTGCTAGATGTTCAGAGACATTAGACTCTGCTAGATGTTCAGAGACATTAGACTGTGCTAGTGTTCAGAGACATTAGACTGTGATAGATGTTCAGAGACATTAGCATCATGCTAGATGTTCAGAGACATTAGACTGTGATAGATGTTCAGAGACATTAGACTGTGCTAGATGTTCAGAGACATTAGACTGTGCTAGATGTTCAGAGACATTAGACTCTGCTAGATGTTCAGAGACATTAGACTGTGCTAGATGTTCAGAGACATTAGACTCTGCTAGATGTTCAGAGACATTAGACTGTGCTAGATGTTCAGAGACATTAGACTCTGCTAGATGTTCAGAGACATTAGACTGATAGATGTTCAGAGACATTAGACTGTGCTAGATGTTCAGAGACATTAGACTGTGCTAGATGTTCAGAGACATTAGACTGTGCTAGATGTTCAGAGACATTAGACTGTGCTAGATGTTCAGAGACATTAGACTCTGCTAGTTGTTCAGAGACATTAGACTCTGCTAGATGTTCAGAGACATTAGACTCTGCTAGATGTTCAGAGACATTAGACTGATAGATGTTCAGAGACATTAGACTGTGCTAGATGTTCAGAGACATTAGACTCTGCTAGATGTTCAGAGACATTAGACTGTGCTAGATGTCCAGAGACATTAGACTGTGCTAGATGTTCAGAGACATTAGACATTAGACTGTGCTAGATGTTCAGAGACATTAGACTCTGCTAGATGTTCAGAGACATTAGACTATGCTAGATGTTCAGAGACATTAGACTGTGCTAGATGTTCAGAGACATTAGACTGTGCTAGATGTTCAGATACATTAGACTGTGCTAGATGTCCAGAGACATTAGACTCTGCTAGATGTTCAGAGACATTAGACTGTGCTAGTTCAGAGACATTAGACTGTGCTAGATGTTCAGAGAATTAGACTCTGCTAGATGTTCAGAGACATTAGACTGTGCTAGATGTTCAGAGACATTAGATTCTGCTAGATGTTCAGAGACATTAGACTGTGCTAGATGTTCAGAGACATTAGATTCTGCTAGATGTTCAGAGACATTAGACTGTGCTAGTTCAGAGACATTAGACTCTGCTAGATGTTCAGAGACATTAGCATCATGCTAGATGTTCAGAGACATTAGACTCTGCTAGATGTTCAGAGACATTAGACTGTGCTAGATGTTCAGAGACATTAGACTGTGCTAGATGTTCAGAGACATTAGCATCATGCTAGATGTTCAGAGACATTAGACTCTGCTAGATGTTCAGAGACATTAGACTCTGCTAGATGTTTAGAGACATTAGACTCTGCTAGATGTTTAGAGACATTAGACTGTGCTAGATGTTCAGAGACATTAGACTGTGCTAGATGTTCAGAGACATTAGACTGTGCTAGATGTCCAGAGACATTAGACTCTGCTAGATGTTCAGAGACATTAGACTCTGCTAGATGTTCAGAGACATTAGACTGTGCTAGATGTTCAGAGACATTAGACTGTGCTAGATGTTCAGAGACATTAGACTGTGCTAGATGTTCAGAGACATTAGACTCTGCTAGATGTTCAGAGACATTAGACTGTGCTAGATGTTCAGAGACATTAGACTGTGCTAGATGTTCAGAGACATTAGACTGTGCTAGATGTTCAGAGACATTAGACTGTGCTAGATGTTCAGAGACATTAGACTGTGCTAGATGTTCAGAGACATTAGACTCTGCTAGATGTTCAGAGACATTAGACTGTGCTAGATGTTCAGAGACATTAGACTCTGCTAGATGTTCAGAGACATTAGACTGTGCTAGATGTTCAGAGACATTAGACTGTGCTAGATGTTCAGAGACATTAGACTGTGCTAGATGTTCAGAGACATTAGACTCTGCTAGATGTTCAGAGAATTAGTGTGCTAGATGTTCAGAGACATTAGACTGTGCTAGATGTTCAGAGACATTAGACTCTGCTAGATGTTCAGAGACATTAGACTCTGCTAGATGTTCAGAGACATTAGACTCTGCTAGATGTTCAGACATTAGACTGTGCTAGATGTTCAGAGACATTAGCATCATGCTAGATGTTCAGAGACATTAGACTCTGCTAGATGTTCAGAGACATTAGACTGTGCTAGATGTTCAGAGACATTAGACTGTGCTAGATGTTCAGAGACATTAGACTGTGCTAGATGTTCAGAGACATTAGACTGTGCTAGATGTTCAGAGACATTAGACTCTGCTAGATGTTCAGAGACATTAGACTGTGCTAGATGTTCAGAGACATTAGACTGTGCTAGATGTTCAGAGACATTAGACTGTGCTAGATGTTCAGAGACATTAGACTGTGCTAGATGTTCAGACATTAGACTGTGCTAGATGTTCAGAAACATTAGACTGTGCTAGATGTTCAGAGACATTAGACTCTGCTAGATGTTCAGAGACATTAGACTGTGCTAGATGTTCAGAGACATTAGACTGTGCTAGATGTTCAGAGACATTAGACTGTGTTAGATGTTCAGAGACATTAGACTGTGCTAGATGTTCAGAGACATTAGACTGTGCTAGATGTTCAGAGACATTAGACAGTGCTAGATGTTCAGAGACATTAGACTGTGCTAGATGTTCAGAGACATTAGACTCTGCTAGATGTTCAGAGACATTAGATTGTGCTAGATGTTCAGAGACATTAGACTCTGCTAGATGTTCAGAGACATTAGACTGTGCTAGATGTTCAGAGCATTAGACTGTGTTAGATGTTCAGAGACATTAGACTGTGCTAGATGTTCAGAGACATTAGACTATGCTAGATGTTCAGAGACATTAGACTCTGCTAGATGTTCAGAGACATTAGACTGTGCTAGATGTTCAGAGCATTAGACTGTGTTAGATGTTCAGAGACATTAGACTGTGCTAGATGTTCAGAGACATTAGACAGTGCTAGATGTTCAGAGACATTAGACTCTGCTAGATGTTCAGAGACATTAGACTATGCTAGATGTTCAGAGACATTAGACTGTGCTAGATGTTCAGAGACATTAGACAGTGCTAGATGTTCAGAGACATTAGACTCTGCTAGATGTTCAGAGACATTAGACTGTGCTAGATGTTCAGAGACATTGTACTGTTTTGCTATCAATTTACGAAAATTATAGTGAAACAATTAGGTACAATTAAGGCCTGTTCACAATATGACGCTAGCACAGCGTTTCGTTCCGTTCCGTTACCTAGCATCATACCATCAATTTGTGAACATGCTCCATTTTGAAGAAAAGAAGAAACGGAGAGAACCGCTAGATAAGACTCGAGTTCTATTCTAGCGTCAGTTGACGCTAGCTTGACCAATCAGATTGCTTCATATTTTCACGTGTCATATCATAGTTCTAATTAATGCCAATTTGTCAGTCGAAAATGGAGGATGAAAAGTTAGTGGAGGCTGTGCGAAGCTTTGTATGTCTTTGGAAAGTAGGATCAAGCTCTTATAAGGATCTACAGCGAAAGAAAATGCGTGGAAAGAGGTTGCTAGCAAGGTAAACTATGTAGCTACTGAATTGAATTATCTTAGTAGTCGTCATATTGCCATAATATTCATAATATTGTTTAGGTTGGAGAAGGCTGCACAGCGGATGGATGCATCAAGAGGTGGAGGATTTTGAGGGACAAATTTGTGAGGGAACTGAAAAAGACCAAGAAGAAGAAGTCTGGAGATGCTGGGCCTGTTGTGGTGTCCAGTTGGCCACTGTTTAATACCGTTTCTTTCTTAGTGGATACAGTGAAGCATAAGAAGTATGTAGTAGTGAGCACAAGAAGTATGTAGTGAGGTTGAATATTGTATTTATGTATTTGTCATTTTGTATAGCACCGTCACAAATTTTGTTCCGGCTCCTGCAGAGACGTATGTTCGAGAATCGTTTATGAATACACATACTGTATAATTGGAATCTTTGTATTGTACAGGCAAGAGCTTCCAGATAATAGTGACATTGATGCAGAGGAAGAGATGATCTCTAACATTAATAACAGGTTTGTTAAAGTTTAGTCTTTTCTTTTCCTGTTCAATGGCTGCAGTACTGCATCCAGCACGCCAGTGGCACCTTCACCTTCTTCAGAACGTCCTCGCAAGAGGAGGAGACAAGCTGACCTCAATGAGGTGGACAAGGCATTGCTCTCCAAGTTGAACGACTTGGAAGGGCAGTCGGATGATGGTGACACCGCGTATGAGAACCATGTTGCTGCCTGCCTACGCAGATGTCACCCCAGGCTGAAGGCTATTGCGAAGATTGAAATTGATAGACTTCTGCTTAGGTTTGAATTCCCAAATGACCCCTATAACAACCCTTCTTCATCCACATCTTCTCACTCACATGATCCCTCTTCAGACACCTTTCACCCCACTACCCCTCACTCCCATGATTATTACAACTATTGAACTAGTGCATTATATTACATCGCATTTTGTTTAGTGAATGATATAAATAATTAGTTAAGTTCTGCGAACATAGCTGTACTGCCAATCAACTTCTCCAGCAGGAGTACAGAAGTATTCTTTGAAACCGTCTCTGATCTCCGCAGCAGACTGAGAATGTCTTATTAAAAAGAAATAAACATAACGCATATGCAACTATATAGATAAATTATAGCAAACCTGTTGCTGCCAGCATGACCAATTGATGTCATTCTCGTAATTGGTTCTTCATCTCCTCTCCACCCACCATCAATCATGTTTCTACTACCATCTTCATTACCAGTAAACCCACGTGGACAATATACATCAGATTCCGTTGTCCTTAAGTAATTGTGGAGTGCAACGGTAGCCTGGGTGAAAATGACGGCCCTTTGGGGACTGGCAATGATCGGCCTGCGAAACTATCGCCATCTTGCAGCCAGGATTCCAAAAAAGTTCTCTATCACCCTTCTGGCCCTGCTCAGACGATAGCACGATCTTCTAAAAGTTTTATAATACTAAATAATATAGGATGGCATCCGTACAATACACGTTAGATATATATACCAGGCAGGTTCAGGCCAGGGTAGGGGCAAAGCATGTTTGTCCTCAATGGGAATGCCTCATCACCCACTACAACATAGGGAAGAGGCGACTGCGATGTACCTAATATTGATTATAATATAAAGATTTTGACAGTAATCATACCTGTTACATACCTGGAAGTGGGGACAAATCAGGAATGCACAATGAATGCTCCTCAAGTGCTTGTCCGAAAACAGAGTGCGATAGCACACCACCATCGCTATGTCTACCAACTTCACCTATGTCCACCAAAATAAATCTACAGAACAAACACCCATGATGCCAGCTTTCTGGTGTACTGATATTTGGTTTACCTATAATGTGCATCACATACTGCTAGCAGGACTATAGAATGGGCGCCTTTGTAATTGAAGTATGTTGACCCAGCATTGATAGGGGCTTGCAAAACAATATGCTTACCATCAATGGCACCTACAAAAATTTAATACATCTGTATATATAAAGTACAAATATTTAGTGAACTTACCAATGCAATGTGGAAAGTTCCACAGTTGATGAAATTGCTGGGAAACTCCTTTCCACTCCACTGCTGAAGATGGCGATCGCACGTACTGTGGCATCAGTACCTTCCACAGCACCTCACACATGTTCTTTATGATGGCACCAAAAATAAAGTATTTGAAGTAAACAGGAACAAGTTCATTATACCTGTGAATTCCCAGTGGCAAGGAAACGAAGGGTCAGTGCCAATCTCTCTCCAAGCTGTCATAACGCCGGTGGGTCAGAAAAGGACATACCTAGTATAATGTTTTGTAAAACCACTAAGTAGATTATTTTTCTTAACTCACTTCTTCCAACAGACTGTCAAATTTCTCCTTCGACATCCGCAGATACCTGAAATGGCTTTCTGGATCTGACATACGCATCTCCTGAAGCAGGTTGTGATACTCACCTTGCTGTCTTCGCATTCGAAATATTGGACGTACCCACACTCTGTTCTGCCTTCTCCTATTCTTCCTATTCCTCCTCCTCCGCCCACTGAAATAATAGCCTGCTTCACTGCCGAACTTTGAGTCATAGCTAGCCAGCCGTAGTTGAGGGTGTGGCAAGGTAAAGGGTCGAACCTCAATTGGCAAAATTTGACTTGCAGTGACGGAACGAAACGGAATGAAATGCTAATTTGTGAACAGGACTGAACGAAACGCTAGACGGAGAAGAAACGGAGACGAAACGAAATGCTGGGCTAGCGTCATATTGTGAACCGGCCTTTACTATGCAAAGCTAAACAACCACTATGGCTCTGATTCAGAAGAAAGATTAACAACTATGATGGATGGCATTAATCACACAATACATACACACACCACCACCACATTGATTAATAACTACGATGGATGGCATTAATTGCTAATTGTCGCAGGCATGCACACACACACACACAATTAAGTATTCATAACCACAAATGTCCCAAGGCCTCACCCAAGGTCTGGTAGTGTGTGCGTGTTCTGGTCTCAATCAGGGAGGAAAGGATTTAGCAGCCTCTCCAACTGAGAAAAAAGCTGTTACTCGGGTACTCAGCACGAATACCATCACAGCCTACATAATAACACATGTAATCTTGCGAACAACATTTGACATCATGCAGTTGCATAGCAACAGCAGTTGCTAACCACCATTTTGAGAGGCATGCACCAAAACCCAACATGAAATCAAGCCATTATGACTTCTAACCTTCTAACCTCTTCAACAGACTGGGTGTGGCTATGTTTAAGTAGGCATGGCATGTAACAAGTATGGGTGTGGCCTACAATACATTTCCTGGAGGACATTATCAGGACCTACCAAGGTTATGTACACATGTGTTTACACAGTAGGCTGCACATAGCAGCAGCACATTTACTAACACAGTATAACGTGCATGCAAATATATATAGTAGCACGTGCATGCACACATGTACCATACATACTGTGAGAGATGGTGGGACTTCAAGACATTGAGTATCTGGCTCAATAGAGACGGACCAGTCTCTGGCCGACATTCAAGAAGGGAAATGAAGGGATGCTCGTTGAGTCTGAAGCAATCAGAATTGCACAATGAATCAGTGAGCACAATCTCGTGGAAGAATATGGAGGGAGAAGCCAGAGGGGAGGGGAGGGGGAGGGGAAAGTGAGTGTACATGTGTATGATAACATGGGAGGAGGAAGAGGAGGTGAGGAGATGGTGGAGGAATAGGAGAGAAGCCAGACCATATAGAGCTGCACCTGAGGGAGTAGGAGGTGTAGCCTGTGTGGGAGGTCATCTCGAATACTAAAAGATGAGCCACAGCTTCCAAGATGGTGGGGTAGCAAGTGCCAGTGGTGGCCTGTGCAACTAACTCTGGGATAAGGAGTGTGTGAGATATCCAGCCATGATGAACACAGGCCTGAACAAGGACTTGACAGCAGGATAATACTCGAGAGCGCAATGATGGAGTCGCCAGACCTTGCAAAAGACAGACCACTGCTGGGTGCTGGGTGTATGAGAGAGTACATGGGAGAGGGTTGAGTGTGTGTGCATTTGTGCAAGTGTTTACAAGCCTGGTGTGTATTACACTATAATCAACATGCTTTTGATCTACTTTACAACATAGCTAGCTACCTTTGCTATTGTCATGACTTTGGATATTGGCTTATTTGGGTGCAGGGTACACAGTGTATTGTGTACAGTGCATGCAAACGAAGTACTCGGAGGAAACTACTATGATCATAACGATCTATGATGATAACTGACTTTCGTGGAGAGAGGCGCTCCATTTTTTTTTGTGGCAGCTTGCAGCTCCTTCAGTGCACCAGACACCCACTGAGAAAGAAAGTGACAATAAAGCTAGGTCTCAAACTACAAGCTGCAGGCTACCCTACCTGCAGTTCGAGGAGATGGCTATGTGACGGCTCCATCCCGGAAGTGTGTATAAAATAAACGGGCGTCACGTGACGGCGCTTACAACAAGTATTAGCCATAACACACATCCGAGTTCAATATTCTCATATCCTCTTCCACCGCTTAGTTAATGTATTATGTATGAAAATGAGCATTATAAAAACATGTCTGGAAAGAGTTTGAGTAGGCAAGAGTCCATTGATTCCATGGCTAGTTCAGAGTTTGATTCTTTCTCCGACAGTATTAGCGGCAGCCCAGAAGAAGCTATGGCTGATGTAGCTGCTAGCATCCTCATCCCCAACCCTACCAGTAAGTCAGCAGCAAGAAAATTGTGCAGGTGCTAGAGATCCAATTTGCTACCTAGCTATAACGATGTGTCTCAATAGCCTCAATTTCAAGTTGAGAAGATTATTGTAACGTCGATAACCACTTGAATTATATTCTCTCAACGTTGATGCTCTAGCCTTCATCAGGAATATGGAGGCTAAGCATCTAGTCGAAACGTGGAGAGAATACAATTTCAAGTTGATTATTGAGAAGGTTATTGTGATACCTCAACTGAGGGTTCATGAGAGTTTATAACGAGGTGTGTTTTGCAATGCTTTACTTGATTAAGATCTGCCTTACCTGTGTTCTCATGCAGCTCAAAGTACTGATCTACATTCTTTAAATGCAAAATCAGACACCCCTGACACCATAGGCAGCCTCGTCAATTCTCTTCATTTCCAACAGCAAAAGCCGCAGCCTCTCAAGAAGAAACAAAAGAAAAAATCTTTTAGCATGTTCCATCGCAGAGGACTCAAGAAAAGCAAAAATGAAGCCAGCAGAATGTCAGAAAGCTTTTCTGCTTTGGGGGCAGTCACCAATCAGATGATGGCTTCAGACAACCATTTATTTCTCAACAGAAGCTGGAATAGTTTAAGTTTTAAGCAGGAGGATAGTCCAGATTCTGGAAGGAAGTTTGGGTCTTACAATTCCTTGACGTCTGCAGAGACTAAAGCACAAGTACAAGAGCTGACAGATAGAGAGTTAGTGGAGACACTTGTGAACCCTCGACCGTCTATCAGCTGGACTCAGCCTTCAGAGGTGAGACGGCCGTCTATCAGCTTGACCCAGCCTTCAGAGGTGAGCCAGGTTTACAAGCTTATGATTCTCCTCATTATTCCATGCAAGTTCACTGAAATGGTACATGCTTAATATTCATACTTTTTTGAGTGACATTTATTAAAACTTGATTCCACTTACATGTTCCTTACTGCAGCAGTTGCCAAAATATGCTGAAAGAACCAAGTCTGTTTCTTACCCTGGCATGGAGTACATGGTGAATGTGACCTTGATGTCAGGCCATAACCTGGCCATCAGAGACAGAACAGGTCAGCTCTTGGCAAGTGCACCACTACATTCTGCTGCATAGCCACAAGCTACTAGGGCTATTGTAAATATGCAAGGCATTGATTGTGTGGCCAGCTGAAACACCTTACTAAGCCAGAAACCCTAAGTTTAGCTTCCTTCAAGGCACAGTATAGATTTCAAAACCTGTGTCACAAACATTTCGACCATAATGTGTTGCTCAACTAAAATGTAGCTGATGTACAGTGGCTTATTTGTGGCTAAGTTTGCACTAACTTTATAACTATCTTTCATAAGTTTCAATCTTCTGTCGGCCGACAATAACTCTCCTAAATTTGCTAGAATTTCAATAAAGCCAGGCAGGAGGTAGGACTTATGCGGTTAGCAGGTGGAGAAGCATAGCTTGGGGATGAGCTTTTGTTTGGAGGACTCCAGCAATGTCTGAATGGAACTTCATTGGTTTGGGCAGTTGGCTGCTGGAAGAACTGGATCCAGCTGGCCTCTGAATTCTGCATGGTGAATCTTCTTTGAAAAAGAGTAACCTGCCACAGCATATAAAGCATATTTAGGAATTTAGTAGCAAGTCAGAATGAAAAGACACTACTATGTATGTAATTCTCACTCGTCTACTGAATATTCAGGCAGCTCTCTTTCCTCAGTCTTTTACTAGGGTGTTTTTGAGAAGTTAAATATTTCCAAGTACAGGAGGAGGGGTGGGGGTTAGTCGCAGATTGTTTAAAGTGCAAGTATAAGCCACAACATTCTCTTCCTCGTGCCTGTAACGGATTTGCAGTCTGTTTCACTTTACTTTGCCATACCTGTCATTTCCTTTTGGGTTTGGATAAGCCAGTTTTGTTTAGGACGTTACCCATTCATGCAGCACACAGATAGATCTATACATACACACATGGCAGATAGGTGGGAAAGCACCATCCATCCCTTGTTCTTAACCCTCTCACCCCCAACATTCATCCTCTGTTCTTAACCCTCTCACCCCCAACATTCACCCCCTGTTCTTAACCCTCTCACCCCCAACATTCACCCCCTGTTCTTAACCCTCTCACCCCCAACATTCACCCCCTGTTCTTAACACTCGCATCCCCAACATTCGCCCCCTGTTCTTAACACTCGCATCCCAACATTCGCCCCCTGTTCATAACACTCACACCCCCAACAGCACCACATGGCGCTCTGGGTTTCGTTGATTGAAAGGAAACCCCCCGCGTAATCGTTCATGAGCCATAATTTTTTATTGTGCACATAATTCAAGTGTGTCACTAACCTGTAACCTGGAAGGAGGGGGGGAGTGGATCTTGAAACACCGACCGTTGACGACCTAAAAAAATGACTAGGAAACTAAGTCTACTCATTTTTCTAGTGATAGGAGGTACTCTTGACTCGTCTGAGGATGACTCTAGCGAGGGACAAGATTCTGGCAGCCTGTCTTACTTGGCGGAGTCTTCTAGTGAGCGTGGAGCTTTGGAAAAGATGGCCACAACAGTCACTGTTGGAAGTGGGTGGATGAGCTCAGTGCTACATCAGAAAGTGATGGCTTGGTCTCTGACAAGGAAGGCATGGATGAAGATAACTTCTCAGGTTTGCGAATGGGATCTAGCTATAGTATTAGCCTGTCCAAAGGGCAGTAACTAAATTTTCCCAGGTAAAATGCGGGTAATTAACTTCCCAGGTGCATCCTGGGGTTCTTAATACACTGAATAAATTCTGTGTTGATGGACATGATGGTGTGGAGAACTAGACTTTCTTTTGCCTCCTCGCTCTCCATCTCTTCTCACGACTCCAATATAAATATAAACAATGTCATATGTAGATAAATTAAGAATGATCATATTCATATGTGTGTACATAGTGGCAAAAAGTAAGGCCTTGTCTACGTTTCTGTTGAAAATTGAAAAAGGGCAGATAAAAATAGCAATGTTGTGTTATGGACGTCTGTGTGGATCAATATTGAGCGAGATAATGTTCTTGTTATAGTAACATGCTTCCATGCTTCCTTTATCTATTATAATAGTATTATAAACTATTATAATACTAGAGCTACTTATAAGCCGTGTTTGTATAGTGTCAAAGAACAGACGTATATGATTGTACAAGGCTAATGGTATTCATATTTTGTGGTCACAAATGCCTGACCACAATATTTAGCAGCTATCTCGGGTGAATCTGGATGTTCAACTGAAGCTGGGGGCAGATGATTATGATGGGTGACCTGTTCTTATTTATGAGGGGTGACCTGTTCTTATTTATGATGGGTGTCCTGTTCTTATTTATGGTGGGTGACCTGTTCTTATTTATGATGGGTGACCTGTTCTTATTTATGATGGGTGTCCTGTTCTTATTTATGATGGGTGACCTGTTCTTATTTATGATGGGTGACCTGTTCTTATTTATGATGGGTGACCTGTTCTTATTTATGGTGGGTGACCTGTTCTTATTTATGATGGGTGACCTGTTCTTATTTATGATGGGTGTCCTGTTCTTATTTATGGTGGGTGACCTGTTCTTATTTATGATGGGTGACCTGTTCTTATTTATGATGGGTGTCCTGTTCTTATTTATGATGGGTGACCTGTTCTTATTTATGATGGGTGACCTGTTCTTATTTATGATGGGTGACCTGTTCTTATTTATGGTGGGTGACCTGTTCTTATTTATGATGGGTGACCTGTTCTTATTTATGATGGGTGTCCTGTTCTTATTTATGATGGGTGACCTGTTCTTATTTATGATGGGTGACCTGTTCTTATTTATGATGGGCGACCTGTTCTTATTTATGATGGGTGACCTATTCTTATTTATGAGGGGTGACCTGTTCTTATTTATGAGGGGTGACCTGTTCTTATTTATGGTGGGTGACCTGTTCTTATTTATGATGGGTGACCTGTTCTTATTTATGATGGGTGACCTGTTCTTATTTATGATGGGTGACCTGTTCTTATTTATGAGAGGTGACCTGTTCTTATTGATGAGGGGTGACCTGTTCTTATTTATGATGAGTGACTTAATATGATAAGTGACCTGTTCTTATTTATGATGGGCGACCTGTTCTTATTTATGATGAGTGACTTAATATGATTGGCGACTTGTTCTTATTTATGATGGGTGACCTGTGACCTGTTCTTATTTATGACCGGCACCAATGCAGTTCATATTCTCACTGTATACCTGTGAGACTAATCAATCAAATGCAAATTACGTAGTGAAGAGGCAGCAGAAGCAATCAACAGTGGAGAGCATTATAACCAACATAAGTCATTAATTAACCTGCACTCCATAGCAATCAACACTGGAGAGCATTATAACCAACATAAGTCATTAATTAACCTGCACACCATAGCAATCAACACTGGAGAGCATTATAACCAACATAAGTCATTAATTAACCTGCACTCCATAGCAATCAACACTGGAGAGCATTATAACCAACATAAGTCATTAATTAACCTGCACTCCATAGCAATCAACACTGGAGAGCATTATAACCAACATAAGTCATTAATTAACCTGCACTCCATAGCAATCAACACTGGAGAGCATTTTAACTAACATAAGGTCATTAATTAACCTGCACTCCATAGCAATTAACACTGGAGAGCATTATAACTAACAAGGTCATTAATTAACCTGCACTCCATAGCAATCAACTGGAGAGCATTATAACTAACATAAGGTAATTAATTAACCTGCACTCCATAGCAATCAACACTGGAGAGCATTATAACTAACATAAGGTCATTAATTAACCTGCACTCCATAGCAATCAACACTGGAGAGCATTATAAACAACATAAGGTCATTAATTAACCTGCACTCCATAGCAATCAACACTGGAGAGCATTATAACTAACAAGGTCATTAATTAACCTGCACTCCATAGCAATCAACACTGGAGAGCATTATAACTAACATAAGGTCATTAATTAACCTGCACTCCATAGCAATCAACACTGGAGAGCATTATAACCAACATAAGTCATTAATTAACCTGCACTCCATAGCAATCAACACTGGAGAGCATTATAACTAACAAGGTCATTAATTAACCTGCACTCCATAGCAATCAACTGGAGAGCATTATAACTAACATAAGGTCATTAATTAACCTGCACTCCATAGCAATCAACACTGGAGAGCATTATAACTAACATAAGGTCATTAATTAACCTGCACTCCATAGCAATCAACACTGGAGAGCATTATAACTAACAAGGTCATTAATTAACCTGCACTCCATAGCAATCAACTGGAGAGCATTATAACTAACATAAGGTCATTAATTAACCTGCACTCCATAGCAATCAACACTGGAGAGCATTATAAACAACATAAGGTCATTAATTAACCTGCACTCCATAGCAATCAACACTGGAGAGCATTATAACCAACATAAGGTCATTAATTAACCTGCACTCCATAGCAATCAACAGTGGAGGGCATCACAACCAAACATAAGTCATTAATTAACCTGCACTCCATAGCAATCAACACTGGAGAGCATTATAACCAACATAAGGTCATTAATTAACCTGCACCCCACCTGAGCACGTGCTACTGACATAAAGTTCTCCACTGTTTATCTTGCTGCACATTTCTAGTGCATCCTAGAGAAGTATGCTGTCCTTTTCTCTCCCCCGTTCCTCCATCCTTCCTTACCCTCTCCCTTCTCCTTCTCTCCCTCCCTACATCCCCTTCCTTCTTCCTCCTCCATCTCTCCTTCCATCCGTATCCTTCCTCCCTCTTTTCTTCCTCCTCCCTCCCTCCACCTTCTCTCCTACCTCGCCATCTCTCTTTTCTTCCTCCCCCCTTCTTATGTCTTCCTTCCTTTCCTCCCTTTGTCCCCTCCTTTGCTTATTCCTCACTCCTTCCTTCCTCCCTACATCCTCCCTTCTTCCATCTTCCCTCCCTCTATCTTCCTCCTCCTGCCACCCTGCCTCCTAGGAAGCAGCGATCCATATATCAAGTTCAAACACCCCCCCTTCAAGTACCGCAGTGCTGTCATACACTGTAATCTCAACCCGGTGTGGAACGAGAACTTCTCCTTCAAGACAAGCTTCTTGGACAATCCATTGTTGGTGCGTGTGTACGATCATGACTACGGCTCTCTGGATGACTTTATGGGGGGTCAGACCATCGACCTAGCCTCATATCTCAACGGAGAGTAAGTCAAATGATTTGCTGACTGTAATCCTTGCTTGCATTTTTAAAGTGAGTACTCGCTCATAAAAAGTGGCTGTTGTAGCTGGTGTGGCAAGCGTGAGATTTCCTTGCGTAAACAGAATTTTCTCAAACATTGTATATTATGGTATATGCATGTACTGTAAGCGGTTTTGATATTGCATTTACAGACCTCACATCACAGAGGTGGGCTTGGTGGATGAGGATGCCCCCAAGAGCGGTAGCCTTGGCTTCATCCGCCTCTCTCTTAAGGTCTCACCTGTGACAGAGAAGGAGGCCATCATGAATTTTTCAGATACCAAGAAGAACAACAAGTGTGGGAATTCCAGAGTCTGGAACAGCATCCTCAATGTTACATTGATGGAAGGCAAAAACTTGACTGCATTGGAGCTGAACGGTATGCAGTCCAGTCCTTGACAACTCACACTGTGCTAAATGGTATGCAGTCCAGTCCTTGACAACTCACAGTGCTAAATGGTGTGTAGACCAGTCCTTGATAACTCACACTGTGCTAAATGGTATGCAGTTCATTCCTTGTCAACTGGCACTGTGCTAAATGGTATGCAGTCCAGTCCTTGACATCTCACAGTGCTAAATGGTGTGTAGACCAGTCCTTGACAACTGGCACTGTGCTAAATGGTATGCAGTCCAGGCCTTGACAACTCACACTGTGCTAAATGGTATGCAGTCCAGTCCTTGACAACTTGCACAGTGCTAAATGGTGTGTAGTCCAGGCCTTGACAACTGACACTGTGCTAAATGGTATGCAGTCCAGTTCTTGACAACTGGCACTGTGCTGGAGTCCTGCACAAATACTCGCACACAAAAACGAGCAATTATATCCTCTAAAAATCCACCCATTACCAGTCTTTTATGCATGTTTTCCCATGGACTGCCACATGGACTGCTAGTAATCTTCCCACTGTCATAGGTACTGCTAGTAAGCTTCACACTGTCACACTTGATTCTAGTAATCTTCATGCAGCCCGTAGTCCTAATAATCTTCATACTGTCACAGTCATCTTCACGATGCACATATTCTTGTCACAGGGCTGACTGATCCCTACTGCAAGTTCAAGTTGGGATCACAGAAGTTCAAGAGCAAAACGTTGTCAAAGACATCGAACCCAAAGTGGCGAGAGCGATTTAACCTTCGTATGTATGATAACTTCTACTCTCTTCACGTGGAGGTCTGGGACAAGCACTTTCCTCAGAATGATGACTTCATTGGAGGGTAAGAGAGAGAGAGAGCTTTGTATGTACATGGATGTACTGCTGCACCACTTTCCTGGTTTTCCTCTCTCCCTTCCTCCTTCCCTTGTCCTCCCCTCCTCCTTCCCTTGTCCTCCCCTCCTCCTTCTCCCCTCCTCCTTCCCTTGTCCTCCCCTCCTCCTTCCCTTGTCCTCCCCTCCTCCTTCTCCCCTCCTCCTTCCCTTGTCCTCCCCTCCTCCTCCCTCCTCCTCCTTGTCCTCCCCTCCTCCTTCCCTTGTCCTCCCCTCCTCCTTCTCCCCTCCTCCTTCCCTTGTCCTCCCCTCCTCCTTCCCTTGTCCTCCCCTCCTTCTCCTTCCTCCCCTCCTCCTCCTCCCCTCCTCCTCCTCCTCCCCTCCTCCTCCTCCTCCCCTCCTCCTCCTCCTCCCCTCCTCCTCCTCCTCCTCTCCTCCTCCTCCTCCCCTCCTCCTCCTCCTCTCTTCTTCTTCCTCTTCTTCCTTCCTCTTCCTTCATCCTCCTCATCTCCTTCTCTTCCTCCCTCCTCTCTTCCTCCTCTCCTCTTTCCTCCTCCTTCTCACTTTCCTTCTTTCTCTCCTTCCTTCCCTGCCCTGTTATTATCGCCTGCAGATGCTCAGTGGATCTCTCTACACTGTCTAGAGACTCCACGCACAACTTTGTTCTTCCCCTGGTATGGGAAGGTAATCTGATTGCCGAGAGTACCATCCAGTTCAACCTCAGCATCTCAGGCACCACGGTGGAGGAGGATAAGTCTGAATTCAGTTTGGATTCTGTTAAAAAACCATATGTAAGTGAATAGATGCTGAGAAAACTTGTGCATTGTAAGTGGACAGAAGATTAATTATTTCTTTTGATTGCAGGGTTTCATTAGAAGCCTCGACATTGGTGCCATCAAGGAGAGGAATATTGGACATCTTAGCTTAAGAAGTAAATTCTTGAAATTCTTGAAACAAATGCAATTTAAAAAAACGAATGATCACACGATTTGCATGTGACTTTCTATAGTTGACCGAGTGATGGACTTAGCAACGTGCAACTGCTTTGTGCTGGTGGAGCTAGGGGACACTTGTGTCCGGACCCAAACTAAAGCAAAGACATTTAGCCCTGTCTGGGATAAGATATTTAACTTGTGAGTGGCCCTAGCTATACTGTTAACGAGCCAAGTTAATTAATTAATTAATTAATCCCTATTAGTGGTCCACACACTTATAAGGCGATGGCCAAAAGATGGAGTATTTAGTTCGGATCCCCATAGAGTGTGTGGCTCACTGTAGCTGGTGTGATGTAGTGTGCACAGTTACTGCTGTTGCTGCTGTTGTTATTATTGTTGTTGTTGTTACTTTTGTTTACTCAGCATTGTGAGGGACATTCATGATGAGCTAGAGGTAATGGTCTTCAAAGTGGGGATCAGGAATGACCAACTCCTGGGGAAGGTGTCCATCCCCTTGCACAGAGTAAGTCACTCCTGCACAGAGTAAGTCACTCCTGCACAGAGTAAGTCACTCCTGCACAGAGTAAGTCACTCCTGCACAGAGTAGGTCACTCCTGCACAGAGTAGGTCACTCCTGCACAGAGTAGGTCACTCCTGCACAGAGTAAGTCACTCCTGCACAGAGTAAGTCACTCCTGCACAGAGTAAGTCACTCCTGCACAGAGTAGGTCACTCCTGCACAGAGTAGGTCACTCCTGCACAGAGTAGGTCACTCCTGCACAGAGTAAGTCACTCCTGCACAGAGTAAGTCACTCCTGCACAGAGTAAGTCACTCCTGCACAGAGTAGGTCACTCCTGCACAGAGTGAGTCACTCCTGCACAGAGTAAGTCACTCCTGCACAGAGTAAGTCACTCCTGCACAGAGTGAGTCACTCCTGCACAGAGTAAGTCACTCCTGCACAGAGTAAGTCACTCCTGCACAGAGTAAGTCACTCCTGCACAGAGTGAGTCACTCCTGCACAGAGTAAGTCACTCCTGCACAGAGTAGGTCACTCCTGCACAGAGTAAGTCACTCCTGCACAGAGTAAGTCACTCCTGCACAGAGTAGGTCACTCCTGCACAGAGTAGGTCACTCCTGCACAGAGTGAGTCACTCCTGCACAGAGTAAGTCACTCCTGCACAGAGTAAGTCACTCCTGCACAGAGTGAGTCACTCCTGCACAGAGTAAGTCACTCCTGCACAGAGTAAGTCACTCCTGCACAGAGTAGGTCACTCCTGCACAGAGTAGGTCACTCCTGCACAGAGTGAGTCACTCCTGCACAGAGTAAGTCACTCCTGCACAGAGTAAGTCACTCCTGCACAGAGTGAGTCACTCCTGCACAGAGTAAGTCACTCCTGCACAGAGTAAGTCACTCCTGCACAGAGTAAGTCACTCCTGCACAGAGTGAGTCACTCCTGCACAGAGTAAGTCACTCCTGCACAGAGTAGGTCACTCCTGCACAGAGTAAGTCACTCCTGCACAGAGTGAGTCACTCCTGCACAGAGTAAGTCACTCCTGCACAGAGTAAGTCACTCCTGCACAGAGTAGGTCACTCCTGCACAGAGTAGGTCACTCCTGCACAGAGTAAGTCACTCCTGCACAGAGTAGGTCACTCCTGCACAGAGTAGGTCACTCCTGCACAGAGTAGGTCACTCCTGCACAGAGTAAGTCACTCCTGCACAGAGTAGGTCACTCCTGCACAGAGTAAGTCACTCCTGCACAGAGTAGGTCACTCCTGCACAGAGTAGGTCACTCCTGCACAGAGTAGGTCACTCCTGCACAGAGTAAGTCACTCCTGCACAGAGTAAGTCACTCCTGCACAGAGTAAGTCACTCCTGCACAGAGTAGGTCACTCCTGCACAGAGTAGGTCACTCCTGCACAGAGTAAGTCACTCCTGCACAGAGTAAGTCACTCCTGCACAGAGTAAGTCACTCCTGCACAGAGTAAGTCACTCCTGCACAGAGTAAGTCACTCCTGCACAGAGTAAGTCACTCCTGCACAGAGTAAGTCACTCCTGCACAGAGTAAGTCACTCCTGCACAGAGTAGGTCACTCCTGCACAGAGTAAGTCACTCCTGCACAGAGTAAGTCACTCCTGCACAGAGTAGGTCACTCCTGCACAGAGTGAGTCACTCCTGCACAGAGTAAGTCACTCCTGCACAGAGTAGGTCACTCCTGCACAGAGTAGGTCACTCCTGCACAGAGTAGGTCACTCCTGCACAGAGTAGGTCACTCCTGCACAGAGTAAGTCACTCCTGCACAGAGTAAGTCACTCCTGCACAGAGTAAGTCACTCCTGCACAGAGTAGGTCACTCCTGCACAGAGTAGGTCACTCCTGCACAGAGTAGGTCACTCCTGCACAGAGTAAGTCACTCCTGCACAGAGTAGGTCACTCCTGCACAGAGTAGGTCACTCCTGCACAGAGTAAGTCACTCCTGCACAGAGTAGGTCACTCCTGCACAGAGTAAGTCACTCCTGCACAGAGTGAGTCACTCCTGCACAGAGTGAGTCACTCCTGCACAGAGTAAGTCACTCCTGCACAGAGTGAGTCACTCCTGCACAGAGTGAGTCACTCCTGCACAGAGTGAGTCACTCCTGCACAGAGTAGGTCACTCCTGCACAGAGTAGGTCACTCCTGCACAGAGTAGGTCACTCCTGCACAGAGTAGGTCACTCCTGCACAGAGTAGGTCACTCCTGCACAGAGTAAGTCACTCCTGCACAGAGTAAGTCACTCCTGCACAGAGTAGGTCACTCCTGCACAGAGTAGGTCACTCCTGCACAGAGTGAGTCACTCCTGCACAGAGTAAGTCACTCCTGCACAGAGTAAGTCACTCCTGCACAGAGTAAGTCACTCCTGCACAGAGTGAGTCACTCCTGCACAGAGTAAGTCACTCCTGCACAGAGTAGGTCACTCCTGCACAGAGTAGGTCACTCCTGCACAGAGTAGGTCACTCCTGCACAGAGTAGGTCACTCCTGCACAGAGTAAGTCACTCCTGCACAGAGTAAGTCACTCCTGCACAGAGTAAGTCACTCCTGCACAGAGTAGGTCACTCCTGCACAGAGTAGGTCACTCCTGCACAGAGTAAGTCACTCCTGCACAGAGTAAGTCACTCCTGCACAGAGTAGGTCACTCCTGCACAGAGTAGGTCACTCCTGCACAGAGTAAGTCACTCCTGCACAGAGTAGGTCACTCCTGCACAGAGTAAGTCACTCCTGCACAGAGTGAGTCACTCCTGCACAGAGTGAGTCACTCCTGCACAGAGTAAGTCACTCCTGCACAGAGTGAGTCACTCCTGCACAGAGTGAGTCACTCCTGCACAGAGTGAGTCACTCCTGCACAGAGTAGGTCACTCCTGCACAGAGTAGGTCACTCCTGCACAGAGTAGGTCACTCCTGCACAGAGTAGGTCACTCCTGCACAGAGTAGGTCACTCCTGCACAGAGTAAGTCACTCCTGCACAGAGTAAGTCACTCCTGCACAGAGTAAGTCACTCCTGCACAGAGTAAGTCACTCCTGCACAGAGTAGGTCACTCCTGCACAGAGTAAGTCACTCCTGCACAGAGTAAGTCACTCCTGCACAGAGTAGGTCACTCCTGCACAGAGTAAGTCACTCCTGCACAGAGTAAGTCACTCCTGCACAGAGTAGGTCACTCCTGCACAGAGTAGGTCACTCCTGCACAGAGTAGGTCACTCCTGCACAGAGTAAGTCACTCCTGCACAGAGTAGGTCACTCCTGCACAGAGTAAGTCACTCCTGCACAGAGTAAGTCACTCCTGCACAGAGTAGGTCACTCCTGCACAGAGTAGGTCACTCCTGCACAGAGTAGGTCACTCCTGCACAGAGTAAGTCACTCCTGCACAGAGTAGGTCACTCCTGCACAGAGTAGGTCACTCCTGCACAGAGTAAGTCACTCCTGCACAGAGTAAGTCACTCCTGCACAGAGTAGGTCACTCCTGCACAGAGTAGGTCACTCCTGCACAGAGTGAGTCACTCCTGCACAGAGTAGGTCACTCCTGCACAGAGTGAGTCACTCCTGCACAGAGTAGGTCACTCCTGCACAGAGTAAGTCACTCCTGCACAGAGTAAGTCACTCCTGCACAGAGTAGGTCACTCCTGCACAGAGTAGGTCACTCCTGCACAGAGTAGGTCACTCCTGCACAGAGTAAGTCACTCCTGCACAGAGTAGGTCACTCCTGCACAGAGTAGGTCACTCCTGCACAGAGTAGGTCACTCCTGCACAGAGTGAGTCACTCCTGCACAGAGTGAGTCACTCCTGCACAGAGTGAGTCACTCCTGCACAGAGTAAGTCACTCCTGCACAGAGTAAGTCACTCCTGCACAGAGTGAGTCACTCCTGCACAGAGTAAGTCACTCCTGCACAGAGTGAGTCACTCCTGCACAGAGTAAGTCACTCCTGCACAGAGTGAGTCACTCCTGCACAGAGTAAGTCACTCCTGCACAGAGTAAGTCACTCCTGCACAGAGTAAGTCACTCCTGCACAGAGTAAGTCACTCCTGCACAGAGTAAGTCACTCCTGCACAGAGTGAGTCACTCCTGCACAGAGTAGGTCACTCCTGCACAGAGTAAGTCACTCCTGCACAGAGTAAGTCACTCCTGCACAGAGTAGGTCACTCCTGCACAGAGTGAGTCACTCCTGCACAGAGTGAGTCACTCCTGCACAGAGTAAGTCACTCCTGCACAGAGTAGGTCACTCCTGCACAGAGTAGGTCACTCCTGCACAGAGTAGGTCACTCCTGCACAGAGTAGGTCACTCCTGCACAGAGTAAGTCACTCCTGCACAGAGTAAGTCACTCCTGCACAGAGTAAGTCACTCCTGCACAGAGTAGGTCATTCCTGCACAGAGTAGGTCACTCCTGCACAGAGTAGGTCACTCCTGCACAGAGTAGGTCACTCCTGCACAGAGTAAGTCACTCCTGCACAGAGTAGGTCACTCCTGCACAGAGTAGGTCACTCCTGCACAGAGTAAGTCACTCCTGCACAGAGTAAGTCACTCCTGCACAGAGTAGGTCACTCCTGCACAGAGTAGGTCACTCCTGCACAGAGTAGGTCACTCCTGCACAGAGTAAGTCACTCCTGCACAGAGTAGGTCACTCCTGCACAGAGTAGGTCACTCCTGCACAGAGTAAGTCACTCCTGCACAGAGTAAGTCACTCCTGCACAGAGTAGGTCACTCCTGCACAGAGTAGGTCACTCCTGCACAGAGTGAGTCACTCCTGCACAGAGTAGGTCACTCCTGCACAGAGTGAGTCACTCCTGCACAGAGTAGGTCACTCCTGCACAGAGTAAGTCACTCCTGCACAGAGTAAGTCACTCCTGCACAGAGTAAGTCACTCCTGCACAGAGTAGGTCACTCCTGCACAGAGTAGGTCACTCCTGCACAGAGTAGGTCACTCCTGCACAGAGTAAGTCACTCCTGCACAGAGTAGGTCACTCCTGCACAGAGTAGGTCACTCCTGCACAGAGTAGGTCACTCCTGCACAGAGTGAGTCACTCCTGCACAGAGTGAGTCACTCCTGCACAGAGTGAGTCACTCCTGCACAGAGTAAGTCACTCCTGCACAGAGTAGGTCACTCCTGCACAGAGTAAGTCACTCCTGCACAGAGTAAGTCACTCCTGCACAGAGTAGGTCACTCCTGCACAGAGTAGGTCACTCCTGCACAGAGTAGGTCACTCCTGCACAGAGTAGGTCACTCCTGCACAGAGTAGGTCACTCCTGCACAGAGTAAGTCACTCCTGCACAGAGTAAGTCACTCCTGCACAGAGTAGGTCACTCCTGCACAGAGTAGGTCACTCCTGCACAGAGTAGGTCACTCCTGCACAGAGTAAGTCACTCCTGCACAGAGTAAGTCACTCCTGCACAGAGTAAGTCACTCCTGCACAGAGTAGGTCACTCCTGCACAGAGTAGGTCACTCCTGCACAGAGTAGGTCACTCCTGCACAGAGTAGGTCACTCCTGCACAGAGTAAGTCACTCCTGCACAGAGTAGGTCACTCCTGCACAGAGTAGGTCACTCCTGCACAGAGTAAGTCACTCCTGCACAGAGTAAGTCATTCCTGCACAGAGTAAGTCACTCCTGCACAGAGTAGGTCACTCCTGCACAGAGTAAGTCACTCCTGCACAGAGTAGGTCACTCCTGCACAGAGTGAGTCACTCCTGCACAGAGTAAGTCACTCCTGCACAGAGTAGGTCACTCCTGCACAGAGTAGGTCACTCCTGCACAGAGTAGGTCACTCCTGCACAGAGTAGGTCACTCCTGCACAGAGTAAGTCACTCCTGCACAGAGTAAGTCACTCCTGCACAGAGTAAGTCACTCCTGCACAGAGTAGGTCACTCCTGCACAGAGTAAGTCACTCCTGCACAGAGTAAGTCACTCCTGCACAGAGTAAGTCACTCCTGCACAGAGTAGGTCACTCCTGCACAGAGTAGGTCACTCCTGCACAGAGTAGGTCACTCCTGCACAGAGTAGGTCACTCCTGCACAGAGTAAGTCACTCCTGCACAGAGTAGGTCACTCCTGCACAGAGTAAGTCACTCCTGCACAGAGTAAGTCATTCCTGCACAGAGTAAGTCACTCCTGCACAGAGTAAGTCACTCCTGCACAGAGTAAGTCACTCCTGCACAGAGTAAGTCACTCCTGCACAGAGTAGGTCACTCCTGCACAGAGTAGGTCACTCCTGCACAGAGTAGGTCACTCCTGCACAGAGTAGGTCACTCCTGCACAGAGTAAGTCACTCCTGCACAGAGTAGGTCACTCCTGCACAGAGTAAGTCACTCCTGCACAGAGTAAGTCATTCCTGCACAGAGTAAGTCACTCCTGCACAGAGCCAATTTCTATTCTAGTTACAGTTGACACGTGTTGGTGTGCTTTATTTATGTTTCCTCCAATAAATATTGACGCACGCACCCTGTGGTTCTAAAACCTCAAACTAATTTGATTCTTATCTGGATGATCATGTGCTTCACAATGTTCTTGGCACTGGCCACAAGCTACCGGTACTTTATAGTCCGACACTGGAGCTACTTCCGTTCCATTCCCATTCCATCATATTGTGAACCGGAGCAGACAAGAAAATGCTACAGAACACAATACCGTGCTAGATTAGAAAAAGGTTCTATTCCAGCATTAGAAACGCAACATCGGGCCAATCAGAATGCTAGAATCTAGCATGTGACAAACTGCCACAGCTGTAGAGTTGATGGAATCTGTTTGGAGCTTCCCCTGGGTGGTAGGTCGGGTAAGAATGGCCTAACTAAAACCAGTTGCTAGATTAGCAAGGTCACTACAACTTCGGCGAGTGAATATTCCGTGTACCCACGTCTTACTCTTTCTTCACCTCCTCCTAGCCTACTGACTGGCCATTGTTAATGAATAGAGTCAAAGGTCAATCCACTGAGCATTGCATAACTGCTCTATTGTTGTGAACCAGCAAACACAATGCTCGACTTGACCATCGTCGTGTTGTGAACTAGCAAACACAATGCTCAGCTTGACCATCGTCATGCTGTTAACCAGCAAACACAATGCTCAGCTTGACCATCGTCATGTTGTGAACCAGCAAACACAATGCTCGGCTTGACCATCGTCATGTTGTGAACCAGCAAACACAATGCTCGGCTTGACCATCGTCATGTTGTGAACCAGCAAACACAATGCTTAGCTTGACCATCGTCATGTTGTGAACCAGCAAACACAATGCTCGGCTTGACCATCGTCATGTTGTGAACCAGCTAACACAATGCTCAACTTGACCATCGTCATGTGTACCAGCAAACACAATGCTCGGCTTGACCATCGTCATGTTGTGAACCAGCAAACACAATGCTCAGCTTGACCATCGTCATGTGAACCAGCAAACACAATGCTCGGCTTGACCATCGTCATGTGAACCAGCAAACACAATGCTCGGCTTGACCATCGTCATGTTGTGAACCAGCAAACACAATGCTCAGCTTGACCATCGTCATGTTGTGAACCAGCAAACACAATGCTCAGCTTGACCATCGTCATGTGAACCAGCAAACACAATGCTCGGCTTGACCATCGTCATGTGAACCAGCAAACACAATGCTCGGCTTGACCATCGTCATGTTGTGAACCAGCAAACACAATGCTCAACTTGACCATCGTCATGTGAACCAGCAAACACAATGCTCAACTTGACCATCGTCATGTGAACCAGCAAACACAATGCTCGGCTTGACCATCGTCATGTTGTGAACCAGCAAACACAATGCTCGGCTTGACCATCATCATGTGAACCAGCAAACACAATGCTCGGCTTGACCATCGTCATGTTGTGAACCAGCAAACACAATGCTCGGCTTGACCATCGTCATGTTGTGAACCAGCAAACACAATGCTCGGCTTGACCATCATCATGTGAACCAGCAAACACAATGCTCAGCTTGATCATCGTCATGTTGTGAACTGGGCTTAAGTGGACATGCGTGGGGGTGGGGAAAATTTCCTTCCAGCATGAGAATTTTTTTCAACATGTGTGCTGGACCACTCACTCATGTTTTACCATACCAATTATCTAGCACTTTATCAGGAGCCATACCTGCGGTAGATTTAACCCACTTTGGCTGGCAGTTGTTGGCATGGTTAAGCTATGCAACATTTTTATTAAAAAGAGAGCACACTGAGAGATCTATCTTTTGAGCTGTATATCAAGTGTGCTGAATCTATGGAGCTCGTAACCATAAGATTGAGTACTTCAAGGCTACTGGCCCTGACCACAGATCTGAAGACACTGACACAAACTACTTCAGAGATTGAACCAGCTCATAACTATTGTGTGTCCAAGTTTGTATGGATTCTTCCATGTGTGTACGTGGCTAAATATGAGTGTGTGTGTGTGTGTGCTAAATATGAGTGTGTGTGTGTGTGTGTGCTAAATATGAGTGTGTGTGTGTGTGTGTGTGCCACCACACAGTAATAGCATTACCACAACAATACTTCTATCAACACTCCCTCCCAGTGAAGTAACCCCAGACTGTTGTGGTAATGTGCATTCACATTAGACATTTGGCATGGACACTGCCAGACACTTCCTGTGTGTATGTACATGTAATCATAACCTAGTCATCAATATCACTGGGTGATGTGTGTGTGTGGGGGAGGGGGGGGGGGGGAGTTAGCTATGAGTGGAGGGAAAGGTGAATGCTGGCTATGAGTGGGGGCAGATGTGAAGGCTGGCTATGAGTGGGGGCAGAGGTGAAGACTGGCTATGAGTGGGGGCAGAGGTGAAGGCTGGCTATGAGTGGGGGCAGAGGTGAAGGCTGGCTATGAGTGGGGGCAGAGGTGGAGGCTGGCTATGAGTGGGGGCAGAGGTGAAGGCTGGCTATGAGTGGGGGCAGAGGTGAAGGCTGGCTATGAGTGGGGGCAGAGGTGAAGGCTGGCTATGAATGGGGGCAGAGGTGAAGGCTGGCTATGAGTGGGGGCAGAGGTGAAGGCTGGCTATGAGTGGGGGCAGAGGTGAAGGCTGGCTATGAATGGGGGCAGAGGTGAAGGCTGGCTATGAGTGGGGGCAGAGGTGAAGGCTGGCTATGAGTGGGGGCAGAGGTGAAGGCTGGCTATGAGTGGGGGCAGAGGTCAACATTTTGGAGTTTAAGTCACATGCTGTCTAGTGACACCAATCAGACGGCAACTTATGAACTCTACCCTCTAGTTTATAGATTCATTTCTTTCCAACTAAGATGTAAGGGTTACTTACACAATCACATTCCTTCTCTTGTGAAAGATCTGATGTACTCTTGCCCTAATTATGTACTTGATAAGAACAGGATCTTATAAGGTCATAATAGGAGGGAAAGATCTTAATAACAGACTGTTAGTGAGAAGTGAGAGAACCCACAGATAATCTTCTTTCCCTCCAAAATGTGTTACGCTTGTTTCTATGAGATATGTGTGGCAGTGATGATGTTCTTGCCACTGCAGCTGGAAGACGGCTATAAGGGTTACATGCTCAAAGACAAGAACTGCCTCTCTCGTACACGAGGGATCCTCTGCATGGAGACAGCGCTCGTCTACCAACCTGTGCGGGCCATGATCAGGACTGTGAACCCCAGAGAAAATAAACCGCTAGATGTTGAACAAAAGCTGCAGAGAAAGGTGTGATGAGATAAAGGTGTGATGTTATACATCCTGGCATGGGAGGAGCATATGCTAGACATCCTCGGACAAGTGCCCGATGTTCCAACAAATCTTGCATGAGCCGTGTAGATGTCTCTGTGTTGAAGTTCCATTGCTAGGATGATCATGTGACTACATGCTTATCGCCACATAATGACCACATGATGCGACAATCTCCTCCCCATGCTGTCTGTGCAGGTCTTGATGGACAACATCAAGCGAACTTCTAATCTTCTCCGTACAATTATTTCCAGTGTGGAGTTGGCCAAGAGTGTGTTTTCTTGGGAGAACAAACAGCTAAGTGTTGTCTCATTCCTAGTAAGATGATTGGTCTTATATGCACAATGTCTCACTATGCATTGTCACCATTCCTAGCTGTTCATCTTGGCCACCCTGTTTGGTGAGCTGTGGATGGTCTTCCTGGGTGGCATGCTGCTCTTCCTCTACCAGTACCTGAGCATCTACATAAAGAACAACCACATCTGGCAGAATCCTGTCTCCAGTAATGCGCACATGATCACCAGCCAGAGTTCTCGCATATCCATAGATGATGGGGTATGTGTAGTGTGTGTGCGAGAGAGAGAGAGGGGGAGAACAACGACCCAGGCCCGTACACAGGGAGGGTGGTGCAAGGGGGTGCACTTGCACCCCCCCTTTGCACCCCTCCTTTCAAATTAATGATATTCATATTATTCATATAGCCTCCTTAATCCTTAAAAAAGATCCAATTATAGTAACTTGGAAACTTTAATGCACACCGTAATTTTTTTCGTTGTTAACCACTTAACTCTTTTCCCGGTGTAAGCGCCATATGCTTTTGAAAAATCATAAAAAATCAATCATTGGGTTGCAAAAATATCATAAAATAGCGCTATTCAAACTGCAGCTATATTTAAAATTATACGGCAATAGCGCCATGGTAACTAGGGAAATCCCGCCGTAAAGTTCAAGGGGTCAATTCTATGGCAGAATTTAAAATGGTCGAAAGGCTCTCTTTTGATGAGGTGCCCACAGCGGTCCTGGATGACAACTTCGACGACTTCAGGTTATCTGACGATGAATCTGAGGAAGGGGAGAGTGAAGCTATCTATGCCTACCGTGGACAGCCCAGTTTGGATCGTGGCCAAGTAGAGCTACTCGACAGAGACTTTTCCAATCGAAACCATGGCAGTATGGACAAAGCTATGGCTGTTGGAGACGAAGGCATTGATCCTGGCAGTCCTCCTGGTGGTAAGTCAATGAACTTTGCTAGCTATATATAAAGCCTGATAGTATGAGGAGCTGGCTAAATCATGGCGTTAGCTACACCTGTGTATTAGCCTACTTTCCTTTATAGTTCTAGCTGTACTTGATTCCTTGACTTGTCTAAGAAGTTGACGAATAACAACTCTATCATGTTCAGGTTTGATGGAGCAAGTGATGGACCATGACGGAGATAATACCATGGCACAGCTTCCCCACGTTCAGATGAGTTCTGATAAAGATAGTGATGCAAACACACCTACCCCACTCTCTTCATCCATACTGCATGAGGACGCTCGTCTTGTAGACCTACACGAGGACGTACTTTTCTCAGAAGTAGGAGTGTCCAACTCTTCCCCTTACCTTCATCCAGTGCTAGTCTTACTGCACGAGGACACTTGTATATCAGACTATCAGTATGTCATTACAGAGTATTGTATTGTATAATTGCTCTTTGATTCTGTGTACATTGTATCAATATTATTGGTTATGGGAATTGTATCATGGTGTATCAATATTATTGGTTATGGGAATTGTATCATGGTGGGAATTCTATACAGTAGAAATTATGTCTTCTCTGTTAGTCAGGCAAACGTCTGTCATACCACAGCATATCTCAGTTGTTCCTAAAGTTGGCTGAAAATAGAAGGATATTTATAATCTACAATACAATAATACACAATTTTACTTTTTTTTAATTAGTTTAAAAAACAACAACACTATAATGATATTCATACATGTGTGGTTGTTACCTAGCAACATGAATTGACCACAATAATGTCCAACAGTAGAGCTATCTTGTGGTATATGGTTGCTAGGGAATTGTACTTAATGGTCAATTTTTAATTTTTTTCCAAATAAACTCACCGGGAGAAGAGTTAAGGACGGATTTTTTTCCCTATTTCAATGCCCCTGGACGGGATTATTTTGAGTTTTTTTAATTTATTTTTTTAACATTTTTTTAATGGCTTAAAACTGTGAAGATATGATCAAGGTTGACCAAAAAAGGATTTGGGTCATGAATTTGCACATTTCACCCCAATTTCACCCCAATTTAGAACCAAAAATGATGTTATTATATATTTTAAAAAGACATTATTTGCTGAATAATATATAGTCTTATAACTTGTTGGTATGATGGTATGATTGTTAGATATTATAATTGTTAGATGACAAAGGAAGTTACATTATCTCCCAAAATTGCTTTCCTGTCATTTTCACATCCAATTCTAGTAGTCTTTGTTGACGTGGTAGTCCTTGAAACACGGCTTTCTCCATCAAATTCAGACTCAGAGTCAGTCAGAACGGCCCCACGGCCAGGAGGCTGTCTAAAAATTACATCCCCTTCATCCTCAGATATCATATTACTAGACTCACCAAGTTCCTCTGATCCACTGCTTGCAAATACACCGTCGATGACTTGTGAAAGCGTAAGGCACGATCTTTTCTTCGAAGCCATGACGATCCGATCGACTTGTGCTGCCGTCTGGGCAGTCAGAAGTAACCACCACTCATTAGACATGCGCAGCTAGGTTTTACTAGCCCTGTGCTTTCGATCTATATATAGGTCGACCTGATTACGAGTATTTCGTCGTCCACCATGGTAGAAATAGATATCTGACGAGTATTTCGTCAACCGCCGCGGTAGAAATAAATATCCAGACGAGGATTTCGTCATCCGTCCGCAAGTGGTTAAACAAGCCTGCTGAGCCTCTGACCACTTCTTCAAACAAGGCACCATATGCTTTGAATATAATTTAAACCTCTAGTGTTAGCGTCACATGCTGACCTAGCTTATTATGATCTCATCCTTGCAAGTTTCTGTGTAGCCTGCAGTGAGAGAGCACACCAAGCCTTAATTAATGACTATGAAGAGACAACATTCAAGTGATATAAGATCTTTCTTCAACAAAAATCTGCTAAGGAAGACAGCCAATCTCTAGCTGTTTACTTCTGAAGGGTTCAAAATCTAATACTCTTTTACATATTTTAGGGCCTTCAAGTTCAGAGCCTCAAATTACAGTCTGTGTCCCAGTCACACAATTGCACTCTGTTAGTAGTGATGAGTTAGTAGTGATGATGAGGAACTTGACCAGCCTGTTATTCCAACAGCTCCAGTGATCAACCAACAATCTAATGCTTTGCTTTCCGAACCACCACCATTCCCAAGACAGTGGAAATTTGTTTGAACCAACAAAATCCATTGACACCATATGCCGGTCGGTGAGTAGCCTTTCCAATGCGGCAAAGTATTCTTTACTGTGTCGTCATACAGCACCACCTAACATTTTGGCCACCACGTACTCTCATGGTTGCAATCAGAAGTTTAATACCACTTGGCTTACAAAGTATCCCTGGCTTCTCTATAGCAGATGGTTTCTTCTGTAGACCATGCTCACTCTTCCTTTCTAGATAAAGGATTACTTGTAAATAGGCCTTACTCCAATTGGTCCAACATAGGCAGTGCTTTGAGTAATCACTCCTCCCTTCAATATCATCAGGAATATATCTTGAAAATTACTATTGAAAATCCAGTCTCACGTATTGATATTATGGTCAGTAGTGATGTCCAAATGCGAATGGATGAGAATAAGCATATTATTCGCCAAATAGTCAGTGCCATTATTTTCTTGGGAAAGCAGGGATTTCCATTTTGTGGTGATAACGGCACTACAGAAATTTCTTGGCTTTACTAGTGTTTTGCTGAGAGTGATTCTATTCTTTTTTTTTTAATCACCTCTATAAACCAAGGGCCAAGAATGTCACTTATATTTCCCCAAGATCTCAGAATGACATCATCAGTGTTATTGGCCATGACATAATATTAGCTAATATAGTAGCAGAGATTAAACAAAGTAAATTTTATTCAGTTCTTGCAGATTAAGTTTATATAGCTGTCACAACGTGGAGCAATTACCTGTTTGCGTTCGATTTGTGGACAGTGAATGCAACATTCGTGAAGAATTCGTAGCTTTCTTAAAGTTAAACAGAGTTAGAGCAGTTAACATTGCTGATGCTATAGTTAAATGTTTGGAGAATCTTGGTTTATCTTTGAGTGAGTTACGTGGCCAAGGTTATGATGGTGCGTCTACAATGAGTGGACATGAATCAGGTGTTCAGGCAAGAATCCTAGAAAAGCGACCTAAAGCACTATACACCCACTCACTGTGCTAGTCATTCTCTTAATCTTGTGATTGTAAACTCGTGCTCTGTTCCAGAAATTAGGAATTGCATTGATAGTATTAAAAGTATAACCATTTGGGTTAAATACTCCCCTAAACGAGAAGCTCTCCTTAAAGCAATTACAGGTCAGAGTACATATCCATCAAGTAGACAAACTCTCTGTATTACTCGTTGGGTTGAGAATATCGCTTTGCCTTGGCTCATCCATTCTTGGTGAAGATGTTCGAAGTGATACTTTATGGAAGTAGTGATTTTCCTTTATACAATGATGGACTCTCTGTATTACTCGTTGGGTTGAGAATATCGCTTTGCCTTGGCTCATCCATTCTTGGTGAAGATGTTCGAAGTGATACTTTATGGAAGTAGTGATTTTCCTTTATACAATGATGGACTCTCTGTATTACTCGTTGGGTTGAGAATATCGCTTTGCCTTGGCTCATCCATTCTTGGTGAAGATGTTCGAAGTGATACTTTATGGAAGTAGTGATTTTCCTTTATACAATGATGGAGTCATCACAAAATGCACTTGCTTATATGAAGACACTGGAATCTTTTGAGTTTATCTATTTTATGGTAACCCTTTTTCAGTCTTTATTATACCTTAAAGAAGCTGTTATAAACTTACAAGGTAAAAATAAGGACAAAGTCTCTGCTGTATCCACTGTCTTGCAGTCCTGTGAAGAGCTAAAAAAGGTGAGAGAGGACAATGAGGCTTATTCCCAGCATATTTATCTGCATAGCTGTAGAATTGCTGAGAAATCAGGCATATCTATAGCAATGCCTCGCACAGTTAGGTGACAGCAGCATTGTTCAAACCCTGAAAGCTCTTCGGTTGCAGATCACATGGGAAAAAGTGTTGCTATTCCATTCTTGGACTATCTTATTAGCGACATCTGTTCAGGATTCTGCACTCACAGTAAACAGGTAGCTTCACTCCAGGGACTACTACCTGTGAATATTACAGTCAACACTTCCAATTGTTGACTTGAATGAGGCCATAGCATTTTATTCTGATGATCTTCCAAACCCCAACATCCTCGATGAAGAACTTTGTTGTTGACCAAATGGCTAGAAGTTAAACAGCAAGATCGTCCAGAAACCATTAGTGACACACTGAAGCAATGTTGCCCTACATCACTTGCCAACATTTTTTCACTGCTCAAACTTTTTGGAACAATTCCATTAAGCTCATGCTCATGTGAAAGATCGGCATCTGCACTCAGGCGACTTAACAATTATATTTTGTGATGCACTCAGTCAGAAGAGCAGCTAAGTGCCTTAGCCCTTATTCACGTGAACTATGGATATGACATTAACATGGATCAGGTATGTAAGCTTTTTTTTAAATATCCACGTAAAATATCCACGTAAAATGGAAAAAGCAAGTTAATTTTTTTCTTAATTTGTTATAAATATGATTTTTGGCCATAATTAATATATCATGACTACTATTACATAATAATTTTGTCACCCCCCCCTTTCAAAAATCCTGCGTACGGGCCTGGACCAGCATATTAGCCTCTTGTTCTTGCTGCTCACATGATACCTATGGTGTTGTAATGCTTGTTAGGTGCTGCTCACATGATACCTATGGTGATGTAATGCTTGTGCTGCTCACATGATACTCATGGTGATGTAATGCTTGTTAGGTGCTGATCATATGATACCTATGGTGTTGTAATGCTTGTTAGGTGCTGCTCACATGATACCTATGGTGTTGTAATGCTTGTGCTGCTCACATGATACTCATGGTGATGTAATGCCTGTTAGGTGCTGCCCACATGATACTCATGGTGATGTAATGCTTGTTAGGTGCTGCTCACATGATACTCATGGTGATGTAATGCTTGTTAGGTGCTGCTCACATGATACTCATGGTGATGTAATGCTTGTTAGGTGCTGCTCACCTGATAGTTAGTCAATGCTTGTTAGGGGTTCTGCTCATGTGATACCTATGGTGATGTAATGCTTGTTAGGTGCTGCTCACGTGATACCTATGGTGATGTAATGCTTGTTAGGTGCTGCTCACATGATACTCATGGTGATGTAATGCTTGTTAGGTGCTGCTCACATGATAGTCAATGCTTGTTAGGGGTTCTGCTCATATGATACCTATGGTGATGTAATGCTTGTTAGGTGCTGCTCACGTGATATCTATGGTGATGTAATGCTTGTTAGGTGCTGCTCAGTACTCACATTCTTGCCGGCCGATCTATAACTGCCCTGCCTAACATTCAGGTTTCATAGAGTATGACCAAGAGGAATGGCGACTCACTCTCTTTCATATATTTTGCACTTGTTGCTATGTACTAGACGCTGCACAGGATGCCCTGAAAGACAGCGAGTTGCCCTTCCTCTCTGGTCATCTGTGAAGTAGGGGTGGGGGAGAGTGTAGGCGCTTAACACCGACCAGCAGCCTAACAGCAGTGGCCATATGCAGACATGATATGGATTGCGTTGTGGGTATAGCGAACTAGCTGGAAGGACGCTAGGTAGAGGAGAGCCTGGAGATTGTCCAATGTGGACACCCCTGATAACCCAGCCACAAGGCTAGCTGGAAGGAAGCTAGGTAGAGGAGAGCTGGAGAGTGTCCTGTGTGGTCACCCCTGATATCCCAGCTAAAAATTGCTTACATAGACATAGGTTGCCAGCAATGGAAGAAGCATAGACTTTCAAGCAGGAGCCAGTCCTGATCGATGTTTAATGGGGGACCATACCTGAAAACCATAGTTTACATTCAAGTACCATAAAGTACCACATCTTTGCACACATATGGTCCTGATTTACATACCAGCCAATTTTCTGATGGTAGTTTTTATTTTGCCACACATTTGGAACTGCAGGTTAGAATGTGAAGTGAAATCACCTCTCTAACTGTTCCCAGTAACACTTTCCAGCATTAAGTATTGATAGAGCTCTGTACAAACACTACAACTTGCCAAAGAGATATAATTTATTATGGACTTATGTTCATGTAAAGGAGGTCTATTAAAAAACCCTTGTGGTTACGACGTCACTGTATGAGCTTGATATGTAGCTCAAATGATGGATCTCTGTGTGCGCTCTCTTTTGATTAAATAAAAAATAATTTTAAAAAATAAATAAAGCTGCCTAGGTATAACTATGCATGCAGCCGAAGTGGGAGTACCTCAAAATCTGAATATTTGAAGTGTTTGTAGCTGTCCTGATTAGAAAGTGGTAGCCAGTTGAAATTGATTATATGTTTGGTGTATTCATTGGTGTATTCATTAGGTGTGTTAAAAAGTGACTAATTAGGCAAGCGGGCGGGTGATGGGAAAAAATTTCGACAATTTTTTGTGTGTTTTTGTGTGTTTTTTCTCTCGAGCAAACCACTTGCCTACTTCGTATGTTTTAGCACATAAATCAGAGTGGTAAGTTGTAGAGTAGGGCTTCCTTGGGCCACAGATAACTTCCTTGGGCCACAAATAATTACAACCAACCAGGAACCACAACTACAAACTACAAACAGCGGTACCCCCACTTTGGCTGCATGTAACTTTAGCATAGTTACACCTGTGCACCTTTTTCTTTCCTTTTCTTGACATGTGAGCTATATATCAGGCTCATACTGTGAAGTGTGCAGAATCTATGGAGCTCCAAAGTCGTAACAACAAGGTTATGAAACCCGTTTTTCAGGTATGTTTCGCCTTCAAAGACCACAACCAGCAGTAAGAAGGTGCTTGATATGGATGCTTTCTTAACTCTTTGACGGTCAGTGACACATTCGAGTACACGCGCTAAACTCAAGTTATTTGGCGGTAATGCATTCATGAGTTGTATCTTCTTTTTATAAGCAACTGCATTCCCCTCTTCATTTCATCTATGAAATAGACATGGAATAGCTCGCAGTATTACCATCTGACCCACCATATTTTTTGCTGGAGTACTTGGATGCCCCCAAGTGACGATTGTGACAATGAATTCCAGGGCTATGTGGACAAGGGCATTTTTGTGGAGAACACATGAGCAGCCAACGCTTCACTTGATATTTGTGTCTACCAGTAGCCCAGTGGCAGTGGAGCTTCCTTCAAAGAAGAAAACCTCTCCTCAACCTAGTTTACAGCTCCCCTCCCGTCACAGTTGTCAAGCCTCACAACACTCACTTCCAGCTCCTCCTACTCCAATTCAGCTGATTTCACAGTTATTCATTTCACATTAACATCAATTATTCATTGGAGAACTGCTTTTACAGAGTTACCTTCTTCAGAACACACTCACCGCACTTGGAGACTTGATGGAAATTATCATAAAAGCAGTTCATCTATCTACTATTACTCTCAACAAACTCAACAAACTCACTTGATACAATTTAGATGCAATGACTTTAGTACTTAGCTCTAGCAAAACCAACAGCTAGCATTCTATTAGAGCTAGCTAGCTGGCTTATGGTTGTCATGAAGAACCAAGTAACAGGTCTCACAAACTGAGCTTCTGGAAGGAATTGTTGGACAGTTGATAGCCTAGCTTTTAGTCTGTTACCCAACACTGAACAGCACAATCATCTTTCCTTCTGTGATAGCTCTGCTTCTTAGAAGAGCAGGACGCAGCAAGAAGATTGTGCTGGTTACCACTCGCTTCTGGGTACTTATTATAAATTTTGCTGACAGAAAGAATGGGTATGACTCTAAATGCACTAAGTTGCTTACAAGGCATTAGCACAGCCTAGATTTTCTGTTCGCTGATAAAAAATACAAAACTACCACATCAACGCTAAGGCAAGTAGCTAAGCCTCGAGTACCATCGATTTGTTACTGTATCAGTCACTACCTACATAGCAATTTCTTTCCTGTACAGCTAAACTGTTTCTATGGCAAAGGCTATAGACATGCTTTGGGGTATAGAAACGCTTAGGCTGATGGATATCCTCTGGAATATGGTGTAGCTTAAATCTGTGTTCTGGCATAATACAAATAATATAACCATATGACAATGTGGAGTACGATGGTGATAATTGTGTAGGCAGACACCAAAAGAGGTTAGCTATATCAGCTTGACTAAAACTAATAGCTAGCCTGCTACTAGAGCTAGCTAGCTTGTGCCCATGATTTGTCATGAAAGACAAAGTAACTTGGGACCCCCATTCTGGGCTTCTTTTAGTTAGGCTGTTGTTAGCCAAGTTTATAGTCGGTCAATTTGCTACCTAGACAAAAGCTAGATCATCATACCTTCCATGGTGGCTCTGCTTCGTAGAGCAAGATGCAACCAGAACTTCGTCACCACTCCCTCAGTTTGTCACCACACCCAGCCAGGTACTAATTGGAGATGTTGTTGACAGAGAATGGGTGTGACCTTAATAAGTACTACATCTCCTACGATATTATTTATGAGGGAAAAAACTTGTATTGTCAATGGCAAAGCTTATTTGTCATTCTGTCCAATTACCACTTCAACGCCGTTAAGGCAAGTAGCTAAAGCTTAGAAGCATATCTATCTTGCTAACAATTTATTTTCTGTTTATAGCTAAACTGTACATATATATGGAAAACTTACTTAGTGCTGAAGGCTATAGAGTTGCTTCTGGGCCTTAGAAACGCTTAGACTGGCAGATATCCTCTCGTATATGCCTTAGGGTTAGTAATGTAGTCACTGGAACATTTGGGATCTTCTGCTACAGTACTTTATTATTATGATTACTTATGATAATTTAAGGGGGGGGGGGGTAGATGATCAGGATTAATTTTTTAGGTCCCACTGTTTATTAAAACTGTTTATTAAAAGGCTAAAAGGCACTGAAATGTGTTTGTATCTGAAAACAACTGAAGCTTCGGAGAGGCTGCTGAGAGGTGCCAAAGTGGATATGAGCATTTTTGTGCATTTTGAATCGGTCATTTTGAAATGTGGGTCCAATCAATATTGAGAGTTCTACTACATTCTCTGATGTATACATGGCATACCGATACTTGCGTCCTTGTGCATGTAAACACACGCATTATGACTCCCCACCAGGATGGATCTGATTTCTCAGACTTGGAAGACAACAAGCAAACAAACATCAAGGCTAAATTCAAACAGTTCCAGCAGATTCTAGTCATCGTGCAGAATGTTCTGGGTGAAGTGACGGACATGGAGGAGGGAATAAGGAAGTAAATGATCACTACTTGATGCACACACAAGAGATGTGTGGTGGTGTATGCTATGTACAGTAGTGTGTTATGTATAGTGGTGTGTGCTATGTGTAGTGGTGTGTGTTGTGTAGGTGTGTGCTATGTGTAGTGGTGTGTGCTGTGTAGTGGTGTGTGCTATGTGTAGTGGTGTGTGTTGTGTAGTGTGCTATGTGTAGTGGCGTGTGCTATGTGTAGTGACGTGTGTTATGGGTAGTGTTGTTGTGTAGTGGTGTGTGCTATGTAGTGGTGTGTAGTGTTGTGTGCTATGTGTAGTGGTGTGTGCTATGTGTAGTGTTGTGTTGTGTAGTGGTGTGTGCTATGTGTAGTGGTGTGTGTTGTGTAGTGTGCTATGTGTAGTGTTGTGTGTTGTGTAATGGTGTGTGCTATGTGTAGTGGTGTGTGCTGTGTAGTGGTGTGTGTTGTGTAGTGTGCTATGTGTAGTGGCGTGTGCTATGTGTAGTGGTGTGTGTTATGGGTAGTGTTGTTGTGTAGTGGTGTGTGCTATGTGTAGTGGTGTGTGCTATGTGTAGTGGTGTGTGCTATGTGTAGTGGTGTGTGTAGTGTTGTGTGCTATGTGTAGTGGTGTGTGCTATGTGTAGTGTTGTGTTGTATAGTGGTGTGTGCTATGTGTAGTGTTGTGTGTTGTGTAGTGGTGTGTGTTGTGTAGTGGTACGTGCTATGTGTAGTGATATATTTGGTGAACTTGTGGTTTCCTGCCTGCTCTTACTACCTGTAGCTTGCTAAACTGGCGTGTTCCATTTCTGAGCTGGATGGCCATCGTAGTATTCTTGGGGGGCACTGTTCTCTTCTACCTAGTGTCTCTGCGCTATGTTATTTTGGTATGGGGCATCAACAAGTTCACCAAGCGTCTACGCAAGCCCAACTACATTGACAATAATGAACTGTTAGATTTCTTGTCACGCTGCCCCACAAACAAACAGCTGGAGCAATGGGACGATCTCCCTCTGGTGGTTCACCAGAAACAGGTCCTCCATGACTTCAAGGCTGGAATGGCAGCACACAAGGACGCCAAGAAACAAAAATAAATGTCATCCACCCACACTTTTTTCCAAGCTAAGTATTTTATACATTTGATTGACCATGGTTGACATATATTTAAACTAATGTACCAGTATGCAACTTCTAATATCATTCTTTGATCCTGCATTTAATGTGACGAATGCTGCTCCTGAGAGTCTCTCCTTCCTGCACCCACTGCCTCTTCCGAGCATGTGCCTCATTCACCAGACGCTGCAATCTCCTCAACTGTGCTCCCTGTCGCTTCTTCTCACCCAGAGAACAGTATATACATATCACATACACACACAGCATGAACTATAATTAGCCAATTGATCACCTAAAGCCCTACAAATGCAAATTCAGATAGGTAACAACTATCACAATGAACACTGTTTGGGTTGGTTGGTTTTTGTATTCCAGTGCATACTGGATTAATAGAAAACTGTACCTCTGGTTTGAGGTGGCTAGCAAGCAGAATGATAGCAACTGCCATCATATGGGCCGTCTCTTCCATGATTTGACTGCTGTTGCTAGAAGCTTTTCTGCTGAAGAAGGCTGCATGGATGCCTGTGCTTACCAAGAGCCTTTTCTGAATCCACTCTTGAGAAAGGAAAGACTCCTCAAACGTGTTTTGTTTTGCTATAAGTGTAAACACGTGCTGCAGCTACTACTACTTGCTTAGCACAATGAAGCTGGTTCCAACTGCAGCTTATTGCATTTGAATCCTGATTAGATTAACCACATCATTAAAGTGCATCTGAATGAATAATTATGGGTGAAACCACAAGATTAAAGTGAATCCTAATGATTAATAATTATGGGCATAACCCACATCATTAATAATTATGGGTATAACCACATCATTAATAATTATGGGTATAACCACATAATTAAAGTGACTCTTAATTATTAATAATTATGGGTATAACCACAAGATTAAAGTGACTCTTAATGATTAATAATTATGGGTATAATCACGCAAGTGACTCTTAATGATGGGTATAACCACATCATTAAAGTGACTCTTAGTATAATCACACTAAAGTGACTCTTAATGAGACTCTTAATTATGGTATAACCACAAGATTAAAGTGAATCCTAATGATTAATAATTATGGGCATAACCACATCATTAATAATTATGGGTATAACCACATCATTAATAATTATGGGTATAACCACATCATTAATAATTATGGGTATAACCACATCATTAAAGTGACTCTTAGTATAATCACACTAAAGTGACTTAATGAGACTCTTAATTATGGGTATAACCACAGCATTAAAGTGACTCTTAATGATTAATAATTATGGGTATAACCACATCATTAAAGTGACTCTTAATGATTAATAATTATGGGTATAATCACATTAAAGTGACTCTTAATGATGGGTATAACCACATCATTAAAGTGACTCTTAGTATAATCACACTAAAGTGACTCTTAATGAGACTCTTAATTATGGGTATAACCACAGCATTAAAGTGACTCTTAATGATTAATAATTATGGGTATAACCACATCATTAAAGTGACTCTTAGTATAATCACACTAAAGTGACTTAATGAGACTCTTAATTATGGGTATAACCACAGCATTAAAGTGACTCTTAATGATTAATAATTATGGGTATAACCACATCATTAAAGTGACTCTTAATGATTAATAATTATGGGTATAACCACATCATTAATAATTATGGGTATAACCACATCATTAAAGTGACTCTTAGTAGTATAATCACACTAAAGTGACTTAATGAGACTCTTAATTATGGGTATAACCACAGCATTAAAGTGACTCTTAATGATTAATAATTATGGGTATAACCACATCATTAAAGTGACTCTTAATGATTAATAATTATGGGTATAATCACATTAAAGTGACTCTTAATGATGGGTATAACCACATCATTAAAGTGACTCTTAGTATAATCACACTAAAGTGACTCTTAATGAGACTCTTAATTATGGGTATAACCACATCATTACAGTGACTCTTAATGATGGGTATAACCACATCATTAAAGTGAATCTTAATGATTAATAATTATTATGGGTATAATCACATGTGACTCTTAATGATTAATAATTATGGGTATAATCACATGTGGTGATTAAAGTGACTCTTAATGATTAATAATTATGGGTATAACCACATTAAAGTGAATCCTAATGATTAATAATTATGGGTATAACCACATCATTAAAGTGAATATAACCACATCATGGTCAGAGGAATGGAAATGCATTAACTTCTAATTTGTCGTACAGTTAGGTGGGCTTTAAAAGGATGTTACAATATTGGGGTTAGATTTATTGGTCAATGACAGGTAAGAGTCGAGAGATGCTATGTTGGAAAATAACCTTCCAACAACCTGTTTTTAAAGCCCCACTTTGTACCGCCAGCAAAACGCAACAACACTTGACTGATCACTTAGTATTTTGTAGTATTTTGTAGCATAAATGTGTAGGGAACATCCACAGGAAGTTTTGGAGTCCTTTTTAGTAGATCTCTTGCAAGGAGTGTGTTCTCCCCAATAAATAATAAATCTCTACATACATAAGTATAGCATCTGTATGTAAGATGTACGGCCAAACAGAAACTTGGACCGGGACAAAACTTAACCCATAGAACCAGATGGATGACTTCGTAAAGTTCGGCTCTCATCCAGACGCAGAACTTTGTAAAATTTGGTTCTGATCTGGATGCAGGGCCTTTTCAAGCCACTTGTCGGCCATCTTGTTTAGAGATATAATTACATACCTGCACACGCACTTTTCACGTTCCTCAGAATAGCTCACAAATTACGCAACATGCCACCAGCCGTCATTACCAACAACTATACTAGAGCTTTAGCTCGTTATCTGTGCTTTAAGTAATATACTGTTTCAAGTTTTAGCTAATATCTATGCCTTCACCAATATACTGTTTAAAGTTTTAGCTCATTATCTATGGCTTCACCAACATACTGTGTCAAGTTTTAGCTCATTATCTATGGCTTCACCAATATACTGCGTCAAGTTTTAGCTCATTATCTATGGCTTCACCAATATACTGTGTCAAGTTTTAGCTCAATATCTATGGCTTCACCAATTACTGTTTCAAGTTTTAGCTCATTATCTATGGCTTCACCAATATACTGTTTCAAGTTTTAGCTCATTATCTATGGCTTCACCAACATACTGTGTCAAGTTTTAGCTCATTATCTATGGCTTCACCAATATGCTGTGTCAAGTTTTAGCTCATTATCTATGCCTTCACCAATATACTGTCAAGTTTTAGCTCATTATCTATGGCTTCACCAATATACTGTGTCAAGTTTTAGCTCATTATCTATGCCTTCACCAACATACTGTGTCAAGTTTTAGCTCATTATCTATGGCTTCACCAATATACTGTGTCAAGTTTTAGCTCATTATCTATGCCTTCACCAACATACTGTCAAGTTTTAGCTCAATATCTATGCCTTCACCAACTAAAGTTTTAGCTCATTATCTATGGCTTCACCAATACACTGTTTCAAGTTTTAGCTCATTATCTATGGCTTCACCAATATACTGTGTCAAGTTTTAGCTCATTATCTATGCCTTCACCAACTAAAGTTTTAGCTCATTATCTATGCCTTCACCAACATACTGTTTCAAGTTTTAGCTCAATATCTATGGCTTCACCAATATACTGTTTCAAGTTTTAGCTCATTATCTATGCCTTCACCAACATACTGTTTAAAGTTTTAGCTCATTATCTATGCCTTCACCAATATACTTCAAGTTTTAGGTCATTATCTATGCCTCACCAATATACTGTTTCAAGTTTTAGCTCATTATCTATGGCTTCACCAATATACTGTTTAAAGTTTTAGCTCATTATCTATGCCTTCACCAACATACTGTCTAAAGTTTTAGCTCATTATCTATGCCTTCACCAATATACTTCAAGTTTTAGCTCATTATCTATGGCTTCACCAATTCAAGTTTTAGCTCATTATCTATGCCTTCACCAACATACTGTGTCAAGTTTTAGCTCATTATCTATGCCTTCACCAATAATTATACTTCAAGTTTTAGCTCATTATCTATGGCTTCACCAATATACTGTGTTTCAAGTTTTAGCTCATTATGGTCAACCATTCTTTGCCATTCTTTGCCGTTTTTGGTTGAGAAATTGACGAGAAGAAGCTTAATTAAATAACATGGTTAGAAGTATAATGGTTAGAAATACATTGAAGACATGTTTCTAACTCAGTAAAAAATTTGCCTTAGAATTATATCCTCTGAAAGCTCTCTATTCTCTCATCGTGTGAACAATAAGTTTTTCATTTCCCCACAAAATGGAGTCCAGTCTGCACTCATCTCACCTGCCAGTATGGAGTCCAGTCTGCACTCATCTCACCTGCCAGTAATGAAAAGGGGCCGGTTAATAGGAGAAAAGTTTCACTTGTCTGTGGGTACTCCGATAGCTACAAGTGTTGATACTTGGTTTATAAGCTTTGAATGACCTCAGTGCTATTGCAAGTAGGTACACCACATTGCAACACCACTAGGTCAATGTCATTGGAAAGCACACAGAAGGGGCTATCTTTTGAGAGAGACCAAAAATGGACGAAGCAGGAGGGACGAAGCAGGAGGGGGTATAAAAAAAACACAAAAATGGTCTGGTCCTCCTTTAAATTCGCTGTTGGATGTTTTGGCTAGCTGGTTCAGCCTTCGTCAGGTCTAGCTGGTCCAGCCTTCGTCAGGTCTAGCTGGTCCAGCCTTCGTCAGGTCTAGCTGGTCCAGTCTTCGTCAGGATGTTCAGTTGTTAAGGAAATCCTTATGTCAACTGAGTTCATTGAAATAATACTCAACGGCTGATTCTCAGTTGTCATTTTGTAATCGTTCTTTTTAAAACCACTTGAATTGCCAAGTTTCAGCTAGTTGCCCTAGCCATCAGGTGAGGAAGACACAAACACACAAATTGCTAGTTTGTCATTCCAGTTTTTTGTGTGTTTGTCTTTTTCACCATGGTGATGGCCAGGGCAACTAGTCCAATTTAAAAGAGATAATATTTGATAATGAATGTCACATCTGCAACAACTCTAACTTGTTCAAGTTAATCATTCTCTTTATTGCTGACTTGTGAATTGTTAGTAAGTGTGAACAAGAAATGTGTCATGCGACACATTTCTTGTTCACACTTACTAACAATTTACAAGTCAGCAATAAACAATATTCATAAGGCATTGAAGTTTGTGTCTGTTACACCAGCCTTGCTTTCAAAGAGGGCTCAACCGAAGCAGTTAAAAGTAAGTGTTTATTGCTCTAAGCAATAATCTTTCTCAGATGTAACGAGAGTTAGTGCATATGGAGTGGTGGTATAATTTGTAGAGGAATCTCTTCAGACTCAACTTTTTCTCAGGCCAGCTGCAACATCAAGGCCTGAGACTTGAGGACTAGGGGGGTAACACGACCCCCGGAGCCAACAGCCTCGGGTTTTGTCCCACTTTGGCACTGTCAGCCCTTTTGTTTAGGGATATACCTGCACACATGTTTTTCATGCTGTCGACAATGACAGCTCATATATTATGCAACATGGCGACCTTATAAGGAACTACACTAGCTACGTTAGAGCTCATAAATTATAAATTATGCAACATGGTGACCTTTTAAGGAACTACACTAGCTATGTTAGAGCTATGGTGACCTTATAAGGAACTACTAGCTATGTTAGAGCTCATAAATTATGCAACATGGTGACCTTATAAGGAACTACTAGCTATGTTAGAGCTCATAAATTATGCAACATGGTGACCTTATAAGGAACTACACTAGCTACATTAGAGCTCATAAATTATGCAACATGGTGACCTTATAAGGAACTACACTAGCTATGTTAGAGCTCATAAATTATGCAACATGGTGACCTTATAAAGAATACGTTAGGGCTCATAAATGATGCAACATGGTGACATCACACATCACAAGGAACTACACTAGCTACGTTAGGACTCATAAATTATGCAACATGGCGATATTACAAGGAACTACACTAGCTACGTTAGAACTCGCATAACACAAGGTCTGCCAGTCAGGCTGCCCCTCCCCCTTCCCCATTTAAACTTTGCCACTCTAAATCGACATCTTCTGAGGTTTCTACCGGCAGCATAGTGAGCAATAATTGAGCGAAGCAAGTAAACCCTCCACAGGAGATAGGAAAAAGAGGTCACTGCAGAGGTAGGTCAGAGCTTGTATCGCAAGCAGTTTGCAGAGGTCATTTAAAGGTTGCCATGGTAGTGACCTGACCAATGCAAGTGGTTGTTGTTTTAATTTCCCACCCATTTCTATTTTCCCGCTGTTTTTGTTGACATTCTCTGACTATGACAAAAAAAGTGACCAGGAGAGCCTCTTTTCTAGTAATAATAATAATAATCTTGCGTGCGTGTGTGAGCATGCACAGTGCATCAACTGGCGCCAACCTGCGAAATGCCACAAGTGCGAAATAGAGCTATAGCAGCAGAGAGCCAGCGTGGAGAAGGACTGTTAAAAATGTTCAGAATATCTAACAGGCAGCGGAAAGAGAGAGAAGAACAACATCACCACATGAGGAAAGAAATGTCCGTAGGGAGCTGAATAGATAAAGAGACTAGCAAGAAGAAGTACAAGTGAGACTCCTAGCAATGCAAACTTCTAGCTTGGCCCAGTGTCCACACTGTGCCAGCATTGTCAGGCTTCAAGGTTTAACGTGGATTCCTGACCTGCTGCCACAATGGCTAGAGTAGTCTGCCACCACCTTCCTGAGTAGCCACACACACTGCAAGAACTCCTCATGGAAGCCATCACCAAAGCAAACCATTCTCAACACAACACAAGGAAATACAACACCACCTTCTCCTTCACATCTTTTGGAGCTTTTAATAATGTGAGAGGTGAAAGTGCACTAGCCCAGCATCAAGGAGCAGCACATGGAAGAACTTCCACCCTTGATCTATACAGCTGCTATAGGTACTGTAGGTGGTAAATGTGTATAGTCAAATATTATTAGTGGCTTCTAGCTGTAAAAGATAAAAAATAACCGCAGAGTCTCTGCGGGTATCGCCTAGTAGTAATAATAATAATGTTAGGCCAGCCAGCCTCTAACACAGTGCTTCTCAACCTGCGGCACGCGTGCCGCATGCGGCACAGTGAGCGTCTGAGTGCGGCACAGCTAGCAGCAACTGCCGTCGCGCTATACTAGGCAACAATCATCAAATCATTATTTTAAGAACGCGCACGTTTTTTAACGATCAATCTGGTAACGCTGATTTTTAACCGGAAACAGCAGAAAAGTACAAATCAAAACATTGAAGTTGGTAACACTGGGAGGAAACATAAAATTGATCAACAACGTTGGAAAAGTGCCCCTCTCCACCTTTTCCTTCATTTCCACCCCCATCAGTATGGCTGCCCCCACCAGGAAGAGAAAGATCGCCGAGGAGAACCGCGGATTCAAAGAGTGCTGGACCAACGAATTTTTCTTCGTGGAAGACTGAGGCAACATTATCTGCTTGATCTGCAATGAGAAGGTGTCCTGGCCCAAAAGAGACTGTATCAAGAGGCACTACGATGCCAAGCACAGCAAGGACTACAATGGTCTGGCGGGACCGCAGCGTGAGGACAAGGCCAAGGAGCTGATGAACAAGCTCGGCCGCCAACAGAACCTTTTCGTCAGGCAGGGCAACACCAGCAAGGCTGCCACGGAGGCCAGCTTCAAGGTGGCCGCGATCATTGAAGCCCTTCTCAGATGGAGAGTTTGTCAAGGAGTGCATGCTGGCTGCCCTCGACGTCATGTGCCCTGAGAAGGCCACCGTCATCAACAAGATCAGCCTGAGCAATGACACAGTGACAAGAAGGATTGACAGCTTGTCCAAGAACCTGACCGAGCAGCTCCACTCCCTGGCAACAAAGTTCTCTTACTTCGCCTTGGCCCTCGACGAGTCCACGGACGTCAAGGACACGGCCCAGCTGGCCATCTTCGTGCGCGGCATCGACACCAACTTCAACGTGACGGAGGAGCTGCTGACTGTCCGCTCCATGAAGAGCAGCACCACGGGCGAAGACATCTTCAACGAGCTGAAGGCTGCCATGAACGATGCCAAACTGGACTTCAATCGCCTCATCGGCATTGCCACGGACGGCGCACCGTCCATGTTGGGCACGGGTCGCGGCCTCCAGGGCCATGTGATGGCGGAGTTGGACCGCCAGGGTCTGTCGCACGAGCACTTGGTGTGGTGCCACTGCATCATCCACCAGGAGGCCCTCTGTGCCAAGATGTTCGATGTCAGCTTCAAGGAAGTGATGAGTAAGGTTGTCGGCCATGTCAATCACATCCGCTCCCATGCCATGAACCACAGGCAGTTCAGGCAGTTCTTGCTGGAGTTGGATGCCAGCTACGGCGATGTCATCTACTTTTCCGGTGTGCGCTGGCTGAGCAGGGGACAGATGCTGCAGCGCTTCTGGATCCTCAAGGAGGAGCTGTCCATGTTCTTCGCCATGAAGGGCATCTCGGCACCCGAGCTGGAGGACCAAAAGTGGCTTTGTGACCTCGCCTTCCTCGTTGACATCACCGAGAAGCTGAACACCCTCAACGTGGCTATGCAAGGCCGCAACAAGCTGGTCCACGAGCTGTTTGCCCACATCAAGGCCTTCCAGACCAAGCTGCAGCTGTGGCAAGTTCAGCTCGAAAGAGGAAACCTGGCCCACTTCCCCTCCCTCAAGAGCCAGAAGGAGCACGATGGCGGCGAGTTCAGTAGCTTGCGCTACGCGGCCGAGATTTGCAAACTGCAGAAGGAGTTTGACACGAGGTTCAAGGAGTTCCGCGCGAGGAACACCGACTTCGAGCTCTTCAGTGTGCCGTTCAACTTCGACGTGTCTCAGGCGCCGATTGAGTTGGAGTTGTGCGACCTGCAGGCCAGCCTCGACCTCAAGGGACAGTTTCTTGGCAAGGAACTGGTCGACTTCTACAAGAGCCTGCCCCATGCCACCTTCCCCAACCTGACCCAGAATGCTCAGAAGTTCGTCTCTCTCTTTGGCTCCACTTATTGTGCAGAGCTGTTCTTCTCAAAGATGAAGAATACCAAGTCAAACAAGCGCAATGCTCTCACGGACGCCCACTTGCTGGCTTCTCTCAGGATCGAGTCGACGCATCTGCAGCCGGACTTCAAGGCCATCATGAATGAGCAGAAGGAGTTTCAGTCATCGCACTGATTGCCGGTGCGGCACACACTCATTCCAAAATTGTCTTATGTGGCACAGGAGAAAAAAAGGTTGAGAAGCACTGCTCTAACAGAACTAGCACCTATCAATGCTGATTGACATCATGCACAAGTGTTAACTGATTGACATCATGCAAGTGTGACATCATGCACAAGTGTTAATGTGACAGGCGACACTAGTTACATCTTGCTTGTAGTTGTACTATAATCTCATTGGTTTGTTGCATGATCCTGCCCTTATTTTGTCATTGTAAAACCTCTGCTGGGCGAATCTATTTAAAGGAGGTCTGGCAGGAGGTTATAAAGCTGATCTCACTTTTTGATTTAGTGATTTAGTCAGACTTAGTTATGTTGTGTTGTAGTCACCACTAATTAAATTATCTTTAAGTTCTAGCTTAGGCTTAAGTAGATAGGTTACGCAGGGACCAAAACCCAACAAATAACACCAACAACAACAACAATAATAATAAAATAATAATAACAATAACAACAATAATAATAATAATAATAATAATAATAATAATAATAATAATAATAATAATAATAATAATAATAATAATAATAATAATAACAACAATAATAATAATGAATAAGTGAGGGGGTGGCAAGCAAACAATAAGTAAATTACTAATGAGTTTTTTATTACTATATTGGATTGACAAATTGGATTGACAAATTGGATTGACAAACAAGAAGATCACACCCATAACCACACCCAATTAGTCATAACCGCACCCAATTTTACATAGGGGAAAGAGAAACAAGACCAAAAAAGGGGGGGGAGAGAAACAAGACCAAAAAAGGGGGGAAGAGAAACAAGACCAAAAAAGGGGGGAAGAGAAACAAGACCAAAAAAGTGGGAAGAGAAACAAGACCAAAAAGGGGGGGGAGAGAAACGAGACCAAAAAAGGGGGGGGGGGGGGGGGGGGGGAGAGAAACGAGACCAAAAAAGGGGGGAAGAGAAACAAGACCAAAAAAGGGGGGAAGAGAAACAAGACCAAAAAAGGGGGGAAGGGAAACAAGACCAAAAAAGGGGGGAAGGGAAACAAGACCAAAAAAGGGGGGAAGGGAAACAAGACAAAAAAAGGGGGGAAGAGAAACAAGACCAAAAAAGGGGGGAAGGGAAACAAGACCAAAAAGGGGGGGAAGGGGAAGAGAAACAAGACCCCAAAAAGGGGGGGGGCAAAAAAGGGGAGAAGAGAAACAAGACCAAAAAAGGGGGGGGAAGAGAAACAAGACCAAAAAAGGGGGAAGAGAAACAAGACCAAAAAAGGGGGGGGAAGAGAAACAAGACCAAAAAAAGGGGAAGAGAAACAAGACCAAAAAAGGGGGAAGAGAAATGCATCTTCTTTCAATGAACTCGAGACCAGCACTACACAGCGAGATACCATAAGGACACAACAAAGACGGTTTGCATTGACAATAAAATGGCCACCTAACTGATTCAACATCAAGAGGCTTAACAACCAGAGTTTACGATATTAGCACCAACAAGGATGGTTGCAGGGATAGGCCATTGGAACACTTCAGCATGTTAGCACCAACAAGACTGTAGTCTCCTCCATAGTTGGCAGGGGTAGGCCATTGGATCACATCAGCATATTAGCACCAACAAGGCTGTAGTCTTCTCCATAGAAATGCCAGGGGTAGGCCATTGGATCACATCAGCATATTAGCATCAACAAGGCTGTAGTCTCCTCCATAGTTGCCAGGGGGTTAGGCCATTGGATCACATCAGCATATTAGCACCAACAAGGCTGTAGTCTTCTCCATGGTTGGCAGGGGTAGGCCATTGGATCACATCAGCATATTAGCACCAACAAGGCTGTAGTCTCCTCCATAGTTGCCAGGGGGTTAGGCCATTGGATCACATCAGCATATTAGCACCAACAAGGCTGTAGTCTTCTCCATGGTTGGCTGGGGTAGGCCATTAGAACACATCAGCATATTTAACATAAAAACAGCTGCTTTATTTAGTACATCCATGTGGACTGAGCCCCACCCCAAAGATTTAAAAAACAATAAGTTAACGAATAAATCATCTCACTATCTTTCACTCGACTTCAATAGTCTCCAATATTTAGTGTTCTTCAGTTGGATCACCGGTATTCAGGTTAATTATTTGTCTCTATTTAAAACATATATAGGTCAAAAATAAATGAAACAAGAGCTTACCAATGTAGACCACAAACATTTAAGGACCCACACCAACATTAAAGGAATTTAAGGACCCACACCAACATTAAAGGAGCATAATATTGGGTGCTTATTATGCTTTAGGTAAAAGGATTCTCTAAATGTTTGTGATGAATGAGCTTGTTGTCTTTCATTCTTGACAAGGCAATCCAATATTTATATATATTATATATATTATATATATATTATATATATATATATATATTATATATATATATATTTATTTTTGTCTTGTTTCTATTATTTTTTGTTCCGTCTATGAATATTATAGAGCAGCCTTCTACAAGGAGACAACTCTAATCAAACTAATCATGGTTCTTATTACTCTATTATATTTCAGAGACAGGCACAGATTCATGGACCACATGTAGCTGACCACTTATGCATGGAGCACATGGATCTGACCACAGGTGCATGGACCACATGTAGCTTGACCACATGGCCCACATGTAGCTGACCACAGAAGCATGGCCCACATGTAGCTGACCACATGGCCCACACAGGTGCATGGCCCACATGTAGCTGACCGCATGGCCTACATGTAGCTGACCACATGGCCCACATGTAGATGACCACATGTGCATGGACCACATGTATCTGGCCACAGGTGCATGGCCCACATGGCCTACATGTAGCTGACCACATGGCCCACATGTAGCTGGCCACAGATGCATGGACCACTTGAGTGTGTTTATTGTTTCTAATGTTTTACTAAATCAAGAAACAGATTTTATCGGTCATTTTTCATTTTTTAATTTGGAGTCTTTTGGAAGCCATTTGGAAGCCAAATAGTTATGAATGGACTTAAGTTGGGGGTGGGATAAATAAGATGGTACATAAGATGATCCTTGACAGCTTTAACGGTTATTGGTGTTGGTTTACTAGCACGGTGAATGATCCATGGCAAATTGGAATTGGAGCTAAATATGGGCAAAACCACTGTTTAGGGGGCAAACCATAGGGGGCAAACCATGTTTAGGGGCCAAACCATGTTTAGGGTAGGGGCAAACCCATTATTTAGGAGGAAAAACCACTATTTAGGGGCAAAAACTATTTAGGGGGCAAAAACACTGTTTAGGGGGCAAAAACACTGTTATGGGGGGAAAAGCCATTATTTAGGGGGCAAAAGCCATTATTTAGGGGGCAAAACCAATATTATAGGGCAAAACCACTGGTTAGGGGGGGAACCCATTATTTAGGGGGCAAAACCATTATTTAGTGGAAAAACACTGGTTAGGGGGGAAACCCATTATTTAGGGCAAAACCACTATTTACTGTTTAGGGGGCTAAACAACTGTTTAGGGGAAACCACTATTTAGGGGCAAAAACTATTTAGGGGAAAAACCACTGTTTAGGGAGAAACCATTATTTAGGGGGGAAACCATTGTTTAGGGGGAAAACAACTGTTTGGGCGGCAAAACCACTGTTTAGGGGGCAAGAAGTTTAGGGGGCAAAACCACTGTTTACGGCTGTTTAGGGGAACACCACATAAAAAAGCTGTCAAAGTTCAGATATGATGATCTTTGGGTCTTGTTGGTTTGCTTTTGACAACCGTCATTATAAAAAAGGGGGTCAAACCAATTCAGGGAGTACATTGTCATATGCACACACCACACACCTCCACCCCACCCCCGAGCTGAATGTTAATTTGGAGTTATTTTTGTAATATAGACAAACATTTCTAAATCCATCATTCCTGCTCCTGAAAGTTTTCTCTTCCCATCCTTTCCCCCATTAGTACAGGAGAGAGTTACTGATACGGGGGATTAGTAGAGGAGAGAGTTACTGATACAGGGGATTAGCAGAGGAGAGAGTTATTGATATGGGGGATTAGTAGAGGAGAGAGTTACTGATACGGGGGATTAGTAGAGGAGAGAGTTACAGAGGAGAGAGTTACTGATACGGGGGATTAGTAGAGGAGAGAGTTACTGATACGGGGGACAGGAAGGTAGCCATTGTAGGCTACATAACTGAGAGCACACACTACCACGAGGGTATAGAAGCCAGACCTTCTGGGACGTGAACTCATTGACAGAGACTTACCCTCTCTGTTTCAATGTCCTTCGTGAGAACTTGTATTTTCTGCTTGTTGGCTGATATCTGAATCACAGACAAATATTATTACCTTCTCCAAATGAGAATGCATTCTTACTAACTGCATCTTCCAAGAGGATATGTTCCTGTAGGATAACCTGCTTGGAGTTTTGGACAGCAGCTATCTGCTCCAATAGACAACGCTGGGTCTCTCCCGTCAGCAACTGCTCCAAATCTCCCTCCTTGAAATAACTTTCCCCTGCAATCATAACAAGCCAAAGATAATGAGAATATGTAGGAATGCTAACTGCTGAAGCTAGAGCTGAAGTTAGAGGAGAATGTTACATTACGTTTTTCTCTGGCTCTGCTTATTTTCAACTTCAGTGTCTGTATTTCCAGCTGGATTGGGGTAGCTTTAATTTCACTCATCTTTATTTTATATTGGTCCATCCTCTCATTGTAATCTATCCTTAAACTTTCATCAGTCACCCGTTCTTTCTTCACTCCATCAAGGTCAGCTTCTAGCTCTTGTTTCTCCAGTGCAAGTATGAATAACTCTCTCTCCATGCATTCACAGTCCTGGCCCAGTTCTGCAAGTAAGTCTTCCTTTAAACAAATGGATCTCAGAGAAGAGCGCACAAGTTTGTTGGTGGAATCGAAGTTTTGTTGCATCTGTCTTAGGTCAGCTTGCAGCTTGAGAAGCCTCTCTTCCTTCTGGCGCAATTCAGAACATTGGAAAGTCTGAGCAGAGAGGAGTTCACCAGTAAGTTCGGGAAGGTTCTGCCCTGCATGTTGCAAATATTCAGCTGGCAGCACCAGCAGCTGCTCCGTCTTGTCCTCCATGAAAAATGCACACGTGACTTTGCACGGAGCGTTGTGTGTTGTCGGTAGATCTGGCGATCCATACCTATTACAAGAACGGAGTTGTGAGGAAAAGTTATTGGCAACGAATCTTCGAGTTACAAAGGAGAGGATTTGTCTATTACAGGCAGTATTGGTCCCATATTGACTAGAAAGTGCATGGCATTACTGAGAAGAGTTCTCTTCCATTTTGACTAGGAAAAGCTTGTTAGAGACGAGTCGTAGATAACCTCGCATCTTGGCGGGTGAAACTGTAAGCGCGCTGATTTCTTGTTGACCTGAGCAAATCGAAACAAAAGTGCATAGTTTCCAACCATCGACAGGTACCAGGAAACAACTACCTTTCTCTAGGTGTAATAAAATATAATTCACTGTGTGCTTGTGAAAACTATGTGCTAATCTAAACCACCCGACTACCCTGTTAATAATGACACAAACACTGCATGCAGCTGCATCATGAACATTTGACTCGCACTTTATTTGGGCCACATGCTTTCTCTGTAGGATTAGCTACACTTGAGTTTTCTTCTGGATGAACCACCAAAGAAATATGACTTGTCAGTGGACAGCTGAAGGGTCATGCTGCCATCAACGATTGCAGCATCTGTTCATTGACTAGGTAGCTGTAGGAGGATTGGGCGATGTGACATGGAAAGTAAACGCCACAAGTATGGTGCCAAATCTTTCACTAATCAAAGTGCCATGACATCTTTATTATATGAAAAGAAGCAATTACTCAATAAGCAAGTTACTACAGCTGAGTTGTCCTTCATAGCCGAGCATAACCTGACATTTTCCACTGCAGACCACTAGGTAAGGAAATGTTTGGATGATGAAGAGTTGTACATCAGATATATACAGCTTCAGTAATGGTTGGTGGAAATAATTTTGTCTTGAGTAGAATTAAACAAAACAATCACAGTCTTGGTTGCACATGCCATCTTGGTGCCTCTGTGCTACTGCAGGCTTAAAGAAAAAGTTGAAAACCTTCTCATTGTCACATTAGTATTCAGCGAAAATGAATACTCGGATATGGAAGCTGAGTTTGAAATTCTGCTAATAACTAATAATGAATCCTCAGTTGATATTATTCTGCTACTCAGTTGATATTATTCCTTATATAGAGCATCTAGTCGAAACGTCGAGAGAGTAAAATTCGCAAGTTGATTATTGAGAAGGTCATTGTAATTCTACTACTAGCTGGCTCAGTTTGGAACATTGGCTTATTGATAAATGGCTATCTCTTTATACTTCCTTTGACCTTGAATCAAATGTTAATGAGCGTGTTCATTGAAGTTAAAGGATCCACTAACAAAGTTATTTTGCCACTTCTATCCTCTGCTTAAACCCTCTCGACAATTTTTCTACTGTCTTGCAGACAAGTGCTAGTCGTCAGACGAGTGAAGTACATATCGCTCTGCTCCAATCAGACATCCATACCTTGCTACATGAGTTTGATAGTAATCATACCAAAAGTGTATCTAAAATCAACTATTGTGAGCACAGCATCAAGTTGAAGATGCCCGGCTTGGTATTGGCATATCTACAAGGCTACTTTTAACTGAACTTGAGGATGAAATTGCTGGAACCTGCTGAATGTCAGTTTTTTCCCCTCATTTACGTGCTTTTTATGAAACCAGAAACCAATGTCAAAAAATTACTTGGTGGTACGTTTACTTTGGACTAGCATCATTTCTTGACCCTCGAAATCGTACAATATCAACTGTCAGTGGAATAATTGATCTTGTAACTCACTTTGCACAAGCGACAGTTTAGCTCACAATTGAATTGCAAGATTTTCGAGCTTGCTCTGATGGAACTTCCAAAGTTTGACCCTAAAGAAAATATTGATTACTTTAGGGGTGTTATGGCTGAAGTAAAGATGATCACGGAAGTGGTATGCTTGCACAGCTTTCTAAAAGGCCACTGGTATTCCACATTCCATTGCTGACCCTGAAAGGCTGTTCAGCATGGTTAGAAAGCTGACCGGGGTTGAGAATAGCTATCTTCTTTCAGCTGATTTTCTCAGATCAGTGAAGACTGCAACTCATATAAGTTTATGCAAAACTTTTGATCTTTCAACTGCTCTACACTCGGACTTACAATCAAGTCCCTGCGATAGTGACTAGTCAGTGACTCAAACTGATTCAGATTCACCCACCAGAGAACTATTTTCATTCAAACTAGGGACATAATTATTATACTAATAAAAATGGGAGGGGTGGGTGCATGGAAATGAACTATTGTCCTGGAAAATTTGGTCGTGTGTCAAGGGATTCGACCCGTCTAGGTTGGCATGTGTGAAAATGTGACGAGAGAAAAAAAAGGAAACGTGCCCATGCAGACCGCACCATTAGCTTTACAAAAAAATATACCTATCTTGTGTACAACTTTTGTGTACATGTGACAGGATATTAATGCTGGACAATCTACTCCCTATTCAACTCTGCCTTGTACATATACTCAGCAATCCTACCAATGATGTCTGTGTTAGGGCTTCACATGTTGGCACTGGACCAACACTTCACTGTGCACTGAACACCCTCCATGGTCCACCTCTTTCCCAAGCAACAATGCCACCTTCTCCTTGGTGACCACTCTCTCAAACTCCTCCAACCGTATTTCACTCCCTCAATTCCATCCAGTGCATTCATTAACTTTCCATTCACTTCCAAATTCATCACAGCCTATTAAGAAGTGCCCCACATCTTCCACTTCCTTCCTGTCACACAACACACATCTATCACTACACAGCCTACACTGCTTCTTGTCCTGCAATAGACCTGCTGACCCTGTCCTCAACCCAAATATCAACCTCACTCCCTCACATGTATAATATGTCTCTGCTCCATTACCTTTCGCCAACCTATACCACCTCAAGCTGCTCGACTTCCTCCTCCCAATCACACAGATTTCTCTTCTTCATCTTCACCTTCCATTGCCTCACTGACCCTAGCTCAGCATTCAGGCCATATTTCCTCCTCAACAGTATATATTCTTTCCCCTCCAGCCATTCTTAGCTTGTCTGACAACTTTTACCAGTCTACTCTCCTCCATCTTTGCAAGCCTTCTACGATAGAGGAATTTTTTCTCCTCCCTCCTCTCTGCAAATTTCCTTCATTCAAAGTCTCTCAGCACTGCCACTCCTGCCACTGTGTTGTTAGCTCCTAATAGGTTTCTTCATACTCTCAACTGAGTTGACTCCAATTTCCTAAAAGTAATCTGTCCTCCTGGCAGCCACTGCATGCTCCAGGCTTGGCCTAACCAACAGCTCCCACACCATCCTACCTCTATCCACTTCTGTTTTTCTGTTCACTTAATTAACTCATCCACACTCACTGCCTTGTTTAACATTCATTTTCTCCAAGTGCACATTCCCTCTCAGTTTCTCATCAAACCACACACCCAGGTTTCTGAACACTTCCACTACTTCCAGCTCCTCTCCATCTATATTCCACTTCACACTATTTATCCATTTTTCTATTACCTTACTCTTCTTCTCATTACCAACATCGTATAATTCTGCACCATATCTTAACTCTACTCCTGAGTAGAGTAATGAGAAGAAGAGTAAGGTAATAGATTAACTGCATAGAGCAATGCACCACACCATGTACCATCCACCTTCAATCCCAGCTCAGCTCCCTTTAGTTCACCATTACTGACACATATATGTTGAATAATGTTGGTGACAAAGGACACAAGTCCCTACCACCTCGAATAACCTCCGTCCGATACTATACTATATAGCTTCCATCCCATTGTAGAGGCCTTATTCGTACAAATTTCTCCTCCACTCCTGCTCATCTCATTGTATACCACAAACCATCTCTCCACAGCTGTCATGAGCCTTACTGATGTCTAGAAAAGCTAGGTAAGACGATCCCTTCTCCCTTTAAATATTTTTTATTTTATAAAATGTTATTTTTAAAATTCTTGTTTGGTATTTTTAATTATTGTTTTTGCTACATCCGTGCTGGATGGGGTGCGTGTGCCAGGGTGTGGTGTAGTTTGGATCCACGCAGTGGATTGCTATATAGTACTGGCTCACTAAATACTACTAATTACACTCACACACCCGAGTTATGAGTGTGATATAAAATACACAATAAGTAATGACAAATGGCAAAAGACCTTCAAAATTTAAAAATAGTTGTTTCTTGTATATATATGCCTAACAAATTTGGTAGAAATCAATCAAGCCAGTTTTTGGCCATTGATGTATCCATATTACATAACCAACAACCATCGAGCTCTTTGACTATATACAATGTATAATAATTTTCCTGGTATATACATAACTTGGTCTAGTTTGGCAAATATCCGTCTCGAGTTATTGTTACTTTGCACATGCGCACACACAAAAACTGGCAAAAATGGTTTCCTGCCACAGATTGTGCTGTGGGTAGGTAATCACATTATAATACTGCCACTTAGAAACTGCATTGGACTTTTAAACCTTACAAGGGTATAGCTCTAAGCTTACAAGAGCTCCATAGCTAGCTATGTAGCACTCTGGTTGACTCGAATGTTAGTCCACTAGGTAGTAGCAGTAGTTCTACTGTATTATAGATCCGGTTAAAAAAATAACAGTGACCTTTGTATTGTGCCCCATATGCTTCCCTGGTCATTCAGAACAGTTAACAGCACACACATACATACAAGTACATAAAGAATCTCAAATGTGATTATTCTTCAGTTGTTCTTTTCCAGCCATACCGAATGATTCCGTGTTCCTACCAGAACTTTTAGCTCATTCTCCTTCTTACTACTGTCAATGACTGTCGCAACAGGCCAGAAATCAAAGGACTTGAAATCACTCAGCCACTGCTGATTAATAGGGCCAAAGAAATCAAAACATGCCGAGTGGTGAGCCTCATGGTTGAAACAATGATCAGCAGTAGATGTCTGGAGAAGGAGTTCCCCAGTTCTGGACATCACTACATAGCACATGCCGTGAGAGTTGCTTGCCAGTATAGTATACATGCTACCAACTGCAATGCACTTGCAATCTGGGGGAAAGTTTAAGAAGAGCAGATCAACACGACTTTCTTTTTGATAGCCATCCAGTTTCCATATGTAGAGATAAGATTCCTGTAACAGAGCAACATAACTGTAGTCAAAGGAGTAGCAAAAATATGGACGTCCCTTGGAGACTTGGAGGTCCGCAAGAAGGAATAACTGCTCTGATACTTCAGGACAGATGACATGGACAGGTTTGGAGAGCCTGGCATCAGGGAGAAGATGATGAACTAATAGAAGTCTCTCACTCATAGGAACAGCCTTCAGTTGATAGATAACTAATTTGTCATCCACTTGGACAAAGATCCGATGAGACTGGCAGAATCCAGTTTGATCCTTCTCTGCCGAGTCTGAGAGAAGGGTGATATCCCCTCCAAATAAGTAACGTTTCCTTTGCCACATATTCTGCTCTATTGGGAGAGGGTACACCATCTTGCAAATGGTAGCCTTCCCCTTGTTCACTTTGATGACTTGTAGATCCCACACCTCCACATCATCCTCTGCCTCAGACACTATTGTAATAAGATGGCATGACCAACAGAAGGAGATGGAATGGAATCCTTGGGAGATGGGCTCATCTACCCACTGTTCCAATTCACCTTCTAGACTAGTGATATCGCAGCCATTCCATTTACCATCCAGCTGCTTCCACATCACATAGTCATCCGATGAAGATGACCATTTAATTTGACCACTGAAGGGTTTCACATCGAATGCTGCAATTTCTACAAGGGAGCAAGGGGAGATGATTCGCTCGATAACGATCTGGGCAGAGCCATTTCGTTCGCTGTATCTCAAAGTGACTCCTCGACCAGCATACATGAAATTGGAACTGACACCAGAAGAATTCTTGGACACTACAGCTCTACGGACCATTAAGGAATTGATACGTTTTTGTTGGTAAATGGCATACACACACAGGTCCTTGAGACAACTAAATCTTGATGTTTTTATTTGTTTTGCAATAAGTGCTTTGTTCAGGCCCAGCTCTTCTCCCTTTTTATTCCAATAAGAGATACATGATCCCACCACTTGACTCCACTTCTTGCTTACCAAGGTACAATTGACAGCATCCTCCACACTGAGAAAGAACAGCACTCTCTCAACCAAGTTGTCTGGCAAAAGACTGATAAAATCTCTGTGAAGATAATCATCGAGAACTTTAACAAACTGTTGCTGCTGCTGATAAGAGCAATGTTTGACCAGGTCTAGTAGTATCTTGACCCTGGAATCTCCATCTAGTGTAAGAAACACATTCATGCCGATTTCCATTACTACAGCGGTTACTAAGAAAGGTTCAAAGTTCATTGACTAACTGCGTTTGGCCTAGGCACCGAGTAACTGTTTATGTTGGCGCCTTATTTTAACTTAGAAGCCTGAGGTGTTCCATGTTTGTTCTTGGAGAAGTTATTGCCTACCATCTATCCGGCACCTGGTCACGTCTTACACAACAGAGTGTAATGTGGTCACTACCTAGCCAATATTTATCTATAAATGATTACGCACATGAGTTGCAAGTTCTTCCGGTTGCGGGACGGGGTGGTGGATTTTTATGCCTTTTCAAGAGTACTCCTCGCTGGTACGTAGTGGCGTCTCTGCTTACTAGTCTCGTGACCTTCAGCCCGCGTTCAATTGTTTTTAGTCAGGTCGCAATCCCCTCCCCCTTTTTAACCCCAGATAACTTTATAATGATCCTTTACCTTACGGATCGTAAGGAATATTATTACTATTTTATAGTGGAACTTTTGGGAGCAGAGGCAGAGAAGATGGCCTGAAAATCCCAGCTGTGGTCGTTATTTTTTTGCAGCAGGCGGTGAAGTTATTTGTTTTGGTGGGCCTACATGCACGAACTTAGTTTGATATTGATTATTCTATTAATAGGTAAAGGGACCTATAAATACAATTGTTGTTTTTAAAAAACATGCAATAACTTCAAAACAACTATATCAGTTCAGTTATTATATTTGTTATATTTGTTCGTTCGTTCATTATCATTTGTTTGTTTCATTTAAATAAAAAATCAAGAATAATGATGGTGATTGCATGCCACCTGTAAATTGAATTCAGCTCGTAAGTGAACAGTATTATGAAACACATACAACCAAAGACAAATAAACTAAAAAGGCAATATTATTAATTATTATGTGATCTTCAATATAATATTATAATTTAACATGCATACGTAGTAATGAACCTGTAACTAAGGTAACATGATCATCTGTGATCTGTGCCATACTGCTCACATTATTTATTATTATTCTTTGGAACTATATATCATCATCCATCAATCCTGTATGTGGATGTTGAAGTTGATGAACAATGACATATTATAGCATGTGGAAAGACAAGAGTTGATTGGATCGATTTTGTGACTTCAGAACAGCTTGTTCTTAAAGATAGAGTAAGTTTGACCGTCACTCATCTTGTCCTTTAGTCTCTGATGTTAGAACTGCAGCTTCACCAAAATTGGATTATTATGTTGTTATTTCCTCCCCTCACCTCACCTTTGCTCACTCTCCTCACCTCACCTTTGCTCACTCCTCACCTCACCTTTGCTCACTCTCCTCACCACACCTTTGCTCACTCTCCTCACCACACCTTTTCTCACTCTCCTCACCGCACCTTTGCTCATCATCCAATGCCTTGCCTTCTTCTTTATAAAGTAACCTCTGACCTTGCATTGGCGATGGATAGCAGAGATCTCCCTCCCATCCCCATAATGGGTCTGGTCAAGTCTTGCCAGGTTTTAGTTAAAAATCATTGCTGTATAGGAGACTGGATAGGAGACTGGAGAATTTTTGTCTAATGAGATCATTGACTCTTTCATTCAGAAGTTTTGGGGGGTTAATGACACACTTGAACAGATCTTATCTGTGGCTTCATTATGCTCACGGCATGCAAGGTCCAATAACTTACCATTGATATGACCATCTGAAGTTACCAACTAAAGATGAAGCCTAATATCTACCAATCATTGGTCCACCTCCACCTGCTCCATACCACCACATGGCTTTCTCCAGGGTGACACTATGCACCCAATAATTCTTCTCAGAGCTTTCAAACCTATTATAAAACTTGCTCAAAATTTGTCATGCTCTGGATTCAAGTTCCAAATTTTAGTGAAATTCTAAAAGTTGTCAGCTTTAAATTCCATAATATACTTTAAATGGAATGATTCTGGTTCCAAAATCCTCCTGCTAGGCATGCTCACAATAATTCTATTAGGTGGTAGATATATTATTCGTTAATCTGCTAGGCTTACTCACAATAATCATATTAGGTGGTAAATATAGTTATTATTAGTTAATCTGCTAGGCATGCTCTCCTCAAGCACCACACAATGATTCTATTAGGTGGTAAATATATTATTAGCTAATCTGCTAGGCATGCTCTCCTCAAGCACCACACAATGATTCTATTAGGTGGTAAATATATTATTAGTTAATCTGCTAGGCTTGCTCTCCTCAAGCACCACACAATGATTCTATCTATAGGTGGTAAATATATTATTAGCTAATCTGCTATATAGGCTTGCTCTCCTCAAGCACCACACAATGATTGTATTAGGTGGTAAATATATTATTAGTTAATCTGCTAGGCACGAGCACACAGTGGGTGGTAAATATATTATTAGTTAATCTGCTAGGCATGCTCTCCTCAAGCACACAATGATTCTATTAGGTGGTAAATATATTATTAGCTAATCTGCTAGGCATGCTCTCCTCAAGCACACAATGATTCTATTAGGTGGTAAATATATTATTAGCTAATCTGCTAGGCATGCTCTCCTCAAGCACACAATGATTGATCATTCTATTAGGTGGTAAATATATTATTAGTTAATCTGCTAGGCATGCTCTCCTCAAGCACACAATGATTCTATTAGGTGGTAAATATATCATTAGCTAATCTGCTAGGCATGCTCTCCTCAAGCACCACACAATGATTCTATTAGGTGGTAAATATATTATTAGTTAATCTGCTAGGCTTGCTCTCCTCAAGCACCACACAATGATTCTATTAGGTGGTAAACATATTATTAGCTAATCTGCTAGGCATGCTCTCCTCAAGCACCACACAATGATTCTATTAGGTGGTAAATATATTATTAGTTAATCTGCTAGGCATGCTCTCCTCAAGCACCACACAATGATTCTATCTATAGGTGGTAAATATATTAGTAGCTAATCTGCTAGGCTTGCAAGCACCACACAATGATTCTATTAGGTGGTAAATATATTATTAGTTAATCTGCTAGGCATGCTCTCCTCAAGCACCACACAATGATTCTATTAGGTGGTAAACATAATATTATTAGCTAATCTGCTAGGCATGCTCTCCTCAAGCACCACACAATGATTCTATTAGGTGGTAAATATATTATTAGTTAATCTGCTAGGCATGCTCTCCTCAAGCACCACACAATGATTCTATTTAGGTGGTAAATATATTATTAGTTAATCTGCTAGGCATGCTCTCCTCAAGCACCACACAATGATTCTATTAGGTGGTAAATATATTATTAGTTAATCTGCTAGGCATGCTCACCACACAATGATTCTATTAGGTGGTAAATATATTATTAGTTAATCTGCTAGGCATGCTCTCCTCAAGCACCACACAATGATTCTATTAGGTGGTAAATATATTATTAGTTAATCTGCTAGGCATGCTCTCCTCAAGCACCACACAATGATTCTATTAGGTGGTAAATATATTATTAGTTAATCTGCTAGGCTTGCTCTCCTCAAGCACCACACAATGATTCTATTAGGTGGTAAATATATTATTAGTTAATCTGCTAGGCATGCTCTCCTCAAGCACCACACAATGATTCTATTAGGTGGTAAATATATTATTAGTTAATCTGCTAGGCTTGCTCTCCTCAAGCACCACACAATGATTCTATTAGGTGGTAAATATATTATTAGTTAATCTGCTAGGCTTGCTCTCCTCAAGCACCACACAATGATTCTATTAGGTGGTAAATATATTATTAGTTAATCGTCAAATCAGCAAAGATTTATCGCCTCTAACCCATCCACCGGTGATTGTTACTCCTGTCTCTTACAATCAGAACCAACAAGAAACTAGGCCCTCAGCTGAGCACAAGGTAAAGGCCTTGCTCATCCTCATTCAAACAGACAAAAACCTCCATAAGGATAGAAGAGAGCTGCAGGGACTTAGGTATGGAGGTCTGGTGAGACCTGCTAGTGTGTATCATTATTAGTGCTCTGGGTTCTTCATCCTTCCTGTTTTGGAATTTGAAGAAATGTCTTTCGAATGTTGATACCTTGCTAGGCCCATCAGAGGGGAATATAAGGTATGCATCTACAGTGCTCAATCCATGCACTTCAATTAGAGTCCAGTTACTAGTATAAGGAAGCTGAAATACACTGCACGAAGTAGCTGGAGCTAAAGTTCTATCTGTCATTGAAACCTGAGGACCCTTTTATTTCTGGCTCATACTCTCATCTAGACAATATAAGAGCTAGTTGCTCCTTCATCATCTTAAAGAAGCTAGAGAAAACATCTCCTCTTTGTCAAATATATTTTAAGTTGGGATGGATACTCTTGACAGGTTCAATCTAAAATTGAAGGGCAGCTGCTCTATTATAATGCAATGCAGGCCAGCTGTACACTCTCCTGGAAGCTGTGAAGCACTATGCAAACATTGAAGAGAATAGGGCTCAGAACTCCCCACACCCCCACCCCACCCCACACCCCACACCCCCACCCCACACACCCTCATCCCCCCAGGATATAATCTGTTCTTCTCTGCTTCCTGATATGGTTACCATTGCTCAAGGGAAGTTTGTGTATGTATTTGAGTAAACTGTTCCAAACAAGAAAACAGGACAAGGAAGAATATCGCCATCTTAATTCCATGGAATTAGGGGTCGAAATGGCCATTTTACCCACCCAATCCACTGACACCCTAATTGACATCCTTCCCATCAAGCGCTCTAAACTACTAACTCTGCCCATCCTTATGAAGGCCTCTCTAATAGCAATATCCTGCCTGCAGCAGATATTTGCTTCCCACAAGGTTTGATGGGGTCATCTCTATTTTCTTCTTCTCTGTCTGACGTTATGCCCTTTATGTCCTTGTACTTCCTCACCCCCTGTGTCCTTGCCATTATGCCCTTTATGTCCTTGTATTTCCTCACCCCGTGTCCTTGCCATTATGCCCTTTATGTCCTTGTACTTCCTCATCCCCTGTGTCCTTGCCATTATGCCCTCACCCCGTGTCCTTGCCATTATGCCCTTTATGTCCTTGTACTTCCTCACCCCCTGTGTCCTTGCCATTATGCCCTTTATGTCCTTGTACTTCCTCACCCTGTGTCCTTGCCATTATGCCCTTTATGTCCTTGTATTTCCTCACCCCCTGTGTTCTTGCCATTATGTCCTTTATGTCCTTGTATTCCCTCACCCCCTGTGTCCTTCATTATGCCCTTTATGTCCTTGTATGTCCTCACCCGTGTCCTTGCCATTATGCCCTTTATGTCCTCGCCGCCTGTATCCATGCCATTATGCCCTTTATGTCCTTGTATTTCCTCCCTCTGTGTCCTTGCCATACCCATCCTTGATGTACCCATGTGTTCTGCTATTGTTCAATATAAAAAAAGAAGGTCCCCACTCTCCCCTCTCACTCTCAGTCATAAAATCGATGGCACAACCTGCACACACACACACCTCCTTTATCACTGCATCTCATACTCTCTACGCCTTTTCCCAATAGCAATGCCACCCACTCTTCCATATTCATTCAGCCATACTCCAGATACTCCAGCTCCTATATATATAATATATATGTGACCTGGCAAGCAAAAAGGGCCCTAAGGGGAGACAGTTGTATTTTTTTAATACTTTTTTAAAAACTTGTGGCTACAACTTTAGAGCTCCGTAGATTCTGCAAACTTCATGGTATGGACTTGCTATATATATAGCTCAAAAGATAGGTCTCTCTGTGTGCTCTCTTTTGATACTAAAATATGTTTCATAGGATAACTATAGGCAATTTACTAGACCCTAAAGTGGAGGGACCTAAAAAACCTGCATCCCAAAGTCCCCATCCAGAATAACTCCAGATTACTAGTGCAAAAAAAATTGAAATTGGAGCATCTAGATGAAGGCTAGAGCATCTAGTCCAAACGTCAAGAGAATACAGTTACAAGTTGATTATTGTAATTCTCTGTCTTTATTGGGTTGCTGGAAAGTATCATCTATGGCCTAGTTGGAGTAACTGGGAGGAGACCTCTCTCGCCAGTGCTCAGCCCAAGCCTAGTGGACTTAGCTGTGAGGAGACCTTTCCCGGATAAAATAAACTCAAGGGGGGATTAAAATGAGGGGGGATATTGACTTAATCGCGCGCACGGCGTTTGCCAAGCATTTGTGGTTGCATAGATACTTTACCGAGAATGCGATGGAAGAAACGTACGGTCCACACTTTTCGCTCAGGAGAAGTTATGCATGTGAGAATGGAAAACCAATTAGGAAAAATGCCGGAACATTGATTCAAAGAAGTTCAAAATTTATCAAGGTGACATATATTAAGCATAAAATCTCTAGCTATACTTTTTTTTTGTCCTCCATCTCGTGGGTCAAGCTGGAGGGGGGAGCCTCTTGGGTCAGGCTGGAACTGTCCTCTGTGGTCACCATTTGACCTGAAGAAAATAAATGTTGATGCAGCAATATTGATGCAGCAATAGAATTAAATAGTAATTTGTATATACCTCCAGCTACTTGAAAGAATGCCCTTGCAAATTCAGTAGCCCCTCCTTTGTTAAACGTCATAGTGAACGTGTTCCTAATACCTGATGACCAGTCAGCATCACATAATATTTGGCACTGTCTGTAGACCTACATAACCTCAACTCAACCAAGTCAAATAGTAAGGAACAACTTTGGGTAGATGCCTACCATTGCATCTTTGAGGTGGGAGAACAAGAGCCTTGTGTTTCTAGCATACTGCAGTAGTGAATTTAACACATCTACATCCAAACTTGGTCATGATTCCATTTGTGGAGTACCAACAAAAATGCTGAAGTCTGCAACATGAATATTGGAGTCCATGACACAGACTGGCTCATATATGCTCGAAACACTACACCCTTTTCTTTTTCTTCCCCCACCTGAAAGATGTGAAGATGAACGTCAGCTGCGTCAGACTAAGGCTGAAGATGAGTAGGTCTACAAAGTCCATGGAATGCATTACTGTATAATTTTCCATATTACATGTACCTTGCTGTCCAATGAATTCTCCTACGATGTAATTTGCTCCAAAGATGGGCTGATGAATCTGTGGCATTAATAACTTTAGCTGCACATCAATCAATATGTACTAGTCTTTACATCTATGGAGGACATCTGTGATAGAGGAATGATCATTTCTGTGCTTCCACCTTGTAAAAATTGTACCTGTGGATAAGATACACACATTTTGACTCGCTTTAGCTGAAAATCTAGCGAGCTACTTTGGTGCTGTAGAGCTGGACTGTTGCATTGGACAGCTTAGAGGAGTTCTTGAAGTCCACGGAGACATGGCTGGCCTCAAACACGCAACTAAACAATAGACCAGAGATATAGCTATCTAGCAGCTTTCCTATATTATCAAGTAATGATCATACCTTTGAGTAGCCATAACCCCAGCCTTTTGTCCGTAGTGAGGAAAAGGGTCGGCATATCTAATCGATCGCGCGATTGCAGCATGCACCAGTGCTGTGCTCGTTTTTGGATCTGTTCTTGATTTTGAAGTGTTACCTTTATGCAGGACATTTACTAAAGATATGCTATATACTGCATATGTGTAGGAGGTCTTTCTACCTAGAGGATACCCCGAGAGTGTCAGCAAGGACTATATGCTCTACCAGTTCTGGGACACTGCACAAGTATATATACACAAACACTTACTCACCACTAATTCTAATTTAGACTTACTTATGTCCACTCTCTCTCTGTCTCTGTCTTCACCTCTTTATAGGCCTTCTGTTCATCCATCACTGGTAACCTGGCTACCCTAGCTATTCTGAAAGGGGTGGGTGTAGGGGACAGTTCTGCTACACCTCTGGCAGCGTCCATTACCTGGATGCTCAAAGGTGATGGTATTGGTGTAATTACAAGATGTCTAAGGATGGTGGAGTCCTCTATTTTCTTCCTATTTTCTCCTTTCTTTCTCACCTCTCTAGCCCTTTCTTGTCCATCTCTTTCTCCCCCTTCCCCCTGCAGATGGCACTGGAATGATGGGGCGTATCCTCTTTGCCTGGATAGTGGCGTAAGCTCTTGTTTCCAGTTCTCCCGCTTTTATATACTGCCCATCTTTTCTTACCTAGCACTGACATGGACAACAACTCAAAGTTTTGGCGCCTGATGGCAGACTTTCTTAATGACCTTGCGAACTTGCTAGAGCTGTTGGCCCCAATGTTTCCCGACATCTTCCTCCTAATAGTCATCTTAGCAAGTTTGGCCAAGGTTTGTACACACTTATATACCCCTGGGGTAGTCAACCATATGTTCATGAGCTACTCATGAGTTTACCCCTGGTTAAGTGGTAGTCAACCATATATTCATGAGGCTACTCATGAGTTTACCCCTGGTTAAGTGGGTAGTCAACCATCTATTCATGAGCTACTCATGAGTTTACCCCTGGTTAAGTGGAACCATCTATTCATGAGCTACTCATGAGTTTACCCCTGGTTAAGTGGGTAGTCAACCATGAACTACACATTGCACATGAGTTTTTGTAAGACCTTGTAACTTTCCTTCCTCTTCTACAAATGCCAAGACAGAGACCTAATTGGAAACCAAGTGGTGTTAGACCTGTTAGACCTTAGATAACCACCTAGACCACCAGAGGGGGGTTTCATGGAATGATATGACAATGTTAGACCTTAGATAATCCACATGATTGTTAGAAATGGCAGTTCCTCTTGGTCTACCACTGGATCTAATTAGATTTCAGAGTCAATCCCATGAACACCAAGCAATTTGTATGGGCTAGTAAATAGTTCTTGTCAAGAAACAGGATGCCAAGAGATAGTGGGGGAGGGAATACAATCACACACTGTATTATATTAGCCAGAATATAATGTGCATGGGCCCCTAATCTTACCTGCCCCTAGCATGGGCCTCTAATCCTACCCACCCCTAGCATGGGTCTCTAATCCTACCTGCCCCAAGCATGTGCCTCTAATCCTACCTACCCCTAGCATGGGCCTCTAATCCTACCCACCCCTAGCATGGGCCTCTAATCCTACCTGCCCCTAGCATGGGCCTCTAATCCTACCTGCCCCTAGCATGGGTCTCTAATCCTACCTGCCCCAAGCATTCCTACCCACCCCTAGTATGGGCCTCTAATCCTACCCACCCCTAGCATGGGTCTCTAATCCTACCTGCCCCAAGCATGGGCCTCTAATTCTACCTGCCCCTAGCATGGGCCTCTAATCCTAGCATGGGCCTCTAATCCTACCCACCCCTAGCATGGGCTTCTAATCCTACCTGACCATAGCATGGGCCTCTAATCCTACCCACCCCTAGCATGGGCCTCTAATCCTACCTGCCCCTAGCATGGGCCTCTAATCCTACCTGACCATAGCATGGGCCTCTAATCCTACCCACCCCTAGCATGGGCCTCTAATCCTACCTGCCCCTAGCATGGGCCTCTAATCCTACCTGCCCCTAGCATGGGCCTCTAATCCTACCTGCCCCTAGCATGGGCCTCCCACCCCTAGCATGGGCCTCTAATCCTACCTGCCCCTACCTGCCCCTAGCATGGGCCTCTAATCCTACCTGCCCCTAGCATGGGCCTCTAATCCTACCTGCCCCTAGCATGGGCCTCTAATCCTACCTGCCCCTAGCATGGGCCTCTAATCCTACCCACCCCTAGCATGGGTCTCTAATCCTACCTGCCCCTAGCATGGGCCTCTAATCCTACCTGCCCCTAGCATGGGCCTCTAATCCTACCTGCCCTAGCATGGGCCTCTAATCCTACCCACACCTAGCACGGGCCTCTAATCCTACCTGCCCCTCCCCCCCCCCAAATAAATAGAACAAAAAAACAATAATAAAATAATAATAACAAAGAAAAACAAAAAAGAAACAACCAGCAGCAGCAGTAGCAGTAGTAGCAGCAACAGTAGCAGCAGTAGTAGCAGCAGTAGCAGTAGCTGTAGCAACAGAAGTAGCCGTATCAGCAGCAGTAGTAGCAGCAGTAGTAGTAGCAGCAGTAGTAGTAGCAGCAGTAGCAACAGCAGTAGCCGTAGCAGCAGTAGTAGCAGTAGTAGCAGCAGTAGTAGTAGCAGCAGTAGCAGCAGTAGCAACAGCAGTAGCCGTATCAGCAGCAGTAGTATCAGCAGCAGTAGTAGCAGCAGTAGTAGTAGCAGCAGTAGCAACAGCAGTAGCCGTAGCAGCAGTAGTAGCAGTAGTAGCAGCAGTAGTAGTAGCAGCAGTAGCAGCAGTAGCCGTAGCAGCAGTAGTAGCAGCAGCAGTAGCAATAGTAGCATCAGCAGTTGCAGTAGCCGTAGCAGCAGTAGTAGCAGCAGTAGTAGTAGCAGCAGTAGTAGCAGTAGCAGCAGTAGTAGCAGCAGTAGCAAGAAAGAGCATATGAGAAGACAAGAGTTATTGTTGCCTACAAATTCCACAGGCTTGCCAAAAAAATCTTTGTAACTTGACCTGACATGATTTTTTTGCATGTTGACTGACAAGGTTCTATGCAGACTAGTCATTCAACAATGATTGTGTGCATGTGTGTATGTGTGTGTGTGTATGTGTGTGTGTGTGTGTACATGTGTGTGTGTGTGTACTTCAGGCAGTTGTAAGTACAGGTGGTAGCGCCACTAGAGCAGCCTTGATCCAGCACCAGGCTCGCAGAGATAACATGGCCGATGTGGCAGCCAAGGATGGCAGTCAGGTACAGTTAACGTCACTTCAGCTCAGTGTGTGTCAGACCACTTTCCAATGATGTGTTTGCCATGAGCTTGTGATGATTTATTAGGAGACTGTTGTCAACCTGTTAGCGCTGCAGGTCAACCTGTTTCTCACTCCACTAGTAGCGGACAAGAGCCAGTGAGACATGCTAGAACAACTTTTAGTGCAGCTGCAGTTTTTTCCTTCAGCATCTTCATCTTTACATGTACACTTCCTTCTCTTCCTCCTTCCTCTACCCCATACTCTTCTTTCCCATCTTCGCCATTCTCTCCCACCCCTCCTCCCCCTCCTCCTCCCCTTCCCTCTAGCTGGGTGTGGTTTTTATTTGTTCTGTTCACCTTCCTGCACTTGTGGGCCAACTATAAAGCAGTTCGTGTGGTGACCATGGAGACACTTAATAAAGCCAGACTCCACCTGGTGTTGAGTTCATATCTCAGCACTGGTGAAGTGCCTTCGGTGGCCAAGATCAATGCAGAGGAACCAATCATCTTAGGTATGTACATGAAGTAGAGCCTGTGCATGCATCAGGGTGTGTGGTGGCACTCCCTGTATTAGGTGGGTCACCTAGAGCCTGTGCATGCATCAGGGTGTGTGGTGGCACTCCCTGTATTAGGTGGGTCACCTAGAGCCTGTGCATGCATCAGGGTGTGTGGTGGCACACTCCCTGTATTAGGTGGGTCACCTAGAGCCTGTGCATGCATCAGGGTGTGTGGTGGCACTCCCTGTATTAGGTGGGTCACCTAGAGCCTGTGCATGCATCAGGGTGTGTGGTGGTACTCCCTGTATTAGGTGGGTCACCTAGAGCCTGTGCGTGCATCAGGGTGTGTGGTGGCACTCCCTGTATTAGGTGGGTCACCTAGAGCCTGTGCATGCATCAGGGTGTGTGGTGGTACTCCCTGTATTAGGTGGGTCACCTAGAGCCTGTGCATGCATCAGGGTGTGTGGTGGCACTCCCTGTATTAGGTGGGTCACCTAGAGCCTGTGCGTGCATCAGGGTGTGTGGTGGTACTCCCTGTATTAGGTGGGTCACCTAGAGCCTGTGCATGCATCAGGGTGTGTGGTGGTACTCCCTGTATTAGGTGGGTCACCTAGAGCCTGTGCGTGCATCAGGGTGTGTGGTGGCACTCCCTGTATTAGGTGGGTCACCTAGAGCCTGTGCATGCATCAGGGTGTGTGGTGGTACTCCCTGTATTAGGTGGGTCACCTAGAGCCTGTGCATGCATCAGGGTGTGTGGTGGTACTCCCTGTATTAGGTGGGTCACCTAGAGCCTGTGCATGCATCAGGGTGTGTGGTAACACTCCCTGTATTAGGTGGGTCACCTAGAGCCTGTGCATGCATCAGGGTGTGTGGTGGCACTCCCTGTATTAGGTGGGTCACCTAGAGCCTGTGCATGCATCAGGGTGTGTGGTGGCACTCCCTGTATTAGGTGGGTCACCTAGAGCCTGTGCATGCATCAGGGTGTGTGGTGGCACTCCCTGTATTAGGTGGGTCACCTAGAGCCTGTGCATGCATCAGGGTGTGTGGTGGCACTCCCTGTATTAGGTGGGTCACCTAGAGCCTGTGCATGCATCAGGGTGTGTGGTGTCCCTGTATTAGGTGGGTCACCTAGAGCCTGTGTGTGCATCAGGGTGTGTGGTGGCACTCCCTGTATTAGGTGGGTCACCTAGAGCCTGTGCATGCATCAGGGTGTGTGGTGGCACTCCCTGTATTAGGTGGGTCACCTAGAGCCTGTGCATGCATCAGGGTGTGTGGTGGTACTCCCTGTATTAGCTGGGTCACCTAGAGCCTGTGCGTGCATCAGGGTGTGTGGTGTCCCTGTATTAGGTGGGTCACCTAGAGCCTGTACATGCATCAGGGTGTGTGGTGGTACTCCCTGTATTAGGTGGGTCACCTAGAGCCTGTGCATGCATCAGGGTGTGTGGTGGTACTCCCTGTATTAGCTGGGTCACCTAGAGCCTGTGCATGCATCAGGGTGTGTGGTGGTACTCCCTGTATTAGGTGGGTCACCTAGAGCCTGTGCATGCATCAGGGTGTGTGGTGGCACTCCCTGTATTAGGTGGGTCACCTAGAGCCTGTGCGTGCATCAGGGTGTGTGGTGGCACTCCCTGTATTAGGTGGGTCACCTAGAGCCTGTGCATGCATCAGGGTGTGTGGTGGCACTCCCTGTATTAGGTGGGTCACCTAGAGCCTGTGCATGCATCAGGGTGTGTGGTGGCACTCCCTGTATTAGGTGGGTCACCTAGAGCCTGTGCATGCATCAGGGTGTGTGGTGGCACTCCCTGTATTAGGTGGGTCACCTAGAGCCTGTGCATGCATCAGGGTGTGTGGTGGCACTCCCTGTATTAGGTGGGTCACCTAGAGCCTGTGCATGCATCAGTGTGTGTGGTGGTACTCCCTGTATTAGGTGGGTCACCTAGAGCCTGTGCATGCATCAGGGTGTATGGTGGTACTCCCTGTATTAGGTGGGTCACCTAGAGCCTGTGCATGCATCAGGGTGTGTGGTGGTACTCCCTGTATTAGGTGGGTCACCTAGAGCCTGTGCATGCATCAGGGTGTGTGGTGGCACTCCCTGTATTAGGTGGGTCACCTAGAGCCTGTGCATGCATCAGGGTGTGTGGTGTCCCTGTATTAGGTGGGTCACCTAGAGCCTGTGCATGCATCAGGGTGTGTGGTGGCACTCCCTGTATTAGGTGGGTCACCTAGAGCCTGTGCGTGCATCAGGGTGTGTGGTGGCACTCCCTGTATTAGGTGGGTCACCTAGAGCCTGTGCGTGCATCAGGGTGTGTGGTGGTGTCCCTGTATTAGGTGGGTCACCTAGAGCCTGTGCGTGCATCTGGGTGTGTGGTGGCACTCCCTGTATTAGGTGGGTCACCTAGAGCCTGTGCGTGCATCAGGGTGTGTGGTGGTACTCCCTGTATTAGGTGGGTCACCTAGAGCCTGTGCATGCATCAGGGTGTGTGGTGGCACTCCCTGTATTAGGTGGGTCACCTAGAGCCTGTGCATGCATCAGGGTCTGTGGTGTCCCTGTATTAGGTGGGTCACCTAGAGCCTGTGCATGCATCAGGGTGTGTGGTGGCACTCCCTGTATTAGGTGGGTCACCTAGAGCCTGTGCATGCATCAGGGTGTGTGGTGGCACTCCCTGTATTAGGTGGGTCACCTAGAGCCTGTGCGTGCATCAGGGTGTGTGGTGGTACTCCCTGTATTAGGTGGGTCACCTAGAGCCTGTGCGTGCATCAGGGTGTGTGGTGTCCCTGTATTAGGTGGGTCACCTAGAGCCTGTGCATGCATCAGGGTGTGTGGTGGTACTCCCTGTATTAGGTGGGTCACCTAGAGCCTGTGCATGCATCAGGGTGTGTGGTGGTACTCCCTGTATTAGGTGGGTCACCTAGAGCCTGTGCATGCATCAGGGTGTGTGGTGTCCCTGTATTAGGTGGGTCACCTAGAGCCTGTGCGTGCATCAGGGTGTGTGGTGGCACTCCCTGTATTAGGTGGGTCACCTAGAGCCTGTGCATGCATCAGGGTGTGTGGTGGCACTCCCTGTATTAGGTGGGTCACCTAGAGCCTGTGCATGCATCAGGGTGTGTGGTGGTACTCCCTGTATTAGGTGGGTCACCTAGAGCCTGTGCATGCATCAGGGTGTGTGGTGGCACTCCCTGTATTAGGTGGGTCACCTAGAGCCTGTGCATGCATCAGGATGTGTGGTGGTACTCCCTGTATTAGGTGGGTCACCTAGAGCCTGTGCATGCATCAGGATGTGTGGTGGTACTCCCTGTATTAGGTGGGTCACCTAGAGCCTGTGCATGCATCAGGGTGTGTGGTGGCACTCCCTGTATTAGGTGGGTCACCTAGAGCCTGTGCGTGCATCAGGGTGTGTGGTGGCACTCCCTGTATTAGGTGGGTCACCAGAGCCTGTGCGTGCATCAGGGTGTGTGGTGGTACTCCCTGTATTAGGTGGGTCACCTAGAGCCTGTGCGTGCATCAGGGTGTGTGGTGGCACTCCCTGTATTAGGTGGGTCACCTAGAGCCTGTGCATGCATCAGGGTGTGTGGTGGCACTCCCTGTATTAGGTGGGTCACCTAGAGCCTGTGCATGCATCAGGGGGTGTGGTGGTACTCCCTGTATTAGGTGGGTCACCTAGAGCCTGTGCATGCATCAGGGTGTGTGGTGGCACTCCCTGTATTAGGTGGGTCACCTAGAGCCTGTGCATGCATCAGGGTGTGTGGTGGCACTCCATGTATTAGGTGGGTCACCTAGAGCCTGTGCATGCATCAGGGTGTGTGGTGGCACTCCCTGTATTAGGTGGGTCACCTAGAGCCTGTGCATGCATCAGGGTGTGTGGTGGCACTCCCTGTATTAGGTGGGTCACCTAGAGCCTGTGCGTGCATCAGGGTGTGTGGTGGCACTCCCTGTATTAGGTGGGTCACCTAGAGCCTGTGCGTGCATCAGGGTGTGTGGTGGTACTCCCTGTATTAGGTGGGTCACCTAGAGCCTGTGCATGCATCAGGGTGTGTGGTGGTACTCCCTGTATTAGGTGGGTCACCTAGAGCCTGTGCATGCATCAGGGTGTGTGGTGGTACTCCCTGTATTAGGTGGGTCACCTAGAGCCTGTGCATGCATCAGGGTGTGTGGTGGTACTCCCTGTATTAGGTGGGTCACCTAGAGCCTGTGCATGCATCAGGGTGTGTGGTGGCACTCCCTGTATTAGGTGGATCACCTAGAGCCTGTGCATGCATCAGGGTGTGTGGTGGCACACCCTGTATTAGGTGGGTCACCTAGAGCCTGTGCGTGCATCAGGGTGTGTGGTGGCACTCCTTGTATTAGGTGGGTCACCTAGAGCCTGTGCATGCATCAGGGTGTGTGGTGGTACTCCCTGTATTAGGTGGGTCGCCTAGAGCCTGTGCATGCATCAGGGTGTGTGGTGGCACTCCCTGTATTAGGTGGGTCACCTAGAGCCTGTGCATGCATCAGGGTGTGTGGTGGCACTCCCTGTATTAGGTGGGTCACCTAGAGCCTGTGCATGCATCAGGGGGTGTGGTGGCACTCCCTGTATTAGGTGGGTCACCTAGAGCCTGTGCATGCATCAGGGTGTGTGGTGGTACTCCCTGTATTAGGTGGGTCACCTAGAGCCTGTGCATGCATCAGGGTGTGTGGTGTCCCTGTATTAGGTGGGTCACCTAGAGCCTGTGCATGCATCAGGGTGTGTGGTGGCACTCCCTGTATTAGGTGGGTCACCTAGAGCCTGTGCATGCATCAGGGTGTGTGGTGGCACCCTGTATTAGGTGGGTCACCTAGAGCCTGTGCATGCATCAGGGTGTGTGGTGGTACTCCCTGTATTAGGTGGGTCACCTAGAGCCTGTGCGTGCATCAGGGTGTGTGGTGGCACTCCCTGTATTAGGTGGGTCACCTAGAGCCTGTGCATGCATCAGGGTGTGTGGTGTCCCTGTATTAGGTGGGTCACCTAGAGCCTGTGCATGCATCAGGGTGTGTGGTGGCACTCCCTGTATTAGGTGGGTCACCTAGAGCCTGTGCATGCATCAGGGTGTGTGGTGGCACTGCCTGTATTAGGTGGGTCACCTAGAGCCTGTGCATGCATCAGGGTGTGTGGTGGCACTTCCTGTATTAGGTGGGTCACCTAGAGCCTGTGCATGCATCAGGGTGTGTGGTGGCAATCCCTGTATTAGGTGGGTCACCTAGAGCCTGTGCGTGCATCAGGGTGTGTGGTGGCACTCCCTGTATTAGGTGGGTCACCTAGAGCCTGTGCGTGCATCAGGGTGTGTGGTGGCACTCGGTGGGTCACCTAGAGCCTATGCGTGCATCAGGGTGTGTGGTGGCACTCCCTGTATTAGGTGGGTCACCTAGAGCCTGTGCATGCATCAGGGTGTGTGGTGTCCCTGTATTAGGTGGGTCACCTAGAGCCTGTGCGTGCATCAGGGTGTGTGGTGTCCCTGTATTAGGTGGGTCACCTAGAGCCTGTACATGCATCAGGGTGTGTGGTGGCACTCCCTGTATTAGGTGGGTCACCTAGAGCCTTCAGGGTGTGTGGTGGCACTCCCTGTATTAGGTGGGTCACCTCGAGCCTGTGCATGCATCAGGGTGTGTGGTGGTACTCCCTGTATTAGGTGGGTCACCTAGAGCCTGTGCATGCATCAGGGTGTGTGGTGGCACTCACTGTATTAGGTGGGTCACCTAGAGCCTGTGCATGCATCAGGGTGTGTGGTGGCACTCCCTGTATTAGGTGGGTCACCTCGAGCCTGTGCATGCATCAGGGTGTGTGGTGTCCCTGTATTAGGTGGGTCACCTAGAGCCTGTGCATGCATCAGGGTGTGTGGTGGCACTTCCTGTATTAGGTGGGTCACCTAGAGCCTGTGCGTGCATCAGGGTGTGTGGTGTCCCTGTATTAGGTGGGTCACCTAGAGCCTGTGCATGCATCAGGGTGTGTGGTGGCACTCCCTGTATTAGGTGGGTCACCTAGAGCCTGTGCATGCATCAGGGTGTGTGGTGTCCCTGTATTAGGTGGGTCACCTAGAGCCTGTGCATGCATCAGGGTGTGTGGTGGCACTCCCTGTATTAGGTGGGTCACCTAGAGCCTGTGCATGCATCAGGGTGTGTGGTGGCACTCCCTGTATTACACTGTAGGTGGGTCACCTAGAGCCTGTGCATGCATCAGGGTGTGTGGTGGCACTCGGAGGGTCACCTAGAGCCTGTGCGTGCATCAGGGTGTGTGGTGGCACTCCCTGTATTAGGTGGGTCACCTAGAGCCTGTGCATGCATCAGGGTGTGTGGTGGCACTCCCTGTATTAGGTGGGTCACCTAGAGCCTGTGCATGCATCAGGGTGTGTGGTGTCCCTGTATTAGGTGGGTCACCTAGAGCCTGTGCGTGCATCAGGGTGTGTGGTGTCCCTGTATTAGGTGGGTCACCTAGAGCCTGTACATGCATCAGGGTGTGTGGTGGCACTCCCTGTATTAGGTGGGTCACCTAGAGCCTTCAGGGTGTGTGGTGGCACTCCCTGTATTAGGTGGGTCACCTCGAGCCTGTGCATGCATCAGGGTGTGTGGTGGTACTCCCTGTATTAGGTGGGTCACCTAGAGCCTGTGCATGCATCAGGGTGTGTGGTGGCACTCACTGTATTAGGTGGGTCACCTAGAGCCTGTGCATGCATCAGGGTGTGTGGTGGCACTCCCTGTATTAGGTGGGTCACCTCGAGCCTGTGCATGCATCAGGGTGTGTGGTGTCCCTGTATTAGGTGGGTCACCTAGAGCCTGTGCATGCATCAGGGTGTGTGGTGGCACTTCCTGTATTAGGTGGGTCACCTAGAGCCTGTGCGTGCATCAGGGTGTGTGGTGTCCCTGTATTAGGTGGGTCACCTAGAGCCTGTGCATGCATCAGGGTGTGTGGTGGCACTCCCTGTATTAGGTGGGTCACCTAGAGCCTGTGCATGCATCAGGGTGTGTGGTGTCCCTGTATTAGGTGGGTCACCTAGAGCCTGTGCATGCATCAGGGTGTGTGGTGGCACTCCCTGTATTAGGTGGGTCACCTAGAGCCTGTGCATGCATCAGGGTGTGTGGTGGCACTCCCTGTATTACACTGTAGGTGGGTCACCTAGAGCCTGTGCATGCATCAGGGTGTGTGGTGGCACTCGGTGGGTCACCTAGAGCCTGTGCGTGCATCAGGGTGTGTGGTGGCACTCCCTGTATTAGGTGGGTCACCTAGAGCCTGTGCATGCATCAGGGTGTGTGGTGGCACTCCCTGGGTCACCTTCTCAAAATGGCATGTGCCAAAAACACACACACAGAAGAACAGCAACAGCAAAGCCCCTATATCCCAGCTATGTCAGACTCACCTTGGCAGCTTCTCTGCAGGCTATGTAGTTTAGCTCCTCCAAACACTTCCACTGCCCTCCCTGAGGACATCTTTCAAGTGCCCGCCCTGAGGACATCTTTCAAGTGCCCGCCCTGAGGACATCTTTCAAGTGCCCGCCCTGAGGACATCTTTCAAGTGCCCGCTCTGAGGACATCTTTCAGGTGCCCGCTCTGAGGACATCTTTCAAGTGCCTGCCCTGAGGACATCTTTCAAGTGCCTGCCCTGAGGACATCTTTCAAGTGCCCGCCCCGAGGACATCTTTTAAGTGCCTGCCCTGAAGACATCTTTCAAGTGCCCGCTCTGAGGACATCTTTCAAGTGCCTGCCCTGAGGACATCTTTTAAGTGCCTGCCCTGAAGACATCTTTCAGGTGCCTGCTCTGAGGACATCTTTCAAGTGCCAATACTGACTTGATTGGATGATGGAAGTCAATTTCTAAAAATAACCTGAGCCTGGAAGCTATTTGGAAATTCCCTACTGCTTGTATGTAGCCCTGGGGATTCCCCACAGTCAGGTCGGCTTCTAAAATAAATACCCTGCACCTGCCACTTGTGTAATCATCATACACATTGTCATTCATCATCATGGATATCAAAAGATTTCTGAAGAAACGTACACTGCCTGACTCTAATACTCTCATGACTCAGTTTCTATTGCTGTCGGCTGGAGATATTTATGCGGCAAAATCAAGCGTTCAGGTTTTGAAGTTCCCTCCACTTTAGGTCCAGCTATAGTTATACCTATGAAAAATATTTTAGTATTATAAGAGAGCACACAGAGAGACCTATCTTTTGAGTTATATATCAAGTCCATAAGTTTACAGAATCTACGAAGCTATAAAGTGGTAACCACAAGTTAAAAAATAAAAAATAAAAATTAAATGCAACTGTCTCCCCCTTAACCAATTTTGATGATGTGGTTCAGCTTATGTGGAGAAGGGTGACGAGGAAACACTTGGGTACAGCTCTAAGAAATGCCACTCTCATGTGGCCCTAAGTGAGTATCTTGATGCCATCAGCCTGTGGATCCAACAAGGTATCCTCAAATCTCTTTAAAGAAGCTGCATTCCGTTCAATACTGGCTGATGAGTCGACATATATAGCAACAACTGAGGAGCTTTTAATCTGCAATCTGCTGCAGATGGGTTGACAGTTCTGGTTCACCAGTGGAACATTTCCTGGGACTTGTTAGCCTTTCTGCATGTGATGCTTCAATATTTGCTGCACTGAAAGCTTTCCTAGCAGACAGTGGCATTGATGCTGGGAAACTGAGAGGACAGGGATATGACGGGCCTGCTACCTTCTCAGGCACGAAGAATGGAGTCCAAATGCATCCACACACTGGCACCACGAGTATTGTTTGTGCAAGTATAGGACACAAGTTCTGCAGCTTTGCTGTGTTTCAGCTGCTAGATGCCTGCCAAGTCTGAAGACAGTCTTTGCAACACTGATGTCTGTTTGGAAGATGTTTCACTACTCTCCAAAGAGGTTTTCTGAACTGAAGGAGATGCAGGCACTCAACAACCCCCCCCCCCCCCCCAACTAAAGATCATCAAGCCAAGTGGTACCCGCTGGCTGGCACATAACAGATCTGTAAGATCAATCAGGTGCCCACTGATAAATACGCTTAGCATATCTATGAGGATACTGGAGAGCCAGAAGCACTTGGAATGCTTCTTCTTCTTTCGTTTGCTCTCTCGCTCGTCAACGTCAGATCACCAACTCTGTCGAGGACAGCCACGCTCGTGTCTCGTCGTCCAGACTGGCTATCCCGGGCTCGCCATTGGGTGGACGGTGTAGGGGGCAGGACTCGATGACATGATCGACTGTCTGTTCCGGGTGCCCACATTCACACGCGGCCGAGTCTCTCAGTCCCCATTCTTTCATGGTGGCGGCGAATGCTGAAGATTATAAAGACATACAACTTTGTGGCAACCCTGATGCTAGAGATGTCCTTCCTGTATGGACTTGTCTAGGTAGAGCCCTGCAGGCCAAGAAAGCAGACTTGACTCTTGCAGCCAGCCAGCTGACCTATGTCCAGCACCACCTAGAGCATGTCAAGGCACGTTACAATGATCAGGAGTACCTGTCCACAGTCCATGATACAGTAACAGACCTTGCAATTGGTGTTCTAGATCTGGAGGCAGCAAGAGAGAATTTCAATAAGAATGTGCTGCAGCCATACCTGGCAGAGGTCAGCAGGCAAATTAGCTGTTGTTTCACAGATGCCTTGGGCCTCTGGACTGCTTTCATCATCTTTGACCCACAGAAATTCCCAACAGATGTCCAGTAACTGCACCAATATGGCACTGCAGAATCGGAGAAGCTCCTAGAATTCTATGGGGAGACAACAGAGATTGAGTATGAGGGAGAAATCTTTTCAGCTCCGGCAGATGCTGATATGCCAGAGACAAGGCTGGAGTGGAAAGCTTTCAAATTGGTCATCTTTGAGGAGATGACGGGTGCGTCATTGAAGGAGCTTGCACTGTTCCTGAGAAGTGAGGCAAAGTGTGTGACCTTTCCCAACATCAAGATTCTGCTCTCCATAGCCATGGCACTTCCTGTGTCCACTGCAACTGTTGAGCGTTCCTTCAGTGACATGAAGCAGATCAAGGATCAACTTCGTAATCGACTGCTTCCAGCATCACTGTCCAAGCTGATGACCATAGCCATCGAAGGGCCACCACTCCCTGAAGTGGACTCTGATGCTGTGCTGGCTTGTGGAAGGCAATGGAGCCTAGGAGACTGCTTTTGTTAACAATTCACTATCATAGTGAAGAAATGCCTTCATTCTGGTGAAGAGTTAACAATAATGGTTGTTACTGTGTTGCTGTAAACTAACCAACCATTGTCTTTTCTCTATATAGTTACAATAATGCACCATTACTAGTCATCCACACTAGTCCCAGGCTAGTGGAATAGTGTTCATCTCACCCTGATACTGTTAAAAGCAGCTTGGCTTCACAAAGCTAGCTCTCATTAGCTACTAGTCTTGTGTGTGCAGTTAGTTCATGTCTAATCTACACCATTTGTGTGTGCACAAAACCTGCCTGAGAGCTGATTCAGCAGTTTCTTGTCTATGTGAATGGTGATAGTCATTTGGCTTACTGAGATGCTTATGCATACAATAGCAGCCCCCTTGCAGCATGGTGACTTAGAAGCTTACACATACACTAGCCACGTTGCAGCATGGTGACTTAGAAGCTTACACATACACTAGCCACCTTGCAGCATGGTGACTTAGAAGCTTGCACATACACTAGCCACCTTGCAGCATGGTGACTTCATAATTTCACCTTGGTGAGCTATATGGTGACTTAGAAGCTTACACATACACTAGCCACGTTGCAGCATGGTGACTTCATAATTTCACCTTCGAGGTGAGATATGAATCGAGGTGAGATATGAAGACCTTCCAATACCAAATAAACTACTTGTGTGCTCCAAGTATAATATATACTTATATAGGTGTAGATATATAGAGGTACCACACTTATATAGGTGTAGATATATTATAGGGGTACCACACTTATATACATGTAGGTGTAGATATATAGGGGTACCACACTTATATAGGTGTAGATATACAGGGGTACCACATTTATATATATTATAGGGGTACCACACTTATATAGGTGAAGATATATTATAGGGGTACCACACTTATATAGGTGTAGATATATTATAGGGGTACCACACTTATATAGGTGTAGATATATATAGGGGTACCACACTTATATAGGTGTAGATATATAGGGGTACCACACTTATATAGGTGTAGATATACAGGGGTACCACACTTATATATATTATAGGGGTACCACACTTATATAGGTGTAGATATATTATAGGGGTACCACACTTATATAGGTGAAGATATATTATAGGGGTACCACACTTATATAGGTGTAGATATATTATAGGGGTACCACACTTATAATTTTTATATTATAGGTGTAGATATATTATAGGGGTACCACACTTATATAGGTGTAGATATATTATAGGGGTACCACACTTATATAGGTGCAGATATATAGGGGTACCACACTTATATAGGTGTAGATATATAGAGGTACCACACTTATATAGATGTAGATATATAGGGGTACCACACTTATAGGTGTAGATATATAGGGAGTGCTACCACACTTATATAGGTGTAGATATATAGGGGTACCACACTTATATAGGTGTATATATATAGGGGTACCACACTTATATAGGTGCAGATATATAGGGGTACCGCACTTATGTAGGTGTAGATATATAGGGGTACCACACTTATATAGGTGAAGATATATAGGGGTACCACACTTATATAGGTGTAGATATATTATAGGGGTGCCACACTTATATAGGTGAAGATATATTATAGGGGTACCACACTTATATAGGTGAAGATATATAGAGGTACCACACTTATATAGGTGAAGATATATAGGGAGTGCTACCACACTTATATAGGTGTAGATATATAGGGGTACCACTTATATAGGTGTAGATATATAGGGGTACCACACTTATATACATGTAGGTGTAGATATATTATAGGGGTACCACACTTATATAGGTGTAGATATATAGGGGTAGATATATAGGGGTAATATGTATTAATATCATGTATCTATGTATCTATGCTTGTGTGTGTATGTGCAGATGTGCATGTATTAATATCATGTATCTATGCTTGTGTGCAGATGTGCATGTATTAATATCATGTATCTATGTATCTATGCTTGTGTGTGTATGTGCAGATGTGCATGTATTAATATCATGTATCTATGCTTGTGTGCAGATGTGCATGTATTAATATCATGTATCTATGTATCTATGCTTGTGTGTGTATGTGCAGATGTGCATGTATTAATATCATGTATCTATGCTTGTGTGCAGATGTGCATGTATTAATATCATGTATCTATGTATCTATGCTTGTGTGTGTATGTGCAGATGTGCATGTATTAATATCATGTATCTATGCTTGTGTGCAGATGTGCATGTATTAATATCATGTATCTATGTATCTATGCTTGTGTGTGTATGTGCAGATGTGCATGTATTAATATCATGTATCTATGCTTGTGTGCAGATGTGCATGTATTAATATCATGTATCTATGTATCTATGCTTGTGTGTGTATGTGCAGATGTGCATGTATTAATATCATGTATCTATGCTTGTGTGCAGATGTGCATGTATTAATATCATGTATCTATGTATCTATGCTTGTGTGTGTATGTGCAGATGTGCATGTATTAATATCATGTATCTATGCTTGTGTGTATATGTGCAGATGTGCATGCATTAATATCATGTATCTATGCTTGTGTGTGTATGTGCAGATGTGCATGTATAAATAATGCATGTATTATTATGCATGTGTGTGTATCACTTGTACCACTTGATTGGTTCATATTCTATGGGCAGGGACAGATGCTAAGTTGCGGTATAAATTAGGAGCGCCACTCTCAGATGTGTTGAAAAGGTAAATAGTGTAATGTATGTGCCTGTGTATGCAGTGCAATGTGGGCTTGTGTGATGTGTGTGCCTGTGTATGTGGGCTTGTGTGATGTGTGTGCCTGTGTATGTGGTGATGTGTGTGCCTGTGTATGTGGTGATGTGTGTGCCTGTGTATGCAGTGCAATGTGGGCGTGTGTGATGTGTATGGCTGTGTATGTGGGCTTGTGTGATGTGTGTGCCTGTGTATGTGGTGATGTGTGTGCCTGTGTATGCAGTGCTATGTGGGCTTGTGTGATGCGTGTGCTAGTGTAAGTGGTGTGTATATGGCTGTGTATGTGGTGATGTGTGTGCCTGTGTATGCAATGCAATGTGGGCCTGTGATGTGTGTGGCTGTGTACATGTATGTGGTGATGTGTGTGCCTGTGTATGCGGTGCAATGTGGGCCCTGTGTGATGATGTGTGTGTGTGTGTGTGTGCCTGTATCATTTGCATTACAGTGGTGAGGATTATGAAGAGGCCAACCTCAGAAGGTCGCTATCAATTATGAAGTGTTCTGGACGTAGTGGTGAGATCCTCTCCTCGTGGGGTGGGAGAGAATAGAACCAGGGGCTGAGACCAAGATTCGGTGATAGCTATAGAGACAGGGGTGATGGATCCGCATGGTCATTGACTATGTCCAGTTCTCTGATGCTCCCATCCCTTGTAGTGTATGTGGCACTGCATGCTGGCAGTGACGTGTCCACTCAACTGAAGGCAGCACTGGCAGTGGAAATAGTGGACCACCTCATCAAGACTGATTGGTCTTCACAGGTATAAAATATTAACATTATTATTGTATATTCACATATTCAGTAGTGTACTCTGAAGCAGGCTCCAGTCGCCAAGTAGTCGACTCATAGGTGGGTGAGTCTAAATTTTGATCAAAGCCACTTCAAAATATATATGTATTTAATATTGCATATCATTGCACTAAGCCACACAATAGCTCCTCTGTTTGTAACAACCTCAGATGCATGGTATCTGGTACATGACCTCATGAATTTTGTGCAATTTACGTGCCTGACTTGGACTTAGTGATGGCGTCCCTATGCCTGCAGTAAGGTAGAGCCTACATGTGGAAGCACATGGAAACTGCCGGGCTCTAAAATATCTAGGACTTCACTTCTTTCAAAAGCCATGACTCTGCTGCGGAGATTCCTGATGAAGGCCAGAGCATCTAGTCGATACATTGAGGGGATAAAATTCAAGTTGATTATTGAGAAGGTCATTGTAATATGTGGCTTGCATTATTCTAATCTCTCTGGCTGGAGTCTCAGTCATGTGTTGAGTATCTGCCTCAGTTGTTCCATTATTTAATGGAGAGCATGTGGAAGATAGTGTAAATGCAGTCATGGAAACAATCACTATAACAACATGCATGAATGAAAAGGTGTCACTAGAACAAGTACTTGGTGTCATGGGTGTGGTCATGGGGTGTAAAGGGTATCTTCTTGCTCCTTTTTTGACCTGTCAAAGGGTTTAAATTTTTTTATTGATGAGGGGCGGGCGGGGGAGGGGGTTAAATTTTTCTTATGTGTGTGTATATATATACCTGATTACACGAGTCAGAGTGGAATATGGCAAGTTATTTCACGAGCAGGTACTTGCATTTTCATGAGTCAAAGGAGGCAAATGGAAATACATGCTTGTGAGTGAAATGACTCGCCATATTCCGCGACGAGTGTATATAATAAATTGTTTATTCAATACTTGATAAACTCGTACTTCAATCATGTAACAAGTCTGTCTGTTGGTCGGCCTAGGTTGCCACCATCTATACCACACATTTAAGCCACTTCTAGTTGTCTTGTGTAGCTTATTGCAGGCAATAAATTTAAATTGCTTAACTGCTTCAACGTCCAACTGCTTCTGCTATCCTGGAAATGTTGCCATAATTCTTTGGAAAATGTAGTTAACGATTCACACATGCGCAGTATATACAGTGTTAAATAACCAGAGTGGAACACGAGAGGATATCTAATGTCACTCCTATATATACTGCAGTGAGTGTATGAAGTATAGAATATGTATGACCAGATTTGGGAAAACCAGTCTAAACACCGTCTTTATAAAAAGGGGAGATTTAAAAATATATATATTAGGCACCTAAAGATCATGTCCTGAAAGTTTGGAACTGTTTAATTAAGTGTGTTGCCTTTGAAGGATATAAAACAGTTACCCTCAAGCACGCATTTCAAATCCATTGCTATGGCATGGGCAACATGTTTTCTATAAACTTTGTTCAAGTTCGTGACAGTTGAAGCTACTCACCATTTTGTGGCCTTCCCTGGCCTATCTATTTAGAGCACTAGCTATGTCTTCTACACAAGTCATCTCACTTGAAAATCAAGGCCAACTTGAAAAGCTGAAGAAAGCACGGCTAATTTGTGCGCTCGAAGCCAGCATAACAACCCTCTGTTCCCTAAGGGTAAGTACATCACCGCCTGGTTCACTGTAAAGGCTTATTTTGTCCTCTATAACTAGCACCTTGGCTTACCACTGCCACAGGGAGGATAGTTGTTGCATAAAACACTGCCTAATCTCACCAACCTGTTTAGTCCTGTTTTTGCAAATTTGTCACAAATGTGTCGTCATTCTCAAGCATTATAAGCCTGCAAGGTATGTATGTGTAATATACCATGTGTTGACTATTGCTTACAGAGTCCTGTTGTAGCATCTCTCCTGCATCTCAAAGGTGTGTGATGTGTGCATGCCTGGTGGTTGGGATCAACAGTGCTGATTGTCTGTATATCTACTAAAATAGGAGACATCCCTGCTACATTGAAGTTTTCTAAGATACTGGTGGAGAGCATCACAGTGTTCTCCAACCTCAACCTAGAGCTGGAGGAAGCAGGTTGGGTCACCTCTCATCTCCTGCTCGGTACGGGGGAGTGGCGCTACTCATGGCTACTTGCACCAACAACATTTGAAGAGCATCCACACAGCATGTAGGACACACCGCTAGCCTGTACATGCTTCACATGCAGGATGCATTATATAACAATATGTGTGTACCAACTCTATTTGATTGGATATAATGACAGGGTGGGGTGGCAGATTTGAATGCCCATATTCAGTGGTAAGTGTTCAATCTTCACTAGAAGTCTTCCTTCTTGGTGCAGGCCAGGGGATAATAGAGACCAATAAGCACTGAGGGTTGGATATATAGTTAATAAAAGCTTTCGTCTTGGGAGGAGTAATGGATGAGGGCAGGATCGATGTGGAGATGATCTAGTAGCTGGTGCATGGTTGGACGAGGTTGTCTGGTGGTCTTGGTTAGCAACAGTTCAGCAACTTCTTGAGACACCTCCCGCCACTTGCTAATCAATACAGCCAGTTGATCCAAGTTATTCTGCAGTGCAATTAGCATACGTATGTACTAGGTATTACATTGACTGCACACACTACAGGGCCTGGGGGAGGGGCAAGAAGGAAAGACAAGTCTCTACTTGCATACTTGGACTACTGTACAAGACAAGATGCATGTATCCATTACTTATATATCCATTACTCCTGATGAAGGCTACAGCATCTAGTGACTCTAGTCGAAATATATATATATATCTATTATATATCTATATCTATATATACATGCAAATGCTGGTCAGTTATTTGTCATTTACACTAATATACCAACCTGGCAGTAAAAGAATTTGTCCACTAACCCCCCCCCCCCCCCCCAAATAAATAAAGATAATATAAAATAATAATAATAATAGTACATAGTGGGCATTCCTCTAAATGGTGGCCACAATTAGGTCCACTGGTGACAGCATTGACTGCAGAACCAGATGTCTAAATGGAGGCCACAATTAGGTCCACTGGTGAGAGCATTGACTGCAGAACCAGATATCTAAATGGAGGCCACAATTAGGTCCACTGGTGAGAGCATTGACTGCAGAACCAGATATCTAAATGGAGGTCACAATTAGGTCCACTGGTGAGAGCATTGACTGCAGAACCAGATATCTAAATGGAGGCCACAATTAGGTCCACTGGTGAGAGCATTGACTGCAGAACCAGATGTCTAAATGGAGGCCACAATTAGGTCCACTGGTGACAGCATTGACTGCAGAACCAGATATCTAAATGGAGGTCACAATTAGGTCCACTGGTGAGAGCATTGACTGCAGAACCAGATGTCAAAATGGAGGCCACAATTAGGTCCACTGGTGAGAGCATTGACTGTAGAACCAGATATCTAAATGGAGGCCACAATTAGGTCCACTGGTGAGAGTACTGACTGCAGAACCAGATATCTAAATGGAGGTCACAATTAGGTCCACTGGTGAGAGCATTGACTGTAGAACCAGATATCTAAATGGAGGCCACAATTAGGTCCACTGGTGAGAGCACTGACTGCAGAACCAGATATCTAAATGGAGGTCACAATTAGGTCCACTGGTGAGAGCATTGACTGCAGAACCAGATGTCTAAATGGAGGTCACAATTAGGTCCACTGGTGAGAGCATTGACTGCAGAACCAGATATCTAAATGGAGGCCACAATTAGGTCCACTGGTGAGAGCACTGACTGCAGAACCAGATATCTAAATGGAGGCCACAATTAGGTCCACTGGTGAGAGCATTGACTGCAGAACCAGATATCTAAATGGAGGCCACAATTAGGTCCACTGGTGAGAGCACTGACTGCAGAACCAGATATCTAAATGGAGGCCACAATCAGGTCCACTGGTGAGAGCATTGACTGCAGAACCAGATATCTAAATGGAGGCCACAATTAGGTCCACTGGTGAACTGACTGCAGAACCAGATGTCTAAATGGAGGCCACAATTAGGTCTACTGGTGAGAGCATTGACTGCAGAACCAGATATCTAAATGGAGGCCACAATTAGGTCCACTGGTGAGAGCATTGACTGCAGAACCAGATGTCTAAATGGAGGCCACAATTAGGTCCACTGGTGACAGCATTGACTGCAGAACCAGATATCTAAATGGAGGCGTCCACTGGTGAGAGCATTGACTGTAGAACCAGATACGGGCAGTAGCATAATTTCAGTGATGACACACAAACATACCTTGGCCCTGTACATCTGCACCATCTTCAGCTTCCTCAGTTGCTCCTCCTTTTCTTGTAGTCTCTCCTCCAGCACTCTCTTCTCTCTAACCAGCTCCATAACTTCTCGTGATGTAGATGTGTTTAGATCCTTCATTCCTTCTTTAGCTATTCTCCTGTTGAGCTGCTTCCCTCCAGGACTTTCTCCTCCCACTGAAGAGTTCCCCACACTCCCTGTTGGTGAGTTCTCCCTTCCGCCATCTGGTGAGATAGCAGAGACCAGTCTAGGCCTCTTAGTGGAGCCGAGTCTATGCTGGATGAGCGGAGACACAAACCTGTTGCGGCTCCTTTTCTGTGGGGTGTTATTGAGAAGAATCTTCTTCTTAAGAGTGTCATTGAAAGGACCTGCAATGAGCTGCAGTCACATGTGTGCAACCTTCTGACTCACAGAGATGTTTCTAATATGCAGTACCTAACTTTTCTGCTGGCAACAAATTGTTTGCCTCCTTTATCCAGTACAGTTTGGATTCTGCACCTGCTCCCTCGATGTACTTGCACCCAACAACACCACTTGCACACCATCTAGCCACAGCCTCCTGAACGCAAACATTTATCTTCTAACCTGCTGGCATTTCTCAAGAGTCAGTGCTTACCATAAAGTATTTCCCTTACCAAATAAAGTGTCCCCTTCTCTTCTACCTCAGCGCAACTCACCAAAGGAAAGCAAAATAGTTCCTTTAGCATCTCGCTCTCCCGTACATCCATTTCGAAAATTTCCAAATATTGCCTACCTTCTTGCTCTTACCATGCTCCGTCTCTTGAGGTATCCGTGGAGATCCGGCGGCTGCTTGCCTGGCCATGTTTTAAGCAGAGCTAACAGCACCCAGGTATTACGGAATTTTCCCCGCTATAATTGTATCTGTTCCATCCATTGTGGGTTTCTTCTCAACTACGCTAGATTGTTACTCTGATAGAGGGGGATGGAATTGGCCCGGAAATATCTTCTGCAGTGGTCAAAATATTTGAAGCTGCACAGGTATAAGAGATTGAGGGAATGGTTTGGTATGTGTGACTGTGTAGTTGTGTTGCTTAGTGACAGTGGTGGGGATAGTGTGACTGTGTAGGGTGTCGGTGACATGGTGCAGGTGTGTGTTCTAGGTGCCCCTGGGCTGGGAACGAGTGAATGTGAAGCCTGTTAAGACTCCAGATGGAATGGTCACTGTGCCTGAAGAGGTCCTTTCTTCCATTCAGAAGAACAAAATTGGACTCAAAGGTTCTCGAACATCCTCAAGATGCTATGCAGCCATCACCTCACCCATCTCTCTTCCTCCCTCCTCTTTCTCTCCTTTCCATCCCTCTCCCCCTTTCTTTCTGCAATGCTCTTCCTTCTCAAACCTCACCCTTCCCCTCCCGATCACTTGTCTTCCTCTGCTGCTGTGGCAGGGCCCCTGGAGACGCAGATAGGGAAGGGATCAATTTCCATGAATCTCACACTGAGAAGGTATGGTGTGTGTACGAGTACTGGGTATGGAGTACACAATAATCATTCACCTTTATATATATATATATATATACATACTGCTCTATAGCAAGAAATGTTCATCTCTCTTGTATAAATTTAGCTGTGATAGTGTAATTCAGGGCCGTCCGTGGCTAAGTTGAAGTGGTCAGGCCTCACATTCACAATGCCCACATTTAGGAGTTTCCCCCCAAACAACAAAATGCGCTTCTGTTGCCATAGGGATAAACCTTATGCATGTTTAAACATTAACTTGTGTAGTTATCAGAAGAGCCCGGCATTGCCCGGGGAAACGATAAATATCTAGCAGAGAATATCTAGCAGAGAAGCACAAAATGAGAATGAGGGACATGGTTACCCCCACCCCTATTATACCTCCATGTTACTCTCCCAATCCATACTAAGCTAAATGACAATGACTGCTGAGACTGCTGAGCAAAAAGAATGAATTTGCTTTACTTTTAAGGACTATTACAACAAAAATATATTACAGGGACAAAGAGAATACCTGCTTAATTGTTTTGTCCGAACCAGTCGAAGACGACGCTAACCTCCGTTCCAGCAATTAGGGTGTTTTTCTAATAGAGTACGTCTAGAAGCAGCCTCACTGGCTCTTGTGTGTGTGAGGTCTAAAACAAAGCCAGCATATGGTTTGTTGGTCATTATGTTGCCATGGGAGCAATGGCATTATTTGTGTGCTAGTCGCAAATGTGAAAAACTCATGTGCAGGTATATACCTAAACAAGATGGTGGACGTTCGCAACCCATTTTTGGGAACGATGGCTTCCAGTTAGTCGTAAGTTTAATGTTAGCCAATACTACATAGCCCGTGTCGGTCGCAGTGTAAACTGCACCTTCCTGCTCTAAGTTTGAGCCTTCAAGCTTCAGAACTGTAGCCATGCATAAGGACACACACACAGATAGACACACAGACTTTCAATTATTTACAAGATAATTATTCATGAACTATTGTCACTGTATTTATATTTTCCAAACACTTGCTCTCTCTGCGCTCATGTTCACTTGTGAACAGTTGCTATCAAGCTGCCATGATCTCTGTTCAATCTCCATTTCTCTATCTTAGTCCAGACCCTCTCTACCAATCCCTAGGTAGCTCATTAATTTTTCCCCCTGCGATGTGACCTGCTCTAGCATGTTGGCTCAGTCTTATCATGCTCATGCCTCAGGTGCTGTTGCTGCAATGGCTGAGGAGAAGAAGAGGGCCAAGTACAACTGCCTCACTGGGGATTTTGTTTTTGTACCAGTTGGGTGCCATTGGCCCAAAGTCCTTGATCTTTCTAGGGGAACTGGGACAAACTTAAAGCAGCATTCTAGGGAAGAGAAGGCATTCCAATATCTGCTCCAGCTATTATCGAAAGGGGCAGTGCCATCGCAGTCATGGCAGCAATGGGAGGCTTTAAAAGCAAGGATAGGCAACTTATAGTAGTACAACTAGAATGAATATATTATTCGTCCAGCTATTTTTATTTTTATTTTTTATGTGTTAGTTTTTTTGCTTTTTATTATCTTAATAATTTCCCTCTATGTAGACATCCCACCATATGTGCAAATAAAAGCCACACACATACTTTGGACCATAGTCAAATACTGGTCTTCAAAGCCCAGTGCACCTGATTATAACCTGCGACTGAGTTCCTTTCTCCTAAGCTTGTTTACTCCTTCAAATGTGTGAGTAATGGGAACTCAGAAACCTCTTGCTCCTGCTCTCGCTGGAAGGATGTCTGAAGCTAGTGACAAGTCGAAAAGATCGAAGATTGTTGGGAGAAGGTGGCACACAAATGTTCTTTATAGATGGTCAGAATGTCTCTTTATTAAAGGTACTTTTCTTTCTTGCTGCAGACACACACCTCCTTGAGCCGCTAGCTATTGCCCTCACGTATATAGATCTATGCTGAATGCTGCTGAGATACACACCTCCTTGACTGAGGCAGCCACTAGCTATTGCCCTCATGCATATAGATCTATGCTGAATGCTGCTGAGATACACACCTCCTTGACTGAGGCAGCCGCTAGCTATTGCCCTCATGCATATAGATCTATGCTGAATGCAGACACACACCTCCCAGCCGCTAGCTATTGCCCTCACACATATAGATCTATGCTGAATGCTGCTGAGATACACACCTCCTTGACTGAGGCAGCCACTAGCTATTGCCCTCACGTATATAGATCTATGCTGAATGCTGCTGAGACACACACCTCCTTGACTGAGGCAGCCGCTAGCTATTGCCCTCACGCATATAGATCTACAGTGTATGCTGAATGCTGCTGAGATACACACCTCCTTGACTGAGGCAGCCACTAGCTATTGCCCTCACGCATATAGATCTATGCTGAATGCTGCTGAGATACACACCTCCTTGACTGAGGCAGCCACTAGCTATTGCCCTCACGTATATAGATCTATGCTGAATGCTGCTGAGATACACACCTCCTTGACTGAGGCAGCCACTAGCTATTGCCCTCACGTATATAGATCTATGCTGAATGCTGCTGAGATACACACCTCCTTGACTGAGGCAGCCGCTAGCCATTGCCCTCATGCATATAGATCTATGCTGAATGCTGCTGAGATACACACCTCCTTGACTGAGGCAGCCGCTAGCTATTGCCCTCATGCATATAGATCTATGCTGAATGCTGCTGAGATACACACCTCCTTGACTGAGGCAGCCGCTAGCTATTGCCCTCACACATATAGATCTATGCTGAATGCTGCTGAGATACACACCTCCTTGACTGAGGCAGCCGCTAGCTATTGCCCTCACACATATAGATCTATGCTGAATGCTGCTGAGACACACACCTCCTTGACTGAGGCAGCCGCTAGCTATTGCCCTCATGCATATAGATCTATGCTGAATGCTGCTGAAACACACACCTCCTTGACTGAGGCAGCCGCTAGCTATTGCCCTCACGTATATAGATCTATGCTGAATGCTGCTGAGATACACACCTGTGTGTATGTGTATGCACATACTAACCTGCTATTAATATGGAATATGGTGTGATACACAGTGTGTATGTGTATGCATGAAAAATTGTCAAGTTTAGCAAGTGAATTTCTGTCTTGCTTCCTGTGCCCTCCTCAGGGTATTTGGTCTCTATGCCAACGTGCGTCCGTGTCGCTCTGTGCAGGGCTACAGCACTGGCTATGATGACGTGGACCTCATCACCATCAGAGAGAATACTGAGGGAGAATACAGCGGCATCGAACATGAGGTACCTGTTGGCATGGTGGGAGGGTTTTTAGAGTAGGAGTGGTCTGTGAGGTGAACAGCTGGATGGATGTGCTGGGAGTTGGTGTTGTTAGTGGTGGGTGGGTGAGTGTGATACATGCGTTATTGTGGGTGTGGTTTTCATGCAGGTGGTGGATGGAGTGGTACAGAGTATTAAGCTCATCACGAGAGTGGCGTCCATGAGAGTGGCAGAATTTGCCTTCAATTATGCTCGTTCTAATGGGCGCAAGTCTGTGACAGCTGTGCACAAGTCCAACATCATGCGCAGATCTGATGGCTTGTTCCTGCAGTGCTGTGGGCTCGTGGCTCAGAACTATCCAGACATCAAGTATAGCGACATGTACCTGGACACTGCCTGCCTCAATGTGAGGGGGGTTACCGTGTGTGTGTGTGTGTGTGTCATCTTCCTCTGTGTGTGTGCTGGTGTAGTTGGTGAGGAAGCCAAGGAAGTTTGATGTGCTGGTCATGCCTAACCTCTATGGTGATATCCTGAGTGACCTTTGTGCTGGGCTGATAGGAGGCCTGGGCCTCACTCCTAGTGGCAATATAGGAGCAGATGGTGTTGCCATCTTTGAAGCCGTAAGCTGTTGCTACTGTTGTTGTTGTTGCTACTGTTGTTGTTGTTGTTGTTGCAAGTCAACTATACATGAAGCTAGGAATGTGTGTGTGTGCGCTTTTCTGTCATTTTACCTTGTTAATTTAGTCTTCTCAGGAAAGCAGCCCAGGTCTGTTCAGGTCAGGTCTGTTCAGGCCAAGTCTGTTCAGGCCAGGCCAGGTCTTTTCAGGTCAGGTCTGTTCAGGTCAGGTCTGTTCAGGCCAAGTCTGTTCAGGCCAAGTCTGTTCAGGTCAGGTCTGTTCAGGCCAGGTCTGTTCAGGCCAGGTCTGTTCAGGCCAGGTCTGTTCAGGCCAGGTATGTTCAGGCCAGGTATGTTCAGGCCGGGTCTGTTCAGGCCAGGTCTGTTCAGGCCAGGTATGTTCAGGCCGGGTCTGTTCAGGCCAGGTCTGTTCAGGCCAGGTCTGTTCAGGCCAGGTCTGTTCAGGCCGGGTATGTTCAGGCCAGGTCTGTTCAGGCCAGGTCTGTTCAGGCCAGGTCTGTTCAGGCCAGGTCTGTTCAGGCCGGGTATGTTCAGGCCAGGTATGTTCAGGCCAGGTCTGTTCAGGCCAGGTCTGTTCAGGCCAGGTCTGTTCAGGCCAGGTCTGTTCAGGCCAGGTCTGTTCAGGCCAGGTCTGTTCAGGCCGGGTCTGTTCAGGCCAGGTCTGTTCAGGCCGGGTATGTTCAGGCCAGGTCTGTTCAGGCCGGGTATGTTCAGGCCAGGTCTGTTCAGGCCAGGTCTGTTCAGGCCGGGTCTGTTCAGGCCGGGTCTGTTCAGGCCGGGTCTGTTCAGGCCAGGTCTGTTCAGGCCGGGTATGTTCAGGCCAGGTCTGTTCAGGCCAGGTCTGTTCAGGCCGGGTCTGTTCAGGCCGGGTCTGTTCAGGCCAGGTCTGTTCATGCCAGGTCTGTTCAGGCCAGGTCTATTCAGGCCGGGTCTGTTCAGGCCAGGTCTGTTCAGGCCGGGTCTGTTCAGGCCAGGTCTGTTCAGGCCAGGTCTGTTCAGGCCGGGTATGTTCAGGCCGGGTCTGTTCAGGCCGGGTCTGTTCAGGCCAGGTCTGTTCAGGCCAGGTCTGTTCAGGCCAGGTCTGTTCAGGCCAGGTCTGTTCAGGCCAGGTCTGTTCAGGCCAGGTCTGTTCAGGCCGGGTCTGTTCAGGCCGGGTCTGTTCAGGCCAGGTCTGTTCAGGCCGGATATGTTCAGGCCAGGTCTGTTCAGGCCGGGTCTGTTCAGGCCAGGTCTGTTCCGGCCAGGTCTGTTCAGGCGGGTCTGTTCAGGCCGGGTCTGTTCAGGCCAGGTCTGTTCAGGCCAGGTCTGTTCAGGCCAGGTCTGTTCAGGCCGGGTCTGTTCAGGCCAGGTCTGTTCAGGCAAGGTCTGTTCAGGCCGGGTCTGTTCAGGCCAGGTCTGTTCAGGCCGGGTCTGTTCAGGCCAAGTCTGTTCAGGCCAGGTCTGTTCAGGCCGGGTCTGTTCAGGCCAGGTCTGTTCAGGCCGGGTCTGTTCAGGCCAGGTCTGTTCAGGCCGGGTCTGTTCAGGCCAGGTCTGTTCAGGCCGGGTATGTTCAGGCCAGGTCTGTTCAGGCCGGGTCTGTTCAGGCCAGTTCTGTTCAGGCCGGGTCTGTTCAGGCCGGATCTGTTCAGGCCGGGTCTGTTCAGGCCAGGTCTGTTCAGGCCGGGTCTGTTCAGGCCAGGTCTGTTCAGGCCAGGTCTGTTCAGGCCAGGTCTGTTCAGGTCAGGTCTGTTCAGGCCGGGTCTGTTCAGGCCAGGTCTGTTCAGGCCGGGTCTGTTCAGGCCGGGTCTGTTCAGGCCGGGTCTGTTCAGGCCGGGTCTGTTCAGGCCGGGTCTGTTCAGGCCGGGTCTGTTCAGGCCAGGTCTGTTCAGGCCAGGTCTGTTCAGGCCAGGTCTGTTCAGGCCGGGTCTGTTCAGGCCAGGTCTGTTCAGGCCAGGTCTGTTCAGGCCAGGTCTGTTCAGGCCAGGTCTGTTCAGGCCAGGTCTGTTCAGGCCGGGTCTGTTCAGGCCGGGTCTGTTCAGGCCAGGTATGTTCAGGTCAGGTATGTTCAGGCCAGGTATGTTCAGGCCGGGTATGTTCAGGCCAGGTCTGTTCAGGCCAGGTCTGTTCAGGCCAGGTTTGTTCAGGCCAGGTATGTTCAGGTCAGGTATGTTCAGGCCAGGTCTGTTCAGGCCAGGTCTGTTCAGGCCGGGTCTGTTCAGGCCAGGTATGTTCAGGTCAGGTCTGTTCAGGCCAGGTCTGTTCAGGCCAGGTCTGTTCAGGCCAGGTATGTTCAGGTCAGGTATGTTCAGGCCAGGTCTGTTCAGGCCAGGTCTGTTCAGGCCGGGTCTGTTCAGGCCGGGTCTGTTCAGGCCGGGTCTGTTCAGGCCGGGTCTGTTCAGGCCAGGTATGTTCAGGTCAGGTATGTTCAGGCCAGGTCTGTTCAGGCCGGGTCTGTTCAGGCCAGGTATGTTCAGGTCAGGTATGTTCAGGCCAGGTCTGTTCAGGCCAGGTCTGTTCAGGCCGGGTCTGTTCAGGCCGGGTCTGTTCAGGCCGGGTCTGTTCAGGCCGGGTCTGTTCAGGCCAGGTATGTTCAGGTCAGGTATGTTCAGGCCAGGTCTGTTCAGGCCGGGTCTGTTCAGGCCGGGTCTGTTCAGGCCGGGTCTGTTCAGGCCAGGTATGTTCAGGTCAGGTATGTTCAGGCCGGGTCTTTTCAGGCCGGGTCTGTTCAGGCCGGGTCTGTTCAGGCCAGGTATGTTCAGGCCAGGTCTGTTCAGGCCAGGTCTGTTCAGGCCAGGTCTGTTCAGGCCGGGTCTGTTCAGGCCGGGTCTGTTCAGGCCAGGTCTGTTCAGGCCAGGTCTGTTCAGGCCAGGTCTGTTCAGGCCGGGTCTGTTCAGGCCAGGTCTGTTCAGGCCGGTCTGTTCAGGCCGGGTCTGTTCAGGCCAGGTATGTTCAGGCCAGGTCTGTTCAGGCCAGGTCTGTTCAGGCCAGGTCTGTTCAGGCCAGGTCTGTTCAGGCCGGGTCTGTTCAGGCCGGGTCTGTTCAGGCCAGGTATGTTAAGGTCAGGTATGTTCAGGCCAGGTCTGTTCAGGCCAGGTCTGTTCAGGCCGGGTCTGTTCAGGCCGGGTCTGTTCAGGCCGGGTCTGTTCAGGCCAGGTATGTTCAGGTCAGGTATGTTCAGGTCAGGTATGTTCAGGCCAGGTCTGTTCAGGCCAGGTATGTTCAGGTCAGGTATGTTCAGGCCAGGTCTGTTCAGGCCGGGTCTGTTCAGGCCGGGTCTGTTCAGGCCAGGTATGTTCAGGTCAGGTATGTTCAGGCCAGGTCTGTTCAGGCCAGGTCTGTTCAGGCCGGGTCTGTTCAGGCCGGGTCTGTTCAGGCCAGGTATGTTCAGGTCAGGTATGTTCAGGCCAGGTCTGTTCAGGCCAGGTCTGTTCAGGCCAGGTCTGTTTAGGCCGGGTCTGTTCAGGCCGGGTCTGTTCAGGCCAGGTATGTTCAGGTCAGGTATGTTCAGGTCAGGTCTGTTCAGGCCAGGTCTGTTCAGGCCGGGTCTGTTCAGGCCGGGTATGTTCAGGCCAGGTATGTTCAGGTCAGGTATGTTCAGGCCAGGTCTGTTCAGGCCAGGTCTGTTCAGGCCGGGTCTGTTCAGACCGGGTATGTTCAGGCCAGGTATGTTCAGGTCAGGTATGTTCAGGCTTGCTCTAATTATATCTCTGCCTGTTCATGTGCTGAGACGAGACAAACTAGCACCTCGGGAGCTTGTCCAGATTAGTTGATGTGGTGTTGCTCACAAACTTCATGTGTAAGAGTTCCAGTGCCAGGACTTGGCAAGTGCTATACTCAACGAAGTTGAAAGCTAATGAGACTTTTGGTCCACCGGATATCCTTCTGGCAGAAAATGTCCAACATGAAGGACCCCAGCAGTAAATATTTTTTATGAAAGCTCCAGAGAAAATATTCCGTCTGGATTGGGTGAAGAAAGCTTGACCACCACTGGGGGGTGATGTGATAATCAAAAATTACAGCGTTTCAGATGGGTCACATGATGAAAGATGGGTCACATGATGACAGATGGATCGTATGGTGACAGCATTCACTGTTTAAAGCCCGGGCAAGTAGCAGAAATGGCACCAGCGACCTGGCCGAACTCCACCGAAAAGAGGTGGGAGACTGACGATGACATCCCTTTGCAAGTGATGAAGATGACTGTGAAGAAGATGGAACTAGAATAGAGGACGATAGCTAAGAGCATGTATGCTACTATTAACAATAATTGTCACCTATGATATTGAGTGCATGTCTGTTAGTCATAATAGAGTGCCCCCTCGAATAGTCCGTGCCTACAGGCAGCTCAGGTGAAGAGTATGCGTATGTTCTAAATCGAGGAGGTTGATGTTGTCTTCAGACTATATTTCCTTGAATGGTTTCCATGGGTTCAATATAGGCATGCACAAGTCATCCCAAACCATAGGCATGCACAAGTCATCCCAAACCCACCCAGGCTATAGGCATGCACAAGTCATCCCAAACCCACCCAGGCTATAGGTATGCACAAGTCATCCCAAACCCACCCAGGCTATAGGCATGCACAAGTCATCCCAAACCCACCCAGTATACACAAGTCATCCCAAACCCACCCAGGCTATAGGCATGCACAAGTCATCCCAAACCCACCCAGGCTATAGGTATACACAAGTCATCCCAAACCTACCCAGGCTATAGGTGCACAAGTCATCCCAAACCCACCCAGGCTATAGGCAGGCACAAGTCATCCCAGGCTATAGGTATACACAAGTCATCCCAAACCCACCCAGGCTATAGGTGCACAAGTCATCCCAAACCCACCCAGGCTATAGGTATGCACAAGTCATCCCAAACCCACCCAGGCTATAGGCATACACAAGTCATCCCAAACTCACCCAGGCTATAGGTGCACAAGTCATCCCAAACCCACCCAGGCTATAGGCATGCGCAAGTCATCCCAAACCCACCCAGGCTATAGGTATACAAAAGTCATCCCAAACCCACCCATGCACAAGTCATCCCAAACCCACCCAGGCTATAGGCATGCACAAGTCATCCCAGGCTATAGGTATACACAAGTCATCCCAAACCCACCCAGGCTATAGGTGCACAAGTCATCCCAAACCCACCCAGGCTATAGGTGCACAAGTCATCCCAAACCCACCCAGGCTATAGGCATGCACAAGTCATCCCAAACCCACCCAGGCTATAGGTATACACAAGTCATCCCAAACCCACCCAGGCTATAGGTGCACAAGTCATCCCATACCCACCCAGGCTATAGGTGCACAAGTCATCCCAAACCCACCCAGGCTATAGGCAACACAAGTCATCCCAAACCCACCCAGGCTATAGGTGCACAAGTCATCCCACATCCACCCAGGCTATAGGTATGCACAAGTCATCCCAAACCCACCCAGGCTATAGGTGCACAAGTCATCCCATACCCACCCAGGCTATAGGCATGCACAAGTCATCCCAAACCCTCCCAGGCTATAGGTGCACAAGTCATCCCAAACCCACCCAGGCTATAGGCATGCGCAAGTCATCCCAAACCCACCCAGGCTATAGGTGCACAAGTCATCCCAAACCCACCCAGGCTATAGGTATGCACAAGTCATCCCAAACCCACCCAGGCTATAGGCATACACAAGTCATCCCAAACCCACCGAGGCTATAGGTATGCACAAGTCATCCCAAACCCACCCAGGCTATAGGCATGCACAAGTCATCCCACACCCACCCAGGCTATAGGTATACACAAGTCATCCCAAACCCACCCAGGCTATAGGTGCACAAGTCATCCCAAACCCACCCAGGCTATAGGTGCACAAGTCATCCCAAACCCACCCAGGCTATAGGTATACAAAAGTCATCCCAAACCCACCCAGGCTATAGGCATGCACAAGTCATCCCAAACCCACCCAGGCTATAGGTATACACAAGTCATCCCAAACCCTCCCATCCCTAATAGAAGGTGTGGTCTTGCTGTGTTGACAAATTCTCACCTGTGAATTCCATTGTCTGGACAGCGAGGGTGGTGCACATGCACACCAAGACACCAAGCGAGTGTGGTGCTCATGCAAGACACCAAGCGAGGGTGGTGCACAAACCAAGACACCTGCAAGGATAGTCTAACAGCTTGTGCAGTAAGCACAGAGAGAGAGAGAGAGACTACCTGAGCTGTTTCTTTCACCATTTTCTCTGCTCTCTTCACTACCTGGTTATTTTTTTATCCATGCTAGCAAATGATGCCACACAAAGCCTTGCGAGGGATGCCTTGCGAGGGATGTGCCATGCCTTGCGAGGGCTGTGCCATGCCTTGCGAGGGCTGTGCCATGCCTTGCGAGGGATGTGCCATGCCTTTGCGAGGGCTGTGCCATGCCTTGCGGGGGCTGTGCCATGCCTTGCGAGGGATGTGCCATGCCTTGTGAGGGATGTGCCATGCCTTGTGAGGGCTGTGCCATGAAGGGGGTAGTTCACCCAAAACTGGGAAAAAACGTCTGTTGACTTTGAATGCCCATAACTTTTTTTAATAATTGGTTTGTGTAGATAATGTTATGCTCAAATTGTTGCTTGTTCTATGTGCTTTCCAATGATATATAAAATATCTCTAGAGGCATGTTTTGTCAGAAGATGCATGCAGAAATGCATGCATCTTCAGAAACAGGGACCCTCCTTCTCTTGGCAGACCCCCACTACTCATTTTTAAAAATCAAAAGCTGTAAATTGGTTTGTGGCTTGTCAAAGCTAACAGCTGTGATATGGATGATTTTACATTGCAATAACTAAAGTGGTTGTTGAATGGCAACGTGCCGTATTTGATTACGCGCTAAAATTGTATTTTTAGCGCGTAATCAAATATGGCACGTTGCCATTCAACAACCACTTTAGTTATTGCAATGTAAAATCATCCATATCACAGCAGTTAGCTTTGACAAGCCACAAACCAATTTACAGCTTTTGATTTTTAAAAATGAGTAGTGGGGGTCTGCCAAGAGAAGGAGGGTCCCTGTTTCTGAAGATGCATGCATTTCTGCATGCATCTTCTGACAAAACATGCCTCTAGAGATATTTTATATATCATTGGAAAGCACATAGAACAAGCAACAATTTGAGCATAACATTATCTACACAAACCAATTATTAAAAAAAAGTTATGGGCATTCAAAGTCAACAGACGTTTTTTTCCAGTTTTGGGTGAACTACCCCCTTATTGCCAATTAGTGTGTGTAGATGTAAAAAGTATCAGGGAGTACATTAAACACTTTTTAAAATAGTGGACAGCAACCCCCCCCCCCCAAATGAAAGCTGCTATTACTTATTTGGCTGAAAAAGACTGGGTTGAACCCTGAACCCTCTGCTAACCTCGTCTAGTTGCAGATTAAAGGATTGTAAAAGTGGGGAAAGCCTTGAAATTAGAGTCAAGAATCTATCTCTGTAGAGTCAAGGATCTATCTCTGTAGAGTCAAGGACTTATCTCTGTAGAGTCAAGGATCTATCTCTGTAGAGTCAAGGATCCATCTCTGTAGAGTCGAGGATCTATCTCTGTAGAGTCGAGGATCTATCTCTGTAGAGTCAAGGATCTATCTCTGTAGAGTCAAGGATCTATCTCTGTAGAGTCAAGGATTTATCTCTATAGAGCCAAGGATTTATCTCTGTAGAGTCAAGGATCTATCTCTGTAGAGTCAAGGATCTAGAGTCAAGGATCTATCTCTGTAGAGTCAAGGATCTATCTCTGTAGAGTCAAGGATCTATCTCTGTAGAGTCAAGGATTTATCTTTGTTGAGTCGAGGATCTATCTCTGTAGAGTCAAGGATCTATCTCTGTAGAGTCAAGGATCTATCTCTGTAGAGTCAAGGATCTATCTCTGTAGAGTCAAGGATCTATCTCTGTAGAGTCAAGGATCTATCTCTGTAGAGTCAAGGATCTATCTCTGTAGAGTCTAAGGATCTATCTCTGTAGAGTCAAGGATCTATCTCTGTAGAGTCAAGGACTTATCTTTGTTGAGTCAAGGATCCATCTCTATAGTGTATGTGTGTTTTCTCTCATACATACTTGCCTACAATGGGTCCATTCAAAACTTCAGTACCAGAAGACTCCCACTCTTCCGATGCCCATCCGTGATTTGTTGGTTACTCCGTGTGGTCCAGTCAAACTCCTCACATGCTGTTCAGAATTTGGTAAAGGGTATCCTTCATATGACTCCAGCTCTGCTATGCCGTGGAGCTGAACTTTAGTGTTAGAAAGATAAGCAAAAGCAAGCAACTACAACAGCGTGTGCGTGCGTGTACTTCAGCAAGCAACATGGTATAGAATAAGATCTGCTGTTTGCCAACTCTTCCGAGTCCTTGAAGGAGGCTGTAGCTGACCCTTGGCTGACTCTAATAATAACAACAACAACCAGGTGTGATATGTGCTGACTCTAATAGCAACCACCAGGTGTAGCATGTGCTGACTCTAATAGCAACCACCAGGTGTGGTATTTGCTGACTCTAATAGCAACCACCAGGTGTGGCATGTGCTGACTCTAATAGCAACCGCCAGGTGTGGCATGTGCTGACTCTAATAGCAACCGCCAGGTGTGGCATGTGCTGACTCTAATAGCAACCGCCAGGTGTGGCATGTGCTGACTCTAATAGCAACTGCCAGGTGTGGCATGTGCTGACTCTAATAGCAACCACCAGGTGTGGCATGTGCTGACTCTAATAGCAACATTAGGTGTGGTATGTGCTGACTCTAATAGCAACGACCAGGTGTGGCATGTGCTGACTCTAATAGCAACCGCCAGGTGTGGCATGTGCTGACTCTAATAGCAACCACCAGGTGTGGCATGTGCTGACTCTAATAGCAACCACCAGGTGTGGCATGTGCTGACTCTAATAGCAACCACCAGGTGTGGCATGTTCTGACTCTAATAGCAACCACCAGGTGTGGTATTTGCTGACTCTAATAGCAACCACCAGGTGTGGCATGTGCTGACTCTAATAGCAACATTAGGTGTGGTATGTGCTGACTCTAATAGCAACTGCCAGGTGTGGCATGTGCTGACTCTAATAGCAACCACCTGTGCTGACTCTAATAGCAACCACCAGGTGTGGCATGTGCTGACTCTAATAGCAACCACCAGGTGTGGCATGTGCTGACTCTAATAGCAACCACCAGGTGTGTCATGTGCTGACTCTAATAGCAACCACCAGGTGTGGTATTTGCTGACTCTAATAGCAACCACCAGGTGTGGCATGTGCTGACTCTAATAGCAACCACCAGGTGTGGCATGTGCTGACTCTAATAGCAACCGCCAGGTGTGGCATGTGCTGACTCTAATAGCAACCACCAGGTGTGGCATGTGCTGACTCTAATAGCAACCGCCAGGTGTGGCATGTGCTGACTCTAATAGCAACCACCAGGTGTGTCATGTGCTGACTCTAATAGCAACCACCAGGTGTGGTATTTGCTGACTCTAATAGCAACCACCAGGTGTGGCATGTGCTGACTCTAATAGCAACCACCAGGTGTGGCATGTGCTGACTCTAATAGCAACCGCCAGGTGTGGCATGTGCTGACTCTAATAGCAACTGCCAGGTGTGGCATGTGCTGACTCTAATAGCAACCACCAGGTGTGGCATGTGCTGACTCTAATAGCAACCACCAGGTGTGGCATGTGCTGACTCTAATAGCAACCACCAGGTGTGGCATGTGCTGACTCTAATAGCAACCGCGAGGTGTGGCATGTGCTGACTCTAATAGCAACTGCCAGGTGTGGCATGTGCTGACTCTAATAGCAACCACCAGGTGTGGCATGTGCTGACTCTAATAGCAACCACCAGGTGTGGCATGTGCTGACTCTAATAGCAACCACCAGGTGTGGCATGTGCTGACTCTAATAGCAACCGCCAGGTGTGGCATGTGCTGACTCTAATAGCAACCGCCAGGTGTGGCATGTGCTGACTCTAATAGCAACCACCAGGTGTGTCATGTGCTGACTCTAATAGCAACCACCAGGTGTGGTATTTGCTGACTCTAATAGCAACCACCAGGTGTGGCATGTGCTGACTCTAATAGCAACCGCCAGGTGTGGCATGTGCTGACTCTAATAGCAACCGCCAGGTGTGGCATGTGCTGACTCTAATAGCAACTGCCAGGTGTGGCATGTGCTGACTCTAATAGCAACCACCAGGTGTGGCATGTGCTGACTCTAATAGCAACCGCCATGTGTGGCATGTGCAGACTCTAATAGCAACCACCAGGTGTGGCATGTGCTGACTCTAATAGCAACCGCCAGGTGTGGCATGTGCTGACTCTAATAGCAACCACCAGGTGTGTCATGTGCTGACTCTAATAGCAACCACCAGGTGTGGTATTTGCTGACTCTAATAGCAACCACCAGGTGTGGCATGTGCTGACTCTAATAGCAACCGCCAGGTGTGGCATGTGCTGACTCTAATAGCAACTGCCAGGTGTGGCATGTGCTGACTCTAATAGCAACCACCAGGTGTGGCATGTGCTGACTCTAATAGCAACCACCAGGTATGGCATGTGCTGACTCTAATAGCAACCACCAGGTGTGGCATGTGCTGACTCTAATAGCAACCACCAGGTGTGGCATGTGCTGACTCTAATAGCAACTGCCAGGTGTGGCATGTGCTGACTCTAATAGCAACCACCAGGTGTGGCATGTGCTGACTCTAATAGCAACCGCCAGGTGTGGCATGTGCTGACTCTAATAGCAACCACCAGGTGTGGCATGTGCTGACTCTAATAGCAACCGCCATGTGTGGCATGTGCAGACTCTAATAGCAACTGCCAGGTGTGGCATGTGCTGACTCTAATAGCAACCACCAGGTGTGGCATGTGCTGACTCTAATAGCAACCACCAGGTGTGGCATGTGCTGACTCTAATAGCAACCACCAGGTGTGGCATGTGCTGACTCTAATAGCAACCGCCAGGTGTGGCATGTGCTGACTCTAATAGCAACCGCCAGGTGTGGCATGTGCTGACTCTAATAGCAACCGCCAGGTTTGGCATGTGCTGACTCTAATAGCAACCACCAGGTGTGTCATGTGCTGACTCTAATAGCAACCGCCAGGTGTGGCATGTGCTGACTCTAATAGCAACCGCCAGGTGTGGCATGTGCTGACTCTAATAGCAACCGCCAGGTGTGGCATGTGCTGACTCTAATAGCAACCGCCAGGTGTGGCATGTGCTGACTCTAATAGCAACTGCCAGGTGTGGCATGTGCTGACTCTAATAGCAACCACCAGGTGTGGCATGTGCTGACTCTAATAGCTACCGCCATGTGTGGCATGTGCAGACTCTAATAGCAACCACCAGGTGTGGCATGTGCTGACTCTAATAGAAACCTCCAGGTGTGGCATGTGCTGACTCTAATAGCAACCACCAGGTGTGTCATGTGCTGACTCTAATAGCAACCGCCAGGTGTGGCATGTGCTGACTCTAATAGCAACCGCCAGGTGTGGCATGTTCTGACTCTAATAGCAACTGCCAGGTGTGGCATGTGCTGACTCTAATAGCAACCACCAGGTGTGGCATGTGCTGACTCTAATAGCAACCACCAGGTGTGGCATGTGCTGACTCTAATAGCAACCACCAGGTGTGGCATGTGCTGACTCTAATAGCAACCACCAGGTGTGGCATGTGCTGACTCTAATAGCAACCGCCAGGTGTGGCATGTGCTGACTCTAATAGCAACCGCCAGGTGTGGCATGTGCTGACTCTAATAGCAACCGCCAGGTGTGGCATGTGCTGACTCTAATAGCAACCACCAGGTGTGGCATGTGCTGACTCTAATAGCAACCACCAGGTGTGGTATTTGCTGACTCTAACAGCAACCGCCAGGTGTGGCATGTGCTGACTCTAATAGCAACCACCAGGTGTGGCATGTGCTGACTCTAATGGCAACCGCCAGGTGTAGCATGTGCTGACTCTAATAGCAACTGCCAGGTGTGGCATGTGCTGACTCTAATAGCAACCACCAGGTGTGGCATGTGCTGACTCTAATAGCAACCACCAGGTGTGGCATGTGCTGACTCTAATAGCAACCGCCAGGTGTGGCATGTGCTGACTCTAATAGCAACCGCCAGGTGTGGCATGTGCTGACTCTAATAGCAACCCCCATGTGTGGCATGTGCAGACTCTAACAGCAACCACCAGGTGTGGCATGTGCTGACTCTAATAGCAACCGCCAGGTGTGGCATGTGCTGACTCTAATAGCAACCGCCATGTGTGGCATGTGCAGACTCTAATAGCAACCACCAGGTGTGGCATGTGCTGACTCTAATAGCAACCGCCAGGTGTGGCATGTGCTGACTCTAATAGCAACCACCAGGTGTGTCATGTGCTGACTCTAATAGCAACCACCAGGTGTGGTATTTGCTGACTCTAATAGCAACCACCAGGTGTGGCATGTGCTGACTCTAATAGCAACTACCAGGTGTGGCATGTGCTGACTCTAATAGCAACCACCAGGTGTGGCATGTGCTGACTCTAATAGCAACCGCCAGGTGTGGCATGTGCTGACTCTAATAGCAACCGCCAGGTGTGGCATGTGCTGACTCTAATAGCAACCACCAGGTGTGGCATGTGCTGACTCTAATAGCAACCGCCAGGTGTGGCATGTGCTGACTCTAATAGCAACCGCCAGGTGTGGCATGTGCTGATTCTAATAGCAACCACCAGGTGTGGCATGTGCTGACTCTAATAGCAACCGCCAGGTGTGGCATGTGCTGACTCTAATAGCAACCGCCATGTGCTGCTGTTTCTGTTTTGGTTTTCCTGTTGTAAAATAACAAACACAACAGGAGACGCTTTATTTTGATTGGCTGGTCAAAGGAGTGGAGAACCGAGCTCATACCCACGTAGACTACAACCAGTTCCCATCAACTAGTTCCCATCAACCAGTTCCCATGTAGACTACAACCAGTTCCCACGTAGACTACAACCAGTTCCCACGTAGACTACAACCAGTTTCCATGTAGACTACAACCAGTTCCCACGTAGACTATAACCACTTCCCACGTAGACTACAACCACTTCCCACGTAGACTACAACCACTTCCCACGTAGACTACAACTACTTCCCACGTAGACTACAACCAGTTCCCACGGAGACTACAACCACTTCCCACGTAGACTATAACTACTTCCCATGTAGACTACAACCACTTCCCACGTAGACTACAACTACTTCCCGCGTAGACTACAACCACTTCCCACGTAGACTACAACCAGTTCCCACGTAGACTACAACCACTTCTCACGTAGACTATAACCACTTCCCACGTTGTAGACTACAACCAGTTCCCACGTAGACTACAACCAGTTCCCACGTAGACTACAACCAGTTTCCATGTAGACTACAACCAGTTCCCACGTAGACTATAACCACTTCCCACGTAGACTACAACCAGTTCCCACGTAGACTACAACTACTTCCCACGTAGACTACAACCAGTTCCCACGGAGACTACAACCACTTCCCACGTAGACTATAACCACTTCCCACGTAGACTACAACCACTTCCCACGTAGACTACAACTACTTCCCACGTAGACTACAACCAGTTCCCACGGAGACTACAACCACTTCCCACGTAGACTATAACTACTTCCCATGTAGACTACAACTACTTCCCGCGTAGACTACAACCACTTCCCACGTAGACTACAACCAGTTCCCACGTAGACTACAACCACTTCCCACGTAGACTATAACCACTTCCCACGTTGTAGACTACAACCAGTTCCCACGGAGATTACAACCAGTTCCCACGTAGACTACAACCAGTTCCCACGTAGACTACAACCACTTCCCACGTAGACTATAACCACTTCCCACGTTGTAGACTACAACCAGTTCCCACGGAGATTACAACCAGTTCCCACGTAGACTATAACCACTTCCCACGTAGACTATAACCAGTTAGAGGACCTTTTACCAATTTCAATGACCTCAATAATCAACTTGAAATTTATTCTTTCTCCGAGTAAATTGCATATATTATCAAGTTATTGGAGTCATTGTAATTTTGTCATATACATCAATATACAGTTTTTTAAAGGCTTTCGCATATCTGATGGGTAGGGGGACTTTCTTTATTAACATTTATTGGAGTCACGTGTGTGCAAGCTTGGATCAATGGTTGGTGTCAATAGCAATTTTGGTGAAGACTGGTCGACTAAAAGAATAGCTAGTTGGTTGTTAAGGCAGTATTGCACTGAAGGTGCTGCTTATAAGAATGCATGCCTAAGTCCAATAGCTCTATCTAGCTAGCTAGTTACACATTGAAAGTTATTTGTGATTATAGTGGGCTACCTTCATTGCTGGCACTTGGTGGCGTCATCGTCTAGGAGCTTCCTTAAAGCTCGGGTAAAGCTTCTACACTCCACCTCTGCATGTTTTTATAGGAGAAGGAGCATCACAAAAGTTGATACATTGCCTCAACATCGAAGATAGCTTTGAGATCGAGAAGCACGAACTCCAAACGGTTGGCAGACTAGATTATTCCCATAATCTGGTGGCCAAGACACCACTTTGCTGCCATTATTGGTAGCCAAGACACCACTTTGCTTAAGGCCCTTTAATTGGTAGCCAAGACACCACTTTGCTTGGCCATTATTGCCCTTTAATTGGTAGCCAAGACACCACTTTGCTAAGGCCCTTTTAGCCCTTTAATTTTTTTTAAATTTTTTAAAACGTACATAACTTTGTTGTCCTATACCCCCTGCTTGTTGTCCTATACCCCCTGGGGCTCATTTTGATACCAGAATACAGCTTGCTGCACGAGCTTTCTAATGACCTGCCTGAAAGAAGTTACAGCAAAATATAGCAAAAATATAGCAAAATATAGCGGTTCCAGCAGCAGCAGTGATCACACCAAAAAAATCAATCTCGTGTGCCCTACATACACTTTCCTTTTATGGATGTAGTAGATTAAGCACTTTGCAGGAAGTGGATGATTTAATTAAGGGAGGCTTTTACCATTTTTTTTTGATTTAAATTTTTTTAATTTTATTGCTCTATTCTATACCTTGATGCATGTAGTTGTTATGTTTCAAGTTTCAGAGTATTTCAATGCTCCATTATGAAGTTATGCACCTTTTTGTGCATTCTATTTCACATTATCAAGCTATATACAAAATACCGTTTGAATCTTGAAGACGGTGCTCCTGCCAAAGGTAAGCGTATCTCCCTAACCGTTCATGATAGAAGTCTGGAAAAGGACTCTAAATGAAGCTCTCAGTAAGCTTCCAATTAGCATAGTTACCACGCAGCCCTGTGCTGTCATCACATGATCTGCGCATCCTGTCAGGCAACCGTCATCATTTCGATTTTTACCCAAAAAATACCCCTCAAAAAAACACCCACTTTTCATGGCTTCTCCTGAAAATCACTGTTTCCGAATCTGGAAATATTCTAACTTGCTCATTTTTTAATGTATACAAGATTTTAATATATCATTTGAAAGCCCTTTCCCTGCTCTAAAAAAAAGTGAATGATTAAAACATGTTTAAGTCCATCCATGGTTAAGGTATGCATATGGATATACATACCATGTTTAGAACTTCAGGTTGACCTGTCTTAAAATTCAGTTGTTGTGCTAATGATATTTTTAGCCATTCACTTTGCACTTCTATGATCACTCTAAGCACTTCCTAAGTGGGAAGTGGTTAGGACTAAGTGGCCATGAGTTAGAATATTTGCCCCTGATACTGAGGTGGGATCCATAACTTCACCTAGGTAGTAGATATGCAAAATCTGAGCATATCAAAAGAAAGCACATTCAATACACTGCATCTTGATAAAATTTCACCTGCATTGAGAAATAAATAAAAAAGTTATGACAAGTTGTGTCGACCACCCCAGAAATGGTAAAAGCCTCCCTTCAGATTAGTGGACTTCTTCCTTCAGGTATATATATATATATGTTTTTTCTCTCTCATATACTGAATGAGGAGGCAGCCAGTCAGTCACTTGAAAATAACTCTACCCCATGCATTTTTTTGTGTGTTTGTGACACGGTTAAGGGGAAAATCTCTTTCCCCTCCCAATGTATGTGTCATGTAAATGGTAAACATGTTAACTGTTTGTGTTCTATATAATTATGGTATTTCAATTCAAGAAAACATTTCATCATTGTGCCTGTAATGGCATGTGACCTTTGCATCCCACAGGTGCATGGAACTGCCCCAGACATAGTAGGAATGGACAAGGCCAACCCGACTGCCCTCTTGCTCAGTGCCGTAATGATGCTCAGACACTTGCACCTCACCTCACATGCTGACACCATCGAAGCCGCCATCTGGAAGACGATCAAGGATGGCAAGGTGCATTGGTGTAGTTTCATGTATATCTCATGATGGTCATGTGATGCTTGTGAGTATAGGTGTTGACAGGTGACCTGGGAGGAAAGAGCAAGTGCTCAGAATTTACAGCAGAAATCGTGCAGAACCTGTGACTGTTCACCAATCAGCAAGCAGACCAATTTTTATCATCCTCCCCATCAGAATAATTATAGATGATAGTATTACTAGTGACCCTGAATTACCAGGTACTTTCTCTATCCAGTTCTTCAGTGTGTCCAGTTCTTCAGTGTGTGTGTTGGTGTAGTTCAAGATGAGATTTTACGATTATTAGCAAGTTTCCAATAACAAGAAGTTGCCTTTGTTGAGGTACAGTGATTACATATATATATCTGAGAGCTGCCAACCTTCTGATGGACATCCATGGCACATTCTTCAACTGCTGAAAAAGGCATAGGCCACCTTCACTCCATCATGACCAATTATGCTCAGCTCTTGAGACGAGCTAAACCATTCTTGTCCCAAAACCAGATTGACTTGGCATTGGTCATTCCAGTAATCTACCTTCCTCACACTCGAGTCATTGGTCATTCCAGTAATCTACCTTCCTCACACTCGAGTCATTGGTCATTCCAGTAATCTACCTTCCTCACTCTAGTCATTGGTCATTCCAGTAATCTACCTTCCTCACTCTCAAGTCATTGGTCATTCCAGTATTCTACCTTCCTCACTCTCGAGTCATTGGTCATTCCAGTAATCTACCTTCCTCACTCTCAAGTCATTGGTCATTCCAGTAATCTACCTTCCTCACTCTCGAGTCATTGGTCATTCCATAATCTACCTTCCTCGCTCTCGAGTCATTGGTCATTCCAGTAATCTACCTTCCTCATTCCCCTTATATATATAATATGCTACACACACAATCTTTTGATGTTTTATTATTATCAAGATTATTAAACATTCCCTAAAAGAGCATAATAAGCAGAGATGCATGAGAAGTCTAGCACACGTCAGTTGTGGACTCTACTTATTCCAATACATCATCCATCATCTGCTGCACACAAGCACTGCTAGCTGGCCACAGTATCGGCTCTTTGCAGTGGAGCAAGAGGTGTCGGCAGTGGTGACGAGAGAAGGCTGGCAGAGTTGGACCTCTGGACCTTTTTCTCCTCGGCTATGGAGGACAAGTTCAACTGTGACCTAAACAATAAAGAAAGACAAAGAAAGCATGATGAAGACTCGAGTAATTAGCCGAAACATTGAGCGAGTAAACATCATCAACAAAGTTGATACCAAAGTTGATGTATCTGTACTACATCTACAGTCAGCGGGTGTAAACTTTGTTGCACATTAACACTTCTGTGGACATGTGTAAACCTTGTGCTCCCTTATGCGTGAACAGCTGTGTGAGTTAGAGACTGATTTACACCAAAGCACAGCAAAGATTTACATGATGTAGTGGTGCCTTGTATTGTGTACCATGAATTATAATGCATAAAGTCGAGATAATTGTCCACAGCCGCACAACACATAGTAAATGTGGGTGTGCTAAGCCTTGGACCACACAATATTGATGATCTTCTCTTGCAGTTTCTGCATATGATTGGGACTAGGGTCTATCTCTCGTTCCCTTTGTCAATCCAATTCTTCCAAAAAATTATAATGTGTTTCTTCTCAGCACTCACAAACCAACAAGCAGAGATAACCACTCCTACCAATCACTTGATCGAGTCGGCATACAATGTACCGTGTTCACAAATAGAAGTCACAGCCTGAACAGGGGCGGATCTAGACATTTTTACTAGTGGGGGTTGACTTGATGACAGTGATTTTTTTGGTATTGTCAAGTGTTTTTTTCAAATTTATTATGGTTAAAGAAAGTTTTAGTAAGTCATATACAATAAGTACAGCATCAATAATATTGCCAGAGGAAGTCATTTACGCACACAAAATAGACGAGCTAAACATTCTACGGGCATGTTTGTTCACAAATATTTATCTCTGTTGAAGTTGGTATATACTATGCTGAATGACAGTCTGGACGTAAACATACTGTTTCGAAGGTAATTTTTGGTCTGCCGAAGAGTAGAGAAACTACTAATGCTTCACAACTGGTAATAGGTATATGGGACGCAAGCAATACACAAAAGGGTATAGAAATCTTCTCTGCGAATAGCACTAATTGCATTTAGCAAGCTGTTAGGAACTTCATCACCTGCATACAATCGAATATTTTCCATCTTGACATCTCATTTTGGAGCTGTATTGGAGAAGGAAGATGGCACTCCCATGTAAGCATGTGAGCGACTTCGGACACTGGGTCAAATTTATCAGTGACAGAAATGGCTGGAGTGAGAAGCAAAAGCTCAGTACAAATTCTGCTTTCCTTGTTGAACTGTGACTCCAGTTGACAGATGATAGTGTCAAGGAAAGGAATATTTTATAATTTCTTGAGCAGAATCACCAGGATGGTTATTTCTATGGGCTTGCCTCTCCACTCTCCTTGGAAGAGTTACTTCTTCAATGTTAGTAAAGCACTTGCTTCTTTATACCACTGATCAAATACATTGTCAATATCAGCACATCTAGACTTGATGAAGTCAATAGTTTCATCCACTTGCTTATAGGCTTGATAGATATCTTGATTTCTCTTCTGAAGCTTGACTATTAGTGGCTTTATTGATTCAAGTGCAGTTGTTAAACAAATAGCATGGAATGGAGTTTGCATAGTTCTATATAGTCCTTGAGCTTTAATACGTGTTTCCCTGTCCCAACTCCAGTCATTGAAGGTAGATTCATCACCCTCAAGTTCAGTAACATAAGACTCATTCATAAGCAGCTGGGTTTAAGATGGCTTCATTCACACCTTATCAATCACTCAATACTTCACCAACACCTCTTTCAACAAACTGCCACATTCTCATGACTTATGCATGTGTTGTGCATTTGCACAGAGTTTGAGTGGGTGTGGTTATAATCTTGAGGGGGGGGTTCTGACCCCCCAACCCCCCCCCCCCCCTAGATCCGCCACTGCTGAATAGAAATCACACTCAAAAGTAGTCTTCCAATTGTAGCACACCTAGTTGACTCTAGTATACTAGCACCAATGTGCAGTCTCACTACAAAAGCTGCCAAGTTGGTAAAGAAATCTTCCGTGCTTGCTGTATGTCTGTGAAGGTGGATGAATCTGAAGACAGAGAGATTTACTGCTTCAAGGGTGATCAAGTAGTAGCCATTACTGGAGCTACTCACCAGATGTTGGAAAAGAGTGACAGTGATAGAGATCCATTCACCTCCCTGGAGGAGAAGAAGTGAACTAATTCCTCGTTGACAGTGACCAGACCACCAATGTCAGCCATTCCACTCTCTACTCAACTGCTTTAGCTTGAGTAGTGGGAACAACTGCGATGCCCTAATATAACTATGAACTTTCACAATTACTACTAGAGCCAAAATCAGACTACCCTTCCTGGTAGCTGTTTCCCCCTCCCTAGCCCGAAACTAGTAGGGAATAGCGCCTTGCTATTGAATGGAGTAGATTAGGTTAAAGTTTATTAAGAAGCTGGAAAACTATCCAAGCCTGTTTATAAACAACCATAATGACATCAAAAAAATGCGCCAGCACAATGCCCTCTGAATCAGCATATCAGACGCAGAGAGCTAGCTTTGTTTTGCACTGCACCAGCATTACACAACAGCATTTGTGTGGCTATGAAGTGCACCCTACAAGTTCCAGCATTACACAACAGCACTTGTGTGGCTATGAAGTGCACCCTACAAGTTCCAGCACTACACAACAGGTCATTCCAAATGAAATCGACCAAATCAAAAAAAATTCCAGGGCCATATTCTCAGAATTGGTTCATACTCATCCTTGAGATTTGTTGCCATGCCAAAAAAAATCACCCAACTCTCAACTGTTCCTGAGATATGGCCCCACCCAATTTTGGCCCAGCGACCGTCGCATCACACTGCCATGAGACTAAAGTTACCATTTCCCCCTAAATACCATTTCCCCCTAAATATTATGATTTCAGGTTTTAAAACTACATCCAGTAGCGCCAGGAGTCCATTTCTGGCATCAGAATTGGCCTAACTGCCGTAGTTATTGAGTAAGAAAGGATTTCCTGTTTTTGAGTTGCCTGATTTTGACCGACTGATTCACCGGGTTGGCATATCACAATCATATTCTGCCTTTGCACGTTGCTCCAGGCATCTCTGGGGTACATCTATAAGATGCAAAATATCAACTTGGGTTTGTGCCATCTTCCCTGTGAAATGCTGGTCACAAGAATGTGCGATTTCACATGCGCACAAATGGGAATCTGCACATTCTTCGATTCTTTCTTGTTTCTTTTTCTTTTTAGGCATTGTCATTGCCAAAGATCTTATGTGCCAAATTTGGTCGAAATTGGTCATGGACCAGTTATGGCATCTGGTATGCATAAGGTGTGCGTTTGTCAGTCACACCAAAATGCCAAACTACTGACCAGTGTCATCCCCGGCAAACCACATTACTCAGACCTGCTGGAAAAGAATGTATGCTCAGTCGAAAATCGTGAATGCATGCTGTTGTTGTGTGATAATTGTCCCTGTGGTCTCACATTGTACTTGTCGGACACTTTCTCGGAGGACTATGACATGGACGATGAGATATCGTACAAGCAGTGGGTTTCAGTTGACAGTAAAGCCATGCTGATGACAGTCGTTTCAACTGTTTAAGACTTCATCGAAAAAACATGCGAATCCTTTGACAATTTGAGACAGCAACACTACATCTCAAAGGCACAAGCCAGCTATCTATCTAAGCTGAAGGATGAGCTCAAAGACAATGAAGCCATCACTTTCCTCGACTTCGCAGAGAACTATTCATTTGTAGCCCAGGATGTGGTGCAGTCGTTCCACTGGAATAACTTGCAGGCAACACTGCATCCATTTGTAGTCTACTACAAATCCAAGGGTGAGCTGAAGCACCTGAATCTGTGCGTGATTTCTGACTGCCTGAAGCATGACACCCTTGCAGTTCACGCATTCATAAACAAAGGGATGCCTTACATCAAAGAACAGCTTCCCTTTGTGACCAAGTTGCACTATTTCAGTGATGGATGTGGAGGACAGTACAAAAACTATAAGAATCTGTACAATGTCTGTCTCCACTTCAAAAACTTTGGAATTGAAGCAGTCTGGCATTTCTTTGCTACGTCTCATGGTAAAAGTCCTTGTGATGGTCTGGGTGGTACTGTGAAGCGCCTGAATGCCAGAGCTAGTTTGCAAGCACTGACTGACCATCAGATTCTTACTGCCATGGCCATGTTTGAATGGTCGTCAAAGAACATTCCAGGCATAAAGTTTTTCTTTGTCTCAAAAATAAGGATGTCGATAAAAATGCACAGCGATTTGGTCTCCACGAGCGGTGGGAGTCCAAGAGCACCATTCCAGGGACCAAGTCTTCACACTGCTGCATTCCAACATCAGAAACATCCCTGGAAATGAAACGAATTTCTGCAGATCTTGTTGGTACGGCCATTGGTGAGAGAAATGTTCCAGATGAGAAGGACTTTGACAATGCAGAACTGCCGGTTGGCAAGTACATCGCCTGTCTGTACGACAAGGAGTGGTACATTGGATGTATTGTGGACAGATCAGATGAGGAGCGAGACGTCAATGTCAATTTTATGAAATGGAATGCTCAAGGCAGACTATCGTGGCCACTCATCATGCAGTGGCATGCCTGCTGGGTTCCATTTGACAATGTGCTCTGCATTGTAAATGCACCCGACTTCCATAAAAGTGCACGCTTCTACGAGTTAAATGCTGAAGATCATCAGCGCACCACGCGCAAGTTTGAAGCATAGAGAGTGACTCTAGGAAATCCTCAGGCTAGGAAATCCTCAGGTACTGCAGTGATATGCATTTTCTCTTGCAAAAGGACAGCTTCTATGTTGTTAGTGCATATGTTATGTAGCCTGTGTTTGTTCAATCAATATATTCATGTCCTGTCAATGCCAATTTAGTTAGTAGCCATGCGTATGCTGTTTGGTGTCCATTTAAAGTGTATATTTGAGTTTGTGTTGTGTATTGTCACTCATGATGACTTAAAAGGTACCCTATTGACTCTAATTTTCATCCTTTAGCATTTCCAGAGAATTTAAAGCACATATTAAAATGGAAGCAATTCAATGAGAAAACTATTGATTCGCATTCGTGCGCATGCGAAATCGCACATTCTTGCGACCAGCATTTCACAGTGAAGATGGCATAAACCCAAGTTGATATTTTGCATAGATGTACCCCAGAGATGCCTGAAGCAAAATGCAAAAGCAGAATATGATTGTGATATGCCAACCCGGTGAATCGGTCAGTCAAAGTCAGGCAACTCAAAAACAGGAAATCCTTTATTACTCAATAACTACGGCAGTTAGGCCAATTCTGATGCCAGAAATGGACTCCTGGCGCAATTTTAACTACTGGATGTAGCTTTTAAACCTGAAATCATAATATTTAGGGGGAAATGGAAATGGTAACTTTAAATAGTCTCATGGCAGTGTGACGTGACGGTCGTGGGGGCCAAAAATGGGCGGGGCCGTATCTCAGGAACAGTTGAGCGATTTTTTTTTTGCATGGCGACATATCTCATACATAAGGAACTTGTAGGACGAGTATGAACCAATTCTGAGAATATGACCCCGAAGTCCCTGGTTGAGTTGATATGGAATGACCCTTGTGTGGCTATGAAGTGCACCCTACAAGTTCCAGCATTACACAACAGCACTTGTGTGGCTATGAAGTGCACCCAGCTGAATAAATAGAAGGCATGACTTTTATTCGAGTGAATACGGTACCTTGTTGTTAGGAGAGTTGGACAGGGATCAGTCTGCCTGAGCTAATGATAGACTCAGGGCATGCTGGAGGAGCTAATGGCAGGCTCCAGGCATGCTGGCTCCAGACATGCTGGAGGAGCTAATGGCAGGCTCCAGGCATGCTGGAGGAGATAATGGCAGGCTCCAGGCATGCTGGAGGAGCTAACGGCAGGCTCCAGGCATGCTGAAGGAGATAATGGCAGGCTCCAGACATGCTGGAGGAGCTAATGGCAGGCTCCAGACATGCTGGAGGAGCTAATGGCAGGCTCCAGGCATGCTGGAGGAGCTAATGGCAGGCTCCAGGCATGCTGTCTGAAACCACTAGCTATTCAGACACGTAAGAAACTACTCCTGCCAGTTCTAGCAGAGATATGAGCATTTAAAAAAATTAGGTCAAGTGCTATGCACATGTGAGTAAGTGCTAGGTGCATGTGCTGCAGGTGAGTAAGTGCTAGGTACATGTGCTGCAGGTGAGTAAGTGCTAGGTACATGTGCTGCAGGTGAGTAAGTGTGTGCTGCAGGTGAGTAAGTGCTAGGTGCATGTACTGCAGGTGAGTAAGTGCTAGGTGCATGTGCTGCAGGTGAGTAAGTGCTAGGTGCATGTGCTGCAGGTGGGTAAGTGCTAGGTGCATGTGCTGCAGGTGAGTAAGTGCTAGGTGCATGTGCTGCAGGTGAGTAAGTGCTAGGTACATGTGCTGCAGGTGGGTAAGTGCTAGGTGCATGTGCTGCAGGTGAGTAAGTGCTAGGTGCATGTGCTGCAGGTGAGTAAGTGCTAGGTGCATGTGCTGCAGGTGAGTAAGTGCTAGGTGCATGTGCTGCAGGTGAGTAAGTGCTAGGTACATGTGCTGCAGGTGAGTAAGTGCTAGGTGCATGTGCTGCAGGTGAGTAAGTGCTAGGTGCATGTGCTGCAGGTGAGTAAGTGCTAGGTGCATGTGCTGCAGGTGAGTAAGTGCTAGGTACATGTGCTGCAGGTGAGTAAGTGCTAGGTGCATGTGCTGCAGGTGAGTAAGTGCTAGGTGCATGTGCTGCAGGTGAGTAAGTGCTAGGTACATGTGCTGCAGGTGCTAGGTACATGTGCTGCAGGTGAGTAAGTGCTAGGTGCATGTGCTGCAGGTGAGTAAGTGCTAGGTGCATGTGCTGCAGGTGAGTAAGTGCTAGGTACATGTGCTGCAGGTGGGTAAGTGCTAGGTGCATGTGCTGCAGGTGAGTAAGTGCTAGGTGCATGTGCTGCAGGTGAGTAAGTGCTAGGTGCATGTGCTGCAGGTGAGTAAGTGCTAGGTGCATGTGCTGCAGGTGGGTAAGTGCTAGGTGCATGTGCTGCAGGTGAGTAAGTGCTAGGTGCATGTGCTGCAGGTGAGTAAGTGCTAGGTACATGTGCTGCAGGTGAGTAAGTGCTAGGTGCATGTGCTGCAGGTGAGTAAGTGCATGTGCTGCAGGTGAGTAAGTGCTAGGTACATGTGCTGCAGGTGAGTAAGTGCTAGGTGCATGTGCTGCAGGTGAGTAAGTGCTAGGTGCATGTGCTGCAGGTGAGTAAGTGCTAGGTACATGTGCTGCAGGTGAGTAAGTGCTAGGTGCATGTGCTGCAGGTGGGTAAGTGCTAGGTGCATGTGCTGCAGGTGAGTAAGTGCTAGGTGCATGTGCTGCAGGTGGGTAAGTGCTAGGTGCATGTGCTGCAGGTGAGTAAGTGCTAGGTGCATGTGCTGCAGGTGAGTAAGTGCTAGGTGCATGTGCTGCAGGTGAGTAAGTGCTAGGTGCATGTGCTGCAGGTGAGTAAGTGCTAGGTACATGTGCTGCAGGTGAGTAAGTGCTAGGTGCATGTGCTGCAGGTGGGTAAGTGCTAGGTGCATGTGCTGCAGGTGAGTAAGTGCTAGGTGCATGTGCTGCAGGTGAGTAAGTGCTAGGTACATGTGCTGCAGGTGAGTAAGTGCTAGGTACATGTGCTGCAGGTGAGTAAGTGCTAGGTACATGTGCTGCAGGTGAGTAAGTGCTAGGTACATGTGCTGCAGGTGAGTAAGTGCTAGGTGCATGTGCTGCAGGTGAGTAAGTGCTAGGTACATGTGCTGCAGGTGCTAGGTGCATGTGCTGCAGGTGAGTAAGTGCTAGGTGCATGTGCTGCAGGTGAGTAAGTGCTAGGTACATGTGCTGCAGGTGAGTAAGTGCTAGGTGCATGTGCTGCAGGTGAGTAAGTGCTAGGTGCATGTGCTGCAGGTGAGTAAGTGCTAGGTGCATGTGCTGCAGGTGAGTAAGTGCTAGGTACATGTGCTGCAGGTGAGTAAGTGCTAGGTGCATGTGCTGCAGGTGAGTAAGTGCTAGGTGCATGTGCTGCAGGTGGGTAAGTGCTAGGTACATGTGCTGCAGGTGAGTAAGTGCTAGGTACATGTGCTGCAGGTGAGTAAGTGCTAGGTACATGTGCTGCAGGTGAGTAAGTGCTAGGTACATGTGCTGCAGGTGAGTAAGTGCTAGGTGCATGTGCTGCAGGTGAGTAAGTGCTAGGTACATGTGCTGCAGGTGCTAGGTGCATGTGCTGCAGGTGAGTAAGTGCTAGGTGCATGTGCTGCAGGTGAGTAAGTGCTAGGTACATGTGCTGCAGGTGAGTAAGTGCTAGGTGCATGTGCTGCAGGTGAGTAAGTGCTAGGTGCATGTGCTGCAGGTGAGTAAGTGCTAGGTGCATGTGCTGCAGGTGAGTAAGTGCTAGGTACATGTGCTGCAGGTGAGTAAGTGCTAGGTGCATGTGCTGCAGGTGAGTAAGTGCTAGGTGCATGTGCTGCAGGTGGGTAAGTGCTAGGTGCATGTGCTGCAGGTGAGTAAGTGCTAGGTGCATGTGCTGCAGGTGAGTAAGTGCTAGGTGCATGTGCTGCAGGTGAGTAAGTGCTAGGTGCATGTGCTGCAGGTGAGTAAGTGCTAGGTGCATGTGCTGCAGGTGAGTAAGTGCTAGGTACATGTGCTGCAGGTGAGTAAGTGCTAGGTACATGTGCTGCAGGTGAGTACATGTAAGTGCTAGGTACATGTGAGTAAGTGCTAGGTGCATGCATATTGATGTGCTGCAGGCATACCTGTTGTGTTTGAGGTGACTCTTCACCAGGTGACCAGCTGCCAGAGCCGAGATGAGAGAGAGTTCCCCTGCCAGAACTGTAGCACACACCACGCGGGCCAACTGGGTGGCATTAGCCCCTGGGTTATCTTTGTTGGCCCCCCGTAAACCTAACATGGCGAGACAAGCCCCCTGTGGGGGTAGTATTGTACCCCCTCCCACAGTGCCTAACTCTATGGAGGGCATGGTGCAGGAGATGTGTAGATCTCCTCCAGAAGGTCCAAAGTGTTCCATCAGAGTCATACAGTTGGAGCTGGTGATGTTCTGAGCTGGGTCCTAAATATGTCAGAGATGGCAAGAGGGATAGACAAACAGACAGCATTGAGTACTCCCCCATCATGTGCGTGGAGGGGGACAGGGGCAACAATGAATATTGAACACCCTTTCAACCAGTCCTATCATGTGGGAGTGGGAGTACAGTAAATATTGAGCACACTTTCCCCCAGTGCTATTGAGTGGTTACTTGATCAAGGTTAGTATAATAATAATAATAATCAAGAGTGACACTACTGTGTCTATATTATGTGGCTACTTGATCAAGGTTAGTATAATAATAATAATAATCAAGAGTGTGTCTATATTATGTGGCTACTTGATCAAGGTTAGCATAATACATGTAGTAATAATAATAATAATAGTAATAATAATAATAATAATAATAATAGTAGTAGTAGTTAGTAGTAGTAGTAGTAATAATAATAATAATAATAATAATAGTAGTAGTAGTAGTAGTAGTAGTAGTTAGTAGTAGTAGTAGTAGTAGTAGTAGTAGTAGTAGTAGTAATAATAATAATAATAATAATAATAATAATAAAGACTGACATTACTATGTCTATATTATGCGGCTACTTGATCAAGGTTAGCATAGTACATGTAGTAATAATAATAATAATAGTAGTAGTAGTAGTAGTAGTAGTAGTAGTAGTAGTAGTAGTAGTAGTAGTAGTAGTAGTAGTAGTAGTAGTAGTAGTAGTAGTAGTAGTAGTAGTAGTAGTAGTAGTAGTAGTAGTAGTAGTAGTAGTAGTAGTAGTAGTAGTAGTAGTAGTAGTAATAATAATAATAATAATAATAATAATAATAATAATAATAATAATAATAATAATAATAATAATAATAATAATAATAATAATAATAATAATAATAATAATAATAATAATAATAATAATAATAATAATAATAATAATAATAATAATAATAATAATCTAGAGTGACATTACTGTGTCTATATTATGTGGCTACTTGATCAAGATTAGCGTAATAATAATAAAGAGTGTGTCTATATTAAGTGGTCTGCTTGAAGCGTACCAAAACAGAATGGAATCATTCTGAATGGCTTCACTCTTGGCCAAAGAGGTGATCCTGGGTGCATTTCCTGGCCAGCTATAACATGAGGTATGCTAGTTTTGTTTGTTGAACTCAACGAGCATGAACTGCTACCTTCTTGCATTTGCTATGAGCATGATTCCTATACAAGTTCCACCTTCTTGCATTTAAATGGGGGGGATATCAAAACAAGTTTTAGCTACAAATGTAATGACCCTCCTCCACAAATTAAGCCCAGAGTCAAATGGTTAGGAGCAGAGGGAGAAAGAGAGCGTGGCATGGAACTTTGACCTTCGTCGCACCTGTCCTGTGGCGATGAAGATGGCAGTGACAATGTTGGTTGAGTGTGCATTGTAGCCGCCAATGGAACCAGCCATGGCAGAGCCCACCAAGTTCTTGCTGACATTGAGCTCCACCAGTGCTGTAACAGTGGTCTTCAACACCTGCCAAGCCAACCATGGGCACAAATAAACACCCACGCAGGCACACTCACACTCACCTGGGCACAAATAAATGCCCACGCAGACACACTCACCTGGGCACAAATAAACACCCACGCAGACACACTCACACTCACCTGGGCACAAATAAACACCCACGCAGGCACACTCACACTCACCTGGGCACAAATAAACACCCACGCAGACACACTCACACTCACCTGGGCACAAATAAACACCCACACAGGCACACTCACACTCACCTGGGCACAAATAAACACCCACGCAGACACACTCACCTGGGCACAAATAAACACCCACGCAGACACACTCACCTGGGCACAAATAAACACCCACGCAGACACACTCACACTCACCTGGGCACAAATAAACACCCACGCAGACACACTCACACTGGGCACAAATAAACACCCACGCAGGCACACTCACACTCACCTGGGCACAAATAAACACCCACGCAGACACACTCACACTCACCTGGGCACAAATGAACACCCACGCAGACACTCACCTGGGCACAAATAAACACCCACGCAGGCACACTCACACTCACCTGGGCACAAATAAACACCCACGCAGACACACTCACACTCACCTGGGCACAAATAAACACCCACGCAGGGGGCACACTCACACTGGGCACAAATAAACACCCACACAGGCACACTCACCTGGGCACAAATAAACACCCACGCAGACACACTCACACTCACCTGGGCACAAATAAACACCCACGCAGGCACACTCACACTCACCTGGGCACAAATAAACACCCACGCAGGCACACTCACACTCACCTGGGCACAAATAAACACCCACGCAGACACACTCACACTCACCTGGGCACAAATAAACACCCACGCTGGCACACTCACACCCACCTGGGCACAAATAAACACCCATGCAGGCACACTCACACGGGCACAAATAAACACCCACGCAGGACCCACTCACACTCACACTGGGCACAAATAAACACCAACGCAGGCACACTCACCTGGGCACAAATAAACACCCACGCAGACACACTCACACGGGCACAAATAAACACCCACGCAGACACACTCACACTCACCTGGGCACAAATAAACACCCACGCAGGCACACTCACCTTCGTGACAACGTGTGCAGGAATGATGGCCTCACAAACTACAGACTTGCCACGCCCCTCCAACCAGTTAATGGCCGCTGGTTTCTTATCCGTACAGAAGTTGCCAGAGATGGAGATAATCTCCATGTTGGGAAACTTCTTCTTCAACATATCCAGCGCCTTGTCCACCCCCTACATCATCATTACATCGTCACATACATACATGTATTTTCGTGTTCCTGCAGTGTTGGGTTGGTTGACCTGACAATGCAAGGACCTAAGTGTGCCTGCGTACGGACCTATGTGTACCTGCATTCGGACGACCTATGTGTGCCTGTGTACGGACCTATGTGTGCCTGCATACGGACCTATGTGTGCCTGCATATGGACCTATGTGTGCCTGCATACGGACCTATGTGTGCCTGCGTATGGACCTATGTGTGCCTGCATACAGACCTATGTGTGCCTGCATACGGACCTATGTGTGCCTGCATATGGACCTACATATGTGTGCCTGCATACGGACCTATGTGTGCCTGCATACGGACCTATGTGTGCCTGCATACGGACCTATGTGTGCCTGCATACGGACCTATGTGTGCCTGCATACAGACCTATGTGTGCCTGCATACGGACCTATGTGTGCCTGCATACGGACCTATGTGTGCCTGCGTACGGACCTATGTGTGCCTGTGTATGGACCTATGTGTGCCTGCATACAGACCTATGTGTGCCTGCATACAGACCTATGTGTGCCTGCGTATGGACCTACGTATGTGTGCCTGTGTGTATGGACCTGTGTGCATGCATACGGACCTATGTGTGCCTGCGTATGGACCTATGTGTGCCTGCGTATGGACCTATGTGTGCCTGCGTATGGACCTGTGTGTGCCTGCGTATGGACCTATGTGTGCCTGCGTATGGACCTATGTGTGCCTGTGTATGGACCTATGTGTGCCTGCGTATGGACCTATGTGTGCCTGCATATGGACCTATGTGTGCCTGTGTATGGACCTATGTGTGCCTGCGTATGGACCTATGTGTGCCTGCATATGGACCTATGTGTGCCTGTGTATGGACCTATGTGTGCCTGCGTATGGACCTATGTGTGCCTGCGTATGGACCTATGTGTGCCTGTGTATGGACCTATGTGTGCCTGCGTATGGACCTGTGTGTGCCTGCGTATGGACCTATGTGTGCCTGTGTATGGACCTATGTGTGCCTGCGTATGGACCTATGTGTGCCTGCATATGGACCTATGTGTGCCTGTGTATGGACCTATGTGTGCCTGCGTATGGACCTATGTGTGCCTGCGTACGGACCTATGTGTGCCTGCATACGGACCTATGTGTGCCTGCGTATGGACCTATGTGTGCCTGTGTATGGACCTATGTGTGCCTGCATATGGACCTATGTGTGCCTGCATACGGACCTATGTGTGCCTGCATACGGACCTATGTGTGCCTGCATACGGACCTATGTGTGCCTGCATACAGACCTATGTGTGCCTGCATACGGACCTATGTGTGCCTGCATACGGACCTATGTGTGCCTGCGTACGGACCTATGTGTGCCTGTGTATGGACCTATGTGTGCCTGCATACAGACCTATGTGTGCCTGCATACAGACCTATGTGTGCCTGCGTATGGACCTATGTGTGCCTGTGTGTATGGACCTGTGTGCATGCATACGGACCTATGTGTGCCTGCGTATGGACCTATGTGTGCCTGCGTATGGACCTATGTGTGCCTGCGTATGGACCTGTGTGTGCCTGCGTATGGACCTATGTGTGCCTGCGTATGGACCTATGTGTGCCTGTGTATGGACCTATGTGTGCCTGCGTATGGACCTATGTGTGCCTGCATATGGACCTATGTGTGCCTGTGTATGGACCTATGTGTGCCTGCGTATGGACCTATGTGTGCCTGCATATGGACCTATGTGTGCCTGTGTATGGACCTATGTGTGCCTGCGTATGGACCTATGTGTGCCTGCGTATGGACCTATGTGTGCCTGTGTATGGACCTATGTGTGCCTGCGTATGGACCTGTGTGTGCCTGCGTATGGACCTATGTGTGCCTGTGTATGGACCTATGTGTGCCTGTGTATGGACCTGTGTGCATGCGTGTGCATACGTACCTTAGAGATCATGTTCATGCCCATGGCATCTCCTGTAGTGGCCTTGAAGCGGATGAAGAGCAACCGTCCTGCAATGGCAGTGTGTAAGCTCTTCAACCTGGCAAACCTGCTCGTCTGGTTAAAGACCATCTCTACTGACTGGAAATTGTCCGCATTGTCCAGCCATACCTTGACCTCACTGGCTTGAACGGCTGATGGGAGGCGGACCACGGGCCCCCGAGTCATCCCATCCCCCAGGACACAGCTGTGGACGCCCCCAGACATATCCAGAGCCCGGCAGCCTCGGTTGGTGCTGGCCACCAGTGCCCCCTCAGTGGTAGCCAAGGGCACCATATAGGCAGTCCCATCCAGCATGAGTGGTCCAGCATAGCCCACAGGAATGGGTAGATAACCAATCACATTCTCACAGCACGCCCCATTCACGATGGAGTAGTGAAGATAGTCTCTGAAAGGAAGTTCTGAGAGAACATCTACCTCTCCCTGCCTTGCATTGAATGACGGGAGGCGACGGGCCAGCATCTGACGGCGTATGGACACACCCCTCTCAGGGTTGCTCAGGACAGCCTCCAGCTTGTAGGCTACAATGTGCTTGGCATCCACGAGTTGTATTATCTCTGCATCTGTGAGCTGAGCAGCTCCTCCCTGTGTTAGAAACAATTAAAAACATTGTCCGACACAAGAGAAACTAGCACTCCTGAAATCTAAATGCATTACTGACTTCTCGGCTCTCGGCCGTCATTCACGCACACAAGTATTGGACCACACAATAAGATGTGTACCGTAAAAGCTCTCCAGTTATGCGTCGTTTTAATTATGCATCAGAATTCATTTCTTTCTAAGCTAAAGTTCTAAAGGTGCGCCTTGCGTCTTGGATGACATCCATAATTTCTGTTTTTGTCCATTGACCTTTTCCATTATAACCTCGCAATGCTGCTCTGCTGTAGGGGCTTCATTCTCTTTTACTTGGACAGTTGGAGGCCACCACATCCAGCAAGGTATATGAACTCATGAATCGGTGAAGTAGCTACAATGGCTGCAGAAGGCGAGAGTCCTCGTGACAGGTATAGTGTAGTTTACTCTAGCTAGATTCTATACTCTAATAGTCAATACCAGAGACTCTCCTTGCACAACATCACAAGAGGCTCTCCTTGCGCAACATCACAAGAGGCTCTCCTTGCGCAACATCACAAGAGGCTCTCCTTGCGCAACATCACAAGAGGCTCTCCTTGCGCAACATCACAGGAGACTCTCCTTGCACAACATCACAAGAGGCTCTCCTTGCGCAACATCACAAGAGGCTATCCTTGCACAACATCACAAGAGGCTCTCCTTGCGCAACATCACAAGAGGCTCTCCTTGCGCAACATCACAAGAGACTCTCCTTGCGCAACATCACAAGAGGCTCTCCTTGTGCAACATCACAAGAGCCTCTCCTTGCGCAACATCACAAGAGGCTCTCCTTGTGCAACATCACAAGAGCCTCTCCTTGCGCAACATCTCTCCTTGCACAACATCACAAAGTAGTTATTTACCTAACCACAAGCAACGAGAGCATAGCACTCTAAATATGCTTCAATTGCTGCATCAAATTCACGTGGAACATTTTCTATTTATAGGTCATAGAGAATTATTTTTTCCATGACAGATAATTAGTTTTTGTGTAGGTCCCACAGTACAGCTATGTACATAATATAGATAAACGGTCCCTCATTAGAGCCACTCATATCTAATATATAGATAAACGGTCCCTCATTAGAACCACTCATGTCTGTGTACATAATATATAGATAAACGGTCCCTCATTAGAACCACTCACGTCTGTGTTCAAGATGACGAGGCATGTGTCCAGATTGCGTGGATCAGCTGGTGTGGGTGGCGGTGAGCATGTTGGCTGCTTAGCATCACTGCAACCTGCACTGCCATTTACACAGTCCTCCCTATCAGAACCTCCGATAGTGAAGACACATTGGTCTACAGTGGGTGGGTGCATATTGAGCATGGTCAAGTCAGTCTGCACTTCAACTGAGACCATCTTTTTAGCTGGGTTCAAAGGTGATTTATCCCCCGATGTGTGGCTCATCATTTTCAAGTAGTTCCTGAACTTATTCCTAGTTATGTCTCCATCAGACACCATCTGGGGGGACACATCCATCGTTCCAGTGACAGGGGGAAATGTAAAAGTGGCGCTACCAACCCCAATCCCATCATCTATGAGCGTGTCTTTCTTCCCACTGCGTATGCTGGCGGCAGTGGGACGCTTGGATAAGTTGGTGGAGAGAGAAGACACATACCTACGGGCAACCAGAGCCTTGGTTGTCTCGGGGAAGGTAAAGGGACAAGAAGAAGTGAACTGTGTTGAGTCTGCAGGCAAGGGGGCAGATCTGGGCTTGTTGAGTTGGAGTGTGGAAGTCAAGGGGATACTGGAGGAGAAGGTGTTGGACTTGTCAAAGAATATGTACTTGATGAAGAGACAAGTGGCAAAAGCAATGGCTACCATCTACACATGAAGCAAGGAAAGGAGACAGAGGGGAGAAAGACAAGGAAGAGGAGAGACAATAGGAAATGAGGGAAGAAAAATGGAAGAAAGGATATTCGGTCATGCCTGCGATATAATTCATGCATGCATGCATTGTCCATCTCTGTCTAGACTGACTTGGTCTATGGACAAGTTGAACAGCTTCCACCAGAGGTAGTAGGGCAAAGGCACCATCTCAACCTCCTCCGCCCCCCCCTCCGTCACGGCAGTTCCTTTTTCTTTCCCCTCCAGAGGTGAGCCAAACCCGAAGGTGAGTCCGGTAAAGCCTGACGACCAGCTGTGGACATGCACCACACACAGACCCAGTGCCATGATGAGCTTCACCCGCTGAGCCACTGGGTTCGGCTTCTTGGTGACTTCTTCCTCCTGCATTTCTCTGGCCAGGTTGTCCAGGTGCCAGCCCGAGTTGCTAGGGTCGTGGAGACACACCTCCACGACCAGGGCCAGCAGGGCAGGGAAGAAGGTCATGAAGACCACGTAGCTGGCGATGATGGACATGCAACCAAAGCAACAGATGCTCTCAAATTTGGGCACTCCTGAAGAAGTCAAAGTGTATAGTTAGTGTGTGTAGTGGTAGGAGGGGTAATGGGTAATGTGCATGCATATATAATGTTTAGTATCTGGTCCAGGGGTGGGGTATGGGGTGTGGTTCTGACCTGAGATGGTGCCAATGCTCAAGATGAGTATCTCTACCAACGTGTCCAATGTCATGGTGGGTCCCAGAGAGGCTATGCCCTCACCTATCTTCTGCCTCACCTCATCCTATGCACATAAAATACAGGAAAGTTCAAAACTAAAGCCTCCAATTTCGGCATGTTGAGGTTGTTCTGATGCGCATGTGTAGATGTTGTGTGTGTACAGCATGTTCCTACCCGGCTTCTGGACTTGAAGGCTCTCTTAGCAAGAACACTAGCCTTGGACAGGTCGATCAGCAGCAAGAAGAAGGGAAGAGCCTCACTGCAGGAGGAACACAGAGGCATGAAACGTGTGGCGTGAGAGACGTAGACTACCATATATGGTGGTGGTGGTGTAGTAGGCAAATGAGGTGATTGTAGCTAGCATATGGAATGACATGAGACATGAATAGAATGTGTACTACACTTGAGCAACATGGAGAGGCCATCCAATGCCTGACAATGACACCAGTGCCAACCATGTGATTGATCAGTTAGCAATGTCTAGGGAAATGCTCTCTCTGCTGCACCCTCCACCCACCAATCCATGCAGAATAACACACGCTCCCTCTCTCTATGTGGTCACTTACTTGAGCCCAGAGACATTATTATCTATGATATTGACCACAGTGCTCCCAAATACAAAGCTCGAGAAGATGGCAAAGAGACCGGCAATCCCTGCAGATGTAAGAAACAAAAGCAATATGGCTAGGTTGCCACACACACACACAGTCACACACACACACACACTCACTGAGGGCAACTGACCTAGCAAATACTTGGAGCCAGCCCTCCTCAGACTGGTGAATTGTTTGTAGATGTAGATGACGGCCAAACTGTTGACTACAGACAGCATCACAGTATCTGCTACCTGCATAGCCACAACAATCACCAATTCACTCAGCCACTCTGGCCAGTATATACGTACCAGCCCAAGCAAAGTTATTCAGGAGGGAGGGGCTCTGCATGATGGATGGTATGGTTAGCATTGCTGATCTAAAGGCCGGTTCACATGAAAACCAGCTGCACATGTCTCTTTAATAGAATAGAGTTCTATACCAGCGGCAGTCGCAATGTGTCGCATTGATGTGCCTTATTTGAGTTTTCAGCAACAACGAAAGTTTTATTGAGGAAAGGAACTTGCCTGCTACATGGTAAGTGTCCAACAAGTCCTGCAAGACATGATGGCCTGGAAACAAGTGGCAAGAAATGTTTTGATATAATATTTTCCTAGCTTACTTAAACTATTTGCCTACTATATATATATCTATTTATTAATTCAACTATTTGCCTACTATATATATATCTATTTATTAATTCTATTTTGCCTAGCTGTATATATCTATTTATTAATTCAACTATTTGCCTACTATATATATCTATTTATTAATTCTACGCCACTGTCTATCGCTTCAACTTCGTCATCCTAGCCCTAGCCCAACTGCTAGAGTGTGCTCAATTTAGAATAACAGGAGCGCTGACTAAAGGGCAGAGTTCATAATTCGAGGAGAAAGTCAATTTGCGCTGAAGGCAAGCCATATGGATTATTGTGAACAACTTGAGTGATGAAGTAGCCACAAATATGATGAGATGCACTATGACATAAATATTGTGAACAGGACTAAAGGCAAGGCAGCTATGATTGCTATTCATGGTTAGCTGGTTCAATGAGCACTCCGACATACCTCTCTTGGAGACAGTGGCTTGCATAATTTCCCATGGACGGATTTTCCAGACACACCTAATAACAAATTCCCTTACAATAGGGACAAGCATCCCCTTCATCTTACAAGCACCAATTGCCACCTTTGCTGTTTCTAAGCTAGCAAAAGGTGACCTTCAGATCATACCTGCCACCTCCAGATCACACCTGCCACCACGCAAATAAAAACGTGAAAGAGAACTTATGCTCATGCATTTAGATCATGGCTAGAACTTGCCCTATCATGCATTACTTCCCTTGCTCAAGGAAATAACTCGAGCCACTGCAGATCAGTGACATCCAGCACAGCTAGCTACTGCCAGCCACTGCAGATCAGTGACATCCAGCACAGCTAGCTGCTGCCAGCCACTGCAGATCAGTGACATCCACTACAGCTAGCTACTGCCAGCCACTGCAGATCAGTGACATCCACTAGAGCTAGCTACTGCCAGCCACTGCAGATCAGTGACATCCAGCACAGCTAGCTACTTGTCAGCCACTGCAGATCAGTGACATCCACTAGAGCTAGCTACTGCCAGCCACTGCAGATCAGTGACATCCACTAGAGCTAGCTACTGCCATCCACTGCAGATCAGTGACATCCACTAGAGCTAGCTACTGCCATCCACTGCAGATCAGTGACATCCAGTACAGCTAGCTGCTGCCAGCCACTGCAGATCAGTGACATACAGTACAGCTAGCTACTGTCAGCCACTGCAGATCAGTGACATCCACTAGAGCTAGCTACTGCCAGCCACTGTAGATCAGTGACATCCAGTACAGCTAGCTGCTGCCAGCCACTGCAGATCAGTGACATACAGTGCAGCTAGCTACTGCCAGCCACTGCAGATCAGTGACATCCACTACAGCTAGCTGCTGCCAGCCACTGCAGATCAGTGACATCCACTACAGCTAGCTGCTGCCAGCCATTGCAGATCAGTGACATCCAGTACAGCTAGCTGCTGCCAGCCACTGCAGATCAGTGACATCCAGTACAGCTAGCTGCTACCAGCCACTGCAGATCAGTGACATCCAGTACAGCTAGCTACTGCCAGCACTGCAGATCAGTGACATCCAGTATAGTTTTGTTGCCTCCACATGGCCTTCAATAGCTTAAATCTACTGATACCAACCTCCTGAAAGCACTTTACTTTCAGCATTTATTCTGAAGTCTTGCCTTGTGACAGCTTCCTCTCTGGATCTCCACAACCATGGGTGAGCACAGACTAATCTCAGCCTGGCCTTTCAGCAGGAGCATGAAAAATTATACTATAACTAAGGAGTCTTAACTGCCTATGACTAAATGAGCTAACAGATCTGGGCAGCTGGATTGAGAGGCAGGGATAAGCATGATATGCCCCCATATTTAGAACCTATTGTGTTCAATTCCTATTTTAGTTCTCATTATTCTTTGCTTTGTATTATACTACTCCTTATAATGCCATGAATCAAAATTTTAATTCAGACTTGTGTGCATGTACAAAAGTCATCCGTTATATTATTACTGAGACATACACATGGTCTTTGCAGATAGTCACTACACAAGTTATTAACAAGGAAAAGGCCTTTCGGCTGCAGCTGAAGACAGTTGTATCAACAGAATATTCTGAGTGGCCCGAAACCATGAAGGTAAATCTTCTTCACTTTGCCACCATTCAAGTGTTCTACTTGTTGCATTCAACACAGTTGCTTTTCTGACGTACGCACTTTACTGGTTTTAATGAAACTACGCCATTACTTTTCAATGATATCTCCCTACAAGCTTTGCAAAACAGTGACATGGCCAACCATTCTCCAGGAAATTCAGTCTGTCTTTGAAAAGCAATGACTGACTTAGGATTACTTGGTCTTTCACCACTCGACTACTTGGTCTTTCACCACTCGACTACTTCGTTCCAGTAAGTGGATTCGAGTGTACCTTTCCTTTCTACACAAATAGGATGGCGCACGAGAACTTGGGTTTCGTCAAAAAGTGACACATCCTCGTTAGGCTGGAAAAGCATGTGTATGTGTTTCAGTATGACATAACAACAACAACAACAAACACTATCGTGCCAGAATTATGCTTCCTGCTCCTCATACCAATCATTCCAGAAGCAATGCTTACAAAATGTGTGTCCCTAATGAGAGGGCAAATAATTTTTCAGCTATTGTGTAATTAAGGCTGGCCACTTTTTCATATCACAATGGCGTCAATGCATCGTCATGATCATGTCACCAACTCTGGATTGACTTTCAGCAAGCAAGAGCTAGCAAGTGCTGGACAGTAGCTAGGGCCAAGGCTAGGGTAATGGCCAGAGCAATTCACCTTCCTTATCTTGGGGCGAGGGTAAAAAGGTGATTCTAACATACAAGACTTGGTGCAACAGGAATTTTAACACTTGATACTTCGACTGTCGAAGTCTAAAAAATTATCGTCATCTTTCGCATTTTCGCATTTTCTCAAACTAGTGCTGATAACTCCCGACACAGTAAAGACCTTTTCTTTCTCCACCCAAAGATAGGAAGGTAAAGGGTTGGTTACACTGCACTATGATGTCATCCAATCATGATGTTTAAGAGTGACATGAAGAAGGCATTTGCAGTATTAAACATTAACAACCTACAACTTCATACCCTAACTTGAATGATACACTAGCTAAAAATACGCTACATGTAGACGCTTACCTCTTCATCCGCTGGCTTGAGACGGCAAGGTTTGGAGAAACCACACTCGGTGCTTACCCTCCCTCCATTCAGCACACTCATAGAGAGGGCGCAGACAGTGAGGGTAACAACAGAGACGATGACTTCCCATGGGTGTGAGGCACAAAAACGACCGTGCGCTTCGAAATAAGATGATACCTTACTCTTGAATCTAGAAGCCGTTGACAATTCAGCCGCCATCTTTTACAGTTTGAGGGGGGTAGTTTTGTCTAGCAGCATTTTGTAGTCGCCACTTGGGAAAAAAATCGGACCACATTCGTACCGCTCAGGGGTTTCCCCAGCCAAGGGTGGTTCGACACGCACAACACGGGAGACTTGCATGTGCTGGCGCGTGAGTCCAACCACACCAAAAAAAGTGCGCGCAATATAATGGACACCCCACTAAAGTGGTCCAATTTTACGGAAGAGCTGTTTAACTAGGCTTCGAGTGGCGAGATAAGAAAAAGGCTAGCATGTCCATCATCCTTTCTAGTCAGTATGCAGGCTTTTCTTACCAACTGTCTTAGGAGCTTTAAAAAATATTCTATACGAGGGCCTATGGGGAGTGGTTTGGGAGCGATCGGGTGTCTATACACTTGCGCAGCGCAGCCAGTTTTTCTGCAGATCGGTCTCTCATGACGACCATTGCTGGTTTACGTGCTGATATGTAAACTTTCATTCGCCATTCTTCGTTCTGCCGTGATGCGAATCAGAGGAAGTAGGTCCGCACAGCATCATCCCATCAGAGACACTAACATAGTCCTTGCTTGCTCAGAGGGATGTGTACCACCAGAACAGTAAAAATTTAATCCTACTCGGTGACAAAAGTAGCCTATAGTTGACGAGTGAACGTAAAAAGCTTCAACTCCCAGAGGGCTCCCGTGTAATTTTTTTATTTATGAGCTACTGAGTTCAAAGGATCTCTTTAGTCCTAAGAAACTTGATCTCAGTTTGAAAAAAGTCGTTGTCACAGGCAAAATCAGTTTAAAGCTGCAACTATCTACTAAATTACTTTCAGCAGGACATGAAATACTTGAAGGATTCTCTTTTTTTGTTTTGTTTTTAGTACCAACCCTTCAACGCAATACTTGTCTGGCTGGAGAGACTACACAACTATTTGCTCAGATGAAGTTTTGGTTGAAATGTTGGAATTAAAAGCAAAAATAATTCTTAAAGTAAAAGTTTGTTTCTCAAGGTTTTACTAGCAATGATGTAATGAGTGCAAGGGAGAGGGGGAGGGGGAGGGCAAGCACACCCCCAATGTATTTGTGGTTAACCTCATGTGCTGCTATTTCAATTACAAAATGTCTATTTCAAAGCACAGGCAGCACCATCACAAGAGACCTGAAATTAATTGTTCTGTAAGTGACAGTGATAATTATAGTGTTTGTGACAGTGATCTGCTTCACGTTGAAAGGGGGGGGGGGGAAGAGCATAGTTTACACATTAATGGTTAGTTAGTGTGAAAATTGCCAGCTATAGTGCAAGAACCCATAAGCTTCCATTTTTACTTACTTGAATAACATTTTATAGCTTCATCCAATCTTTAAAACTCATTCATTTTTGAACTCGGCGCATCATTTCCTTTAATTTGATATATATTTTGACTATCTTGCAGTTAAATAGAGAGTTAGGGAGTATCATCGAGCGTATCGTAAAAGGAAAGATTGGAGGTGTTGAAGTTGAAATTGCTGTAAAAGAATACAAGTCACATCACCGTATTTCAGAAACCGAAAGTCAATGTGTTTTTTGCCTTTACAGAACTTGAGTATTTCCCAATTTCAAACAGTTACTGTAACTATATGGGAAACTAACATTCCTATAATTTTAAATTACTAAAATATACTCGAAAATATACTATTTATTCATTGCTTTAGGAAAAATTGAAAGTTTATAATAGTGATGTAAAACTAGCATTAAAAATCATTTCTTTAGCTCCAACAAAACTTGATAAATCACTCTTTTTTTATATAGCGAGTATATACATGCCCGAGCTCATTAATATTCATGAGATGTAACCATGGTAACACAGAATTCCACCATTTAATATTTGATTCTCCTATATATTATGTTACATACAACAACAAAAATTCAAAAGCATATGTGTATGCAAATATGATTGATTTAATGCACCCAGTATAATCATGGAACTTTATGGCTTCTTGCACTAATAGTACAATACTCTCATAAACTGTAAAGTGAAAACATTTCTATAATATTCTAGGTCACATATATTTGAATGCGTGACTTTATTCTAGAATATTCCATGCCAGGAGAAAACTGATGATAGAGATCAGACCAAGAATCAGATGCCTCTGATCGCATCTGAACATGCCTGCATGATCACTTATGATGTCAACATTGAGCCCCCAAATATTTTGTGATTATCTTGGCCCCTGAAATAGTGAGTCATTAAACAATCATGTATTGTCAGACCCTGTTGTTTATTTTGAAAAAATTGACTTTTACTCGAGCTGAAGTATTATGAGTTTGTAGCCAAAATAAAAAGCATCTGTGTTTGTCAGGTGCAGAAACCTGCAGCCAGTAAAATATCCTCAACTCAGAAGGCCCTTCTTCAAGGTCCCTACCAGCCAGTTAACATCAAATATATACCCTAAAACCAAAATGGATCATAACGAGCTTTCCAGCCAGTTTGGTACTCGCAATTTTCAAGGCTGCATTATCTTCCAATTTCAGATTCTGTAATTTGCCACACTTGTGCTACAGCCAATTTGAAGGAAGTGAGTGCTTCATCTTGATACATGATCTGAAAGCTCATTCTTGTCTGATGGGTTCAGAAATTAGAAAATTGCTCTGTGCAAAACCAAGGGCTTCCATAAATATGAGAGCTCACTATGTCAAAAACATGCAATTACTATGTTAACTCAACCAGGTCACATGATGAGCAGCTGAAGGAATGGCTCAAGTGTCAAAAGGAGGAAAATATAGGAACTACCTCCTGAAAATTGTCCAAAGTATATATCTTGCCTGCCAAGGCATTGCCCTTTGTAAGGCAAGCAGGAGGAGGAGGCAAATTTCAAGCAGCTCCACTCCGAGCTGAAAGCAATGAAGTGCTTCGAAAGTTGATTGAAAATTCTTTGACAAACATATGAGCCCAGGTGCTCGAATGAAACACTAGTTCCAAAAGTGCTGTGTGGTATAGTAGCTGACTCTGGATGATGCTACAGTGTCATGGCTGATGCTACAGTGTCATGGCCATGGCTCTTAAAGTACTGTGTGTGTGGTATAGCAAGTGACATAGCTGACTCTGGATGGTGCTACAGTGTCATGGCTGATGAGAGCACTGATTCATGGCTCTTAAAGTACTGTGTGGTATAGCAAGATAGCTGACTCTGGATAATGGTACAGTGTCATGGCTGATGAGAACACTGATTCATGGCTCTTAAAGTACTGTGTGGTATAGCAAGATAGCTGACTCTGGATGGTGCTACAGTGTCATGGCTGATGAGAGCACTGATTCATGGCTCTTAAAGTACTGTGTCGTATAGCAAGATAGCTGATTCTGGATGGTGCTACAGTGTCATGGCTGATGAGAGCACTGATTCATGGCTCTTAAAGTACTGTGTGTGTGGTATAGCAAGTGACATAGCTGACTCTGGATGGTGCTACAGTGTCATGGCTGATGAGAGCACTGATTCATGGCTCTTAAAGTACTGTGTGGTATAGCAAGATAGCTGACTCTGGATGATGCTACAGTCATTCATGGCTCTTAAAGTACTGTGTGGTATAGCAAGATAGCTGACTCTGGATGGTGCTACAGTGTCATGGCTGATGAGAGCACTGATTCATGGCTCTTAAAGTACTGTGTGGTATAGCAAGTGACATAGCTGACTCTGGATGGTGCTACAGTGTCATGGCTGATGAGAGCACTGATGCAAGCAACGTTGAACAACTTGTAATTTGCATATGTTGTGTGGACAAGGAGATGACAGTACGTGAGGAATATATTTGTCTGATGCCAGTCGCTCAGACAAATGCAGATAGAAATGTCCATTGCATAAAATATGTGCTGCTGTATATGAATCTCAGAATTTAAGATGCCCATGGGCAGTGCTATGGCAGATGTTTGACCATGAGACTGGAACCAAAAATGCATAGGGTTGCTGCATAAATCAAGAAACCGAATGAAAAATGTCTGCTGACACACAGATACTGCTACTCACTTATCCTTGCTGTCAGGGGTTATTCTCCTGCTGACTTGATATCGCTTATGAAATTACTAAATTTATAAAGAAGAGTCCTAAAAGAGAGGCAGTATTCCGTAGAAAACAAGCCGAAATTCTTGGACAAATGGAACATGATCTCCATGTATACGATATTGACTCACCAACTTTGAAAATCCTCTGCCCAACAAGGTGGACTGTCTGAGCTGCACCACTGAGTGCTATTCTGAAAAACTATGGAACTTTGAGATGAAGCTATTGGACTGGGCACAAGACAACATCAGTGACTGACATGAAGGCAAGAATAATTGGAGTGCATGGACTTCAGCTTGCTATTGTAGTACTTTTGCATTCAGATAACCTCAGCACTAGCCTTCAGAGGGCAGAGTTATGTGCAGTGGATGTTCAATAGAATGCCAAGCTTTCTGTCACTGTTCTTAAAGTATACGATGGTAGGAATGCAAGTTGCAATTGGACCAAGGTAACTCAAGTTGCTGTGAAATTGAAGTTTCAAGTACCTTCACTTCCACGTCACCATAAGATGGTATTTTGACTCATCCTGAGCACCATTCCAATGTAGAGGACTTTTACTGCCAGATCTACTTTGGAACTGTATGTGGACACTGTAGCTAGCTGCATTGTAGAGCTTTCAATTATTACATCATGTATGCAACCTGTGCGCAGGCTCTTGAGAAAGGAGCATTGGGGGGGGGGAACTTGTCCCACAAAATGTTGACCAACTATGTGAGTTCCACACCAAGTTTAACCCTAACACCCTACGAATTCAGCTATCTATAATGGCAGTCTTATCACAGTTTCAGTCAAGGCAAAGTGGGAGATACATTGCATAATTATGTAGATTTCCTCAAAAAGAACAAAAATATCTGGTTCCTCATACCCGAGGTCATGTCCTCCTTGATCAATGGTTATGCCAGCAACAAGTACCAGCTCTGAATGTGCCTTCAGTGCACTGAAATGGATAAAGTGTTAACCTCCATACAAACATTTCGAACAACTGCCTCAATCATCTTATGATATGCACAGTGCATAAAGAGCTGGTGAAGAAACTGCAAGTCACAAATGACTTTGTGGATAGAGTAAAGAGGTGCTCATCCATCTTCAGCCACTTACACATAGAGTGCATGAATGCCTCTATATACTCTAGGTCTCTTGACTCTCCAACTATTTATATAGGTATTTATGATGGTCATATTATATAGCTGGTCTTGTCACATGATATTGGGATAAAATACTATATTTCAGTTTACAAGTCAGTAGAATTGCACCCTATTTTTCAAAAATTACGGAGTACTCTGGCCCCCAGTATAGGGTGCCCAACATTACTGCTGCTTTTGGCCCTCCCAACTTTCAGATGGAAATTAACCTCCTATAAGAGACAATGTTCCTGCCTATTCTCCAAGTGAATATTACTGTCGTAGTATCTCTATTCCTCTTGTTGACCACTTGATTTCAGAAAGATGACCATTTTAGCATTTATCATTGAAGTGCTTTACAGGGTATGTACTTAATACCATCCATATTGGTGCTGAAGTGTGCAGCACTAAACTTCAACAAATGTTTCATGATCTTCCATCGCTGCCAATTTTCAGAGTCAATTGCACTGTTGGAGTTATATTTCATGCTAGCAGTGTTGTATTTCATGCTAGCAGTGTTGTATTTCATGCTAGCAGTGTTGTATTTCATGCTAGCAGTGTTGTATTTCATGCCAGCAGTGTTGTATTTCATGCTAGCAGTGTTGTATTTCATGCCAGCAGTGTTATATTTCATGCTAGCATCATTGTATTTCATGCTAGCAGTGTTGTATTTCATGCCAGCAGTGTTGTATTTCATGCTAGCAGTGTTGTATTTCATGCTAGCAGTGTTGTATTTCATGCTAGCAGTGTTGTATTACATGCTAGCAGTGTTGTATTTCATGCTAGCAGTGTTGTATTTCATGCTAGCAGTGTTGTATTTCATGCTAGCAGTGTTGTATTTCATGCTAGCAGTGTTGTGTTTCATGCTAGCAGTGTTGTATTTCATGCTAGCAGTGTTGTATTTCATGCTAGCAGTGTTGTATTTCATGCTAGCAGTGTTGTATTTCATACTAGCAGTAAACATCAGGGTATTGCTGATATTGCTGACTCTTATGTACCTTGCCTGACTAGCTGTTCTTCTGAACGTTCATTTAGTGGGCTGAAATGAATAAAATACTTCCCTTCATATCCACTATTGACATTTAATCTGTCATTGACAAATTTGCTCAGCGCCATCCGAGGGGACTTCAACATTCTTGCTGAAACTAAAGCTAGCTGCGAACTCATCTCATAATCATTTTCATTCTAACATTGTCATAAGTAATAATAATAATAACAGCAATTGTCAAGTGGGCATGGTTTGGATCAAGATGCTACTTCAGTGCCCCCTGCTCAAAATCCAGGCTACTCCTCTGGAGTGTGTGTCCCGGCTACTCCCCTGGAGTGTGTGTCCCGGCTACTCCCCTGGAGTGTGTATCCCAGCTACTCCCTGGAGTGTGTGTCCAGGCTACTCCCCTGGAGTGTGTGTCCCGGCTACTCCCCTGGAGTGTGTATCCCGGCTACTCCCTGGAGTATGTGTCCCGGCTACTCCCCTGGAGTGTGTGTCCCGGCTACTCCCCTGGAGTGTGTATCCTGGCTACTCCCCTGGAGTGTGTATCCTGGCTACTCCCTGGAGTATGTGTCCCGGCTACTCCCCTGGAGTGTGTATCCTGGATACTCTCCTGGAGTGTGTATCCTGGCTACTCCCCTGGAGTGTGTATCCTGGCTACTCCCTGGAGTATGTGTCCTGGCTACTCCCTGGAGTATGTGTCCCGGCTACTCCCCTGGAGTGTGTATACTGGCTACTCCCCTGGAGTGTGTATCCCGGCTACTCCCCTGGAGTGTGTGTCCCGGCTACTCCTGGAGTGTGTGGCCAGGCTACTCCCCTGGAGTGTGTTTCCCGGCTACTCCCCTGGAGTGTGTATCCTGGCTACTCCCCTGGAGTGTCCCGGCTACTCCCTGGAGTGTGTGACCTGGCTACTCCCCTGGAGTGTCCTGGCTACTCCCCTGGAGTGTGTATCCTGGCTACTTCCCTGGAGTGTGTATCCCGGCTACTTCCCTGGAGTGTGTATCCTGGCTACTCCCCTAGAGTGTGTGACCTGGCTACTCCCCTGGAGTGTGTATTCTGAAGTTTGGGTGATGTGCATATAAAGTGGCACTGCTCTAACTTCCAAAGTTGTCAATTTCAAGAGGAAAAGAATGAATAAAACTAGGAAAATTAATTAATACAAGTATGCACAAGTTGTGAATATTAAAATAGACAAAATATTCAGTCTTCTTCCAAAAAAATCTCAAGTGCAATATTTTTAGACGAGCCCACGTCACACTTTCAATGTGGATCGACATTCATCATCATAATTTTTCACCTCAATCTACTTCCAGAAAACAGCCTTCCAAGCCATTGATTCATCTCACACGTTCCATAAACCTCTTCCTCATTGTTTATATAATGCCAGCTATAATGACCAAGTTGAGATCTGTCTGATACAAAGTCAAAAAGAGGACAGCCTATTATATATGTGAGATGGCCTGTTTGTGTGTGTGTACATGCATGTGTGTGTGTGTGTGTGTGTGTGTGTGTGTGTGTGTGTGTGTGTGTGTGTGTAATAATTGGGGGCCAACTAGAGCAGATAGGGGCACCAAAGTACAAATAATGTGTGAAGCCAAGGAGAGTAATTAGCACATTACTAACTCTCTTTGATGTATATATGTATTTTCTGCCACCCTTGATGGTCAGGCACCCTGAAAATCTTGATGTGGCGGTAAGTACCACCTTGAGCTAGATCAAAATCAAGCACGACATCGGGCAAAAAAAAAATGGGATGGAGAAGAAGTCATTGTGATGCTGTTAACACTACAGGGAAAGCCACCAGCAGACTGGATGGAATCATGCAGCAACTGGACAGACTGGAGGTCAGCAAACAGCAGCAACTGTCCCAACAATACCATGCAAAAGGAAGGCAACCGTGTAGAAAAGAGTCAATCACCTGCTATAATTGTGGAAGAAAAGGCCAGATCGCCAGGAACTGCTGAGAGAAAAGAAAATGGTATGACACAACCTGGTATTAAAGTACTATTTTCTCTGCTGCTACAGGTGGCTATAGGGTGGAGGGAAAGGTGGATGGAAGATTTCTGGTGGATAGTAGGGAATCAGGGACTCTGATGAGGAAGGACATCTGGGAACAAGTGAACACATTATCTTCATGCCAGACAAAAGACTCTTGTGGATGGCTCCACTTCAGGTGTATGGACAGACAACCATAAAATTGTCATTGCATGAGAACCAGTTCGAAACCGATGTTCTTGTAGTGAGCCCAGTCACAAAAAAGCTATTCTGGGCCTAGATTTCTTGGAAGGCACAAAAGTAGCCACACACTTGCACCAGTTGAACCTCCACCAAGTGATATAATTGCAAGTGCATCTACAATACCGAGGTGCAGCATCAGATCTGGCAAATAGTTGAAGAGAATAGCACTCGCCTCACAGATAAGGAAAAAGAACTATTTTTCAATCTATTGATGCAGTATTATTTTATTTTTGCTACTTCTTTGTCAGATTTGAGACAAACCACTCTCTTAAGGCATAAAATTATCATTGGGGATTCACCACCTTGTCGCAAGTACCACGTCGTATTCTACCATATCATCAGCAAGAGGTAAAATATCTTCTCTCTCGAATATTGAATGATGACATTATTCGTCCAACAAACAGTCCATGCACGACACCTCAGGTTTTGGTTTAAAAAAATTTAAAAAAGGATGGATGCCTTCGACTCTGTGTTGATTATAGGAAGTTGAATGAAGTCACTAGGAAAGATGCATGCCCTCTTCCAATAATTGATGACACGTTGAACACCCTGGGATGGATCACAATGTTTTCACAACCTTTGATTTATTGAGTGCATACTGGCAAGGGGAAGTTTCTGATGAAAAAAGAGAGAGAAAAAAGCATTTTGTACACCTGAGGTCATGCCATTTGAGTAATGCAATGTGCCAGCTACATTGCAAAGGTTGATGGACCTTGTGTTGGCAGGACTTCAGGGGTCACAGGGTACTTAGATGATGTCATCATATTGTGTCTAACTTCTATCCATCTTCTACAAAACCTGGAAGCTGTCTTCCAGAGACTCGCTTGAATCTCAAACCAAACAAGTATGGCTTTTTCCAACAGAAGGTAAATTATCTTGGGCACATAGCTAGTATCAAAGGATGAAAATTGGTAAAGTGGCCTACTGGCCTGTGCCAAAAAATACGCAAGAAGTACAACATTTCTTGGATTTACTGGTTATATACATACATACAGGTGAGACTTTGCTGAAATTACCCGGCCACTGCACAGAGAGGAGAGCATCATTTCAGTGGGCAAAGGTGAGCCAAAATGCTTTTGAGAATTTGAGATAAACATTGATATCAGCCCCTATGTTAGCATATAATTAAAAACACTTTACTTTGGAAACTGATGCTAGCAGCAATGGAATTGGAGTGGTACTGTCCACAAGCAGACTCTTCTAGACAAGAACGAGGAATTGCATATGCAAGTGATGTTTAGTAAGCCAGAAAGACAATATTGTGTTACCAGACATCTACTGGCTGTTGTATTCTTTGTGCAACACTTCAAGCAGTTTCTAGTTGGGCAGCCATTCAAAATATGTACAGACAACAGAGCTATTGCATGGTTAAGACGCTTCAAAGAGCCAGAAGGACAATTAACACACTGGTTGGAATGCTTTCAACAGTTTGACTTCAACATTTTTCACCATCCAGAACGCAAGCACACTAATGATGATGCATTATCACACCTACCCTGTCAACAGTACATACAAGAAACACACTATTCTCAAGATGAAAGACCTATTTCTCTAGTCGGATTGTCCAGGCCAAACTCAGACCTTCTCAAACAACAACTAGAAGATGACCTCATTGTATTCATTCTATGAGCGAAGGAAAATGGCGTAAATCCAAGTGAATGGGAAGTAAAGCCAAAAGCCCACAAGCTAGACATCTGCTGCAGCTATGGGACCAGCTTCTCGTACAAATGGTCATTGTTTGGTTAGGCAGTATGAAAACCCTCGAGATGAACACCAGTTTCTATAGCTGATGGCCCCAGCATCACTGAAAGAAACCACTTTACGAGACCTACATGAAGGAGTTATGGGAGGACATCTTGGGCAAAAACAAAAGTTTCAGCGGGTGAAGGAATGTTTCTACTCTGGCAGGATACTACCAAGATGTGTGTGAATGGGTGCAGACCTTATAAACTGTGTGGGATGGAAGATATCTAGCTCCAAAATACAGAGCCCCACTACAGAGTGTAAAAGTTGGAACACCCCTGTAGATATATTCTGACCATTTCCTGAATCTGAATGTGGAAACAAACATATTGTAACAGCTGGGGGTTACTTCACACATTGGATTGGGGCCTACCCTATCCCAAAGCAAGAAGCCCACACTGTGGCTAAAAAATTGACTGAAGAATTCTTCCTTCGATACTCACCACCACCAGAACAAATCCATTCGGAGCAAGGACGTCAATTTGAATCCCAATTATTTGCAGAAGTATGCACACTATCTGGCATACGAAACTTGGACTGCTTACCATCCACAATTAGATGGTCTAATTGAGATGTATAATGGACCCTACTCTCCATGCAGGCCACGGCATCAAATAAGAATGGCTCAAATAGGAGGACTACTTGTGACTATCATGCATACCCTACAGTCTAGTGTCAACCCAACCACTGGTTATTTTATCTCATGTTTGAGCGCCAAGCAAGAACACCCATAGATGTGATGTATAGCCAACCTAATGAGGACCTCTCTCCACAAGATCATGTAGCTGAACTCAGAAATTGTTTGGGTCACCATTCCATCGTGTAAGAGAGCAAATGGGCAATAAGTTGGATCGACAGAATAATTCTGTGAGACTAGGCAACGTTATGCAGAAGGAGAACTTGTATGGCTGCATTCACCAGTTATATAGTGACAGGAGAAACCTCCACATACCATGGAAAAGGCCATTTAAAATTGTACAGAAGCTATTAGATGTCACACACCAGATCCAGAATACCAATTCAAGATGGCAACAGTTAATAGTCAACTTTGATCGTTTAAAGCATCGACTTAATATCAGAATTGCTCTGGCTAATACTACTTCCACTTCTCTTCCACAGTAGACTGAGCATTCAATAGGACCTCCACCACTGGGATACCATGTCTCACTCCTTCCATTCTGGACTTTCCAGACTCACCCCCTATGCCACCACCACTGCCTTACATGTGCCAACCACACCTGGTGACTCTCTTTGATGTATTCTCTGCTACCTTTTATGGTCATGTACTGTATGCACTGAGCTGCTGAGATTGTCGTTCTATGATCTGTTTTGTATGGATGACTATTGAAAAACCGCTCTTCATTTGTTGTGAAAGCCTAGTATCTGGCATGTTACATGAGAGTTCAAGTCTAAAGCTTAATTTTTTCAGCATTTTTCTGTAGCTGACCAGAGAGGTGATGCTGCTCCATTATTGGTACTATTCGTACCAAACATTAAAAAAATATATTGCCTTGATAATATGCTAAATGCATATACTTGTGATAAAACTATTTATTAGAGGCACGATGTGTTTTGTTTTGCAGGTCTGGAAGCTAATGCAGGACAGTGAAATTCATGAAACACACATCAATTATCATCCACACATTTGCCGAACAAAAATGTTCAGTTAGCTAGATCTTTTCCACACAAAGCATCCAAACAAGAATTTTAACAGCTATTAACACAGGTAAAATTTAAACTATTTTAAACTTTAGCAAGCTTTATACAAATGTGTGCAACCAGGGTGAATGCAAGGAGGAGGGGTTGGCAGGCGTTTTGGGGAGTTTGAATTCTTCTCCTTTCAATTGAATACTATCTGTGCGCGAACATGTCAATATGATCATATAGTGCTGAGCATAGAAATAAATGTTCTTGCATAAATTGCACATTCAAACATTCAAATTGCAAATTGCATTGGAGTGCTCTGGATGTAGGTCCACTTCAGATTCCTATATACATCACAATACAAGTGTATAAAAACTGTAAAATACATGTACATATATACCAGATTTAAGACCAGTGTCATGATCTTCTTTTTAAAGCTGCTTCAGGATCCAACTTAAAGCACTTGCTTGGTATTCTTCCTTTAATAATGGCTCTCGATTTTGGCTGTAATTTGTTAAGTGCAACGGTATCCACACATACACTTTATCTGTAGATGAGATGATGATCTTGTTTGACAACTACTTACTACATTAGCTTTCATAATTTTTCTTACCAAACCCTTCATTGGGTTTGGAGTGAAGGACATTGTCTTGCCATATCTCTGCAATTGTGCGTTGGTTCATTACACAGATATCATACGTGAGTGCAGGAGTGCTCCTACTCACCTCACCTGAATCATCACAATGTATGGCAGTAGCCTAATCACTTCTATTCTCCTCACCTGAATCATAATATATGGCACTAGCTCCTCATCACTCCTACTATCTTCACTAACCTCATCACTCCTACTTTCCTCACTTGAATCATAATGTATGGCACTAGCCTCATCACTCCTACTCTTCTCACCTGAATCATAATGTATGGCACTAGCCTCATCACTCCTACTCTCCTCACCTGAATCATAATGTATGGCAAAAGCTCCTCATCACTCCTACTGTCTACACTAACCTCATCACTCCTACTCTCCTTGCCTGAATCATAATGTATGGCACTAGCCTCATCACACTCCTACTCTCCTCGCCTGAATCATAATGTTTGTATAGGAGTATTACTTATTGTGTGCGAGTGAAATACCCATGTGTTCATTAACAGGTTCTTGTTGAGCCACACCATCAGTGTAGCTCGAGTCTCTATTTGCTGCTTACCTAACGTATTTGGTCCAGATTAATTCATACACAAAACCAGGGCCAGATTTAGGATTTTCAGAGAGAGGAGACTATTAGTGCATATATATGGAGGACCTGGGAGATTCACCCCAATATTTTTAAATCCTCTGAGATTGTTTCTAGAGTTATGTTGAAATCTAATGATCTCAGTCATGTATAAACAACAACAAAACAACAAAATAAGAATTCAAAAGTTCTGTTTATCCTAAAGTAGATTTACTAACAACATGTTTTTCGGATGGCAAGTTTTCTATATATAACATTATGTGGCAGTGTCTCACTTCCTGCGTGAAGGAGATGTGTGGCAGTGTCTCACTTCCTGCATGAAGGAGATGTGTGGCAGTGTCTCACTTCCTGCGTGAAGGAGATGCGTGGCAGTGTCTCACTTCCTGCATGAAGGAGATGTGTGGCAGTGTCTCACTTCCTGCATGAAGGAGATATGTGGCAGTGTCTCACTTCCTGCATGAAGGAGATGTATGGCAGTGTCTTACTTCCTGCTTGAAGTGGGAACCTTAAAGACAGGAGGGCTGACTAGTATTGGACAAGTCACATATGATGGAGTGGCTATTACTTATGTATGGTAATAGTTTGGTTTTTCATAATCACAACGCATACTACACTCTGATCAGCAAGCAGGATGCCTGAGCTACATTCACCAACCATTTGTAACTTTGAATGGTGCATTCTCAGAGTCATCATAACAGGGACCTCTAGTCGTTCATAAGCAACTGCTGACCCAGTATATCACTCTGCACCACTTCAATTTCATTATAAAGCACAAACAGAGATCTGTCCTTTGGGCAGTAAGATTCCATGCATAAAGACTAGTTTTAAGGCTTGAACAAGCACAACTTGCTTTGCCCATGATTTAGGTCCCGTGAAGTGACAGTACTAGTCTTGCATAGCAGAAATGTGAGATTAACCTAATTTTGGTTAACTGACTACATGAAGGTACATTTGCCATATTATTTAATTCAAGGGAAAGTTTGTGAGCCATGCATGAGTATATCTGTAATGTGTATCTATGCCCTGTACATTCACTTTAAAAAAATGCTTAGTGAAAAAAGATTGCGAGAGCTTTTGAAGATTGAGGAAAGAAAACTGGCTGCACAGAAGTGGAGACAGGTTGCTCTATGGACATGACTATTTGTGTTGTGGGTGTATATAGAATCTAGAAATTACTTGTGTGTGAAAGAAAACTGGCTGCACAGAAGTGGAGACAGGTTGCTCTATGGACATGACTATTTGTGTTGTGGGTGTATATAGAATCTAGAAATTACTTGTGTGTGCCATCAGTTCATTAGTATTGTTCTGTCACTTATGTCAGAGCCGAAATCAGAACTTTGTGTTTTCTGGAACCATTGGGGGCTCCTCTGAGGATGAACTGGATGTTCTGCTGCTGAGTTACAGTACACGGTGTGTGTGATGTCACCTTGGCACTTGGTTCCCCTTTCGGAAAGGAGGGGGCAGTTGATAGTGCGATCTTAGAGAAGGTGAACTTTTTGAAGATTATGAGGGATACCGACGTGCTCAGGATGATCTTCTTTGGCTGCGTCATTCCTCCTCCATTCCCAAGTTGCTTTACCTGCTTCGTACTGCAACATGTTTTCTGTCAAACAAGCTACAGGATTTTGATGACACTCTAAGGGAGATAGTTAGTTCCATTACCAACAACCATTTTGATGTTTTAGACTCAGCATGGAACCAAGCAAGCCTCCCTATCAAGTTTGGGGGTTTGGGAATTAGGAGTGCAAGTACAGGTGACCTCTTCTGCATATTTGACCTCCGCCAATCATCTGCTCTGGTGCACCATATTCTATCACACCCATTACAAGTCTGCCCCCACCAACCCCCCCCCCCCCCCCCCTTGTTTCTTAATGATGCTCTAGCCATTTGGAAGCAGGGCCATGACTTCCCTCCTCCAGACCCATTCACCCAGACAGCATGTCAGCAGAAGACATGAGACGCAGCAAAATACGTGCTATGGCGGATGCTTTGTTGGATGGTGCCAGGTATATATGAGGTGTCTTGTAAGATTTCTGGCTGTGTCGTGTCCTGAAGCAGGTGCGTGGTTGAGTGCTCTTGATGTTTTGGTACTTATTTCAGTGGGCCTTGGTTTGGAACACCTCTTTCTCAGCTGCATGCATGCCATCATTGTGGTGATGCAAGTGTTGGTTGCTGGGCCAGACATGGTCTAAGCTGCTGCTTCAGTGATGGTAGTCATCCTAGACATGCATCAATCAATCACATCATTAATAGGTCACTATCATCTGCTTGGATCTCTTAGACTGGAACCTTATGATCTCTTCCAAAAAGACCAGATTGCATGAGTATGGTGGCTTGGAAAATGGTATTGGTACGTGTCCTGCGCCATCATACATTGCCAGGGCTATATACCAGCGGAGCGGGATTGGTGGCTAAGCACGCAGAGGAATTGAACAAGACCAAATATGCACACCTTGAGAGCAGCCATTTCTTTGTGCCCTTTGCGGTGGAGACATCTGGTGTGTTGGGGCCTGGGGCATGATCTTTTGTGAAGGAATTGGGGAGGAAGTTATGCGCATCTACCAGAGATTTCAACTCCTAGAGACCTCCTTCAATGTGTGTCTGTGGTGATACAGAGGGATAATGCTGCAGCAGTTTTGGGCACCCTGGGTCCATCTCCACCTCCTTGACTTTGTTGTTTTGGTCATGGTTGTCACTTTTTGGTTAACAAAAACAACAACAAAATAAAAACAACAAAAAACAACAACAATATTAAAATAACCTTCTCAATAATCAACTTCAAATTTTATTCACTCGGACCAGGCCAGAAGACAGAAGGAGCTGCTAGGAGGCATTGCACATTGGCCTAGCACCAAAGTGTGAGCGGTTCCATCGGACTGCGATGGAACTGTGGAATGGACTTGCCTGGCTGCTGGGGAGCCACTCTGAAGAGCTTGAACTTGAAGCCACGACTACCATAATTACATTTTATATTTATTTGTTTGTTTATTTGCTTGCTTACTTATTTATTTAATGATTTATTTATTGTCATTCATTCATTTATTTATTCATTCATTTATTTACTTATTTATTTATTCATTTATTTTAATTTAATTTAATTTATTTAATATTTATTACTATTAGTATCATTATTCAAATTCTACCAGCAAGTTTAAGGATGAAGCCTCCCAATAAGACCAGGGAAGGGTACAGAATAGCGGAGAGAGCCAGCAAAGTGTTCTATCAGAGAGAATTTGCCAATCCTACAGAAACAGCAGTGCCTTAACAGCCTAGTGTGAAGATCTGGAAGCCAAACTGGAACCAGCACTAGAAAGTGACTATCAAAGGATTCAGGCCCTTTGTAGGGGAGCAGCAGAGAAGACCCACAGCAAATCAAAGCAGAAACAGCTGGCGACACTTTTGGAGAGAAGGAGATTGAGAGAAGTGAAGTTTCAACCCCAAGACTTGAACAGATGGGAATTTTGAGAAGAGCGAGAAAACCGAAGGACAACCTGACGAAGGAACAGAGAAAGGCCCTTGGAGAACTGAGGAAGATGGAAGAAGAGCTCGTAATCTTACCAGCAGACAAAGGGAAGACAACAGTTCTGATGACAAAGGAGAGGTCATTTCAAAGCTGACGGGAATGCTGGAAACCAAAACATATGGAATACTGAAGAAGTATCCTACCAAGGCACAGGAAAGCAAGGTGAATCTTGCATTAAAGAATATGGAGAAGATGGGAGAAATAACAACTGCATTATACAATAGAATTAGGGTCACTGGAAGTAGACCACCACTGATTTATGGGCTCCCTAAGATACATAAACTGGGGTTCCCCTTGCCTATTGTGTCTTGTATATGTGCACAGTTGTATAATCTTTCCAAGTTCATAGCATATTTGATATCACTTCTAGCTGGAAATACAAGTACATATGTCAAGGATTCTGGGCAATTTATCAAGTGTATTCAAGATGAATATTTGGCACAGGATGAGTATCTTGTCAGTTTTGACTCTTTTTACCAATGAGAGGCTGTGGAAGTAATTTTTGAAATGCTGCTGAAAGATGACAGCTTGAGTGAGAGGACTACACTAGGCGCTGACAGGATTTCAGAACTGTTGGAGCTGTGCCTGAAATACACCTACTTCAGGCATCAAGAAAAATACTACGAGCAGAAAGAGGGTGCAGCAATGGGCTCTCCTGTATCTGCAGTGGTAGCCAACCTTTATATAGAATTCTTTGAGGAATCGGCACTCACACTGCCCCACTGAAGCCAAGGGTTTGGAAGAGATTCGTGGATGATACCTTCTGCATTGTGAAGAGGGAAGTGAGCATGAGTTGTTGGTGTTCGGGCACGGATCTCCTTCCCTCTCAAGAAACTTCTGCAATCTGAAAGTAATCTCAACCATGTCTCATTTGAACTAATTCATTTCCATTAACACTCTTATCAATGCTTTATGTATGTATGTCTCTCCACTCACATGATCTTTTCTCACTTCCAAATATGGACATTGCATTCTCCTCACACCTTTTAGTTTACCAATCAGATCCCTCCATTCACTTCTATAAAACCCCTTTGAGTTCTATCCCACCTCAGATAACTGTCTTGATTTACTTGTTCAAGTATTGTCTCTGCTCTATTCGATTATGAATTAACCTCACCTTCATTCAAGCCTCTAAGACTTAGAGCCAGGGAGAGCCTTTGCTGAATTCTCAGACCTCAAACTATAAGACTTACAACCTGATAGGGGAAAACAAAGAGGGCAACCTTCCTGTTCGTACATCTTTTCTGGTCCTTCGAGCCGGATCTCCTGAAGCAGCCACCTCACTCTCCAGCTATTCGGAACTCTATTCAACTCTACTCAACTCTCTTCATCCGTCCATCTCCATCCTCAACAAGCTAAGTTTTCTAACTGACTTGTTCTCTCTTATCCTGTAGTATGTCCTTCAGCGGAGCCACTCCTCTCGACTTGAGGGAGCTCCGACGCATGCGCAGGACCCTCACCAAGGAGGTGCAGATGACCAGGGCCGAGTTGTCTCCACTCAAGTCCCAACCACCTCAGTCCTATTCAAACCGACTCCTCACCAGTTCCAAGGATTCTGTCCAAGAAGCCCTCAAGGACTTCAAGGAGACAGTAGACAGAGTCAACACTCTCAGGCAAGAAGAAGATGAGAATGCTCTGACTCTTGAGCCTGACGATGAGTACACAGCCTTCAGAACCTTCAAGAAGGAAGGCAATGCAGTGTTCGATCTGATTGACGAACTGAAGGTCTCCAAACACCTTGCCGAGAATCTCATTCACCTCAGAGGACTCACAGAACAACTCCAAGAGACTCTGGATGAAGATTCTTCACTCAACCAGTCGGATGATGTCGATAATGCTTGCAAGATTCTCGATTCCATTTCAAGTGACATCTCCCACCTTGCCTTAGATCCTGGCCACAACCTCTCCAGAGAGAACAATTCTCTCACCAAGGTGTTCCGTCGACTTCGGACAGACATCAATACCAGGCACACGGCAACCCTCACTCGAGTCTCGGCAGACACTTCTCTCAGCTCAACCGATACCAGCTCATGCAAGCTACCCAAACTTGACTTACCCAAATTTGATGGAGACATCATGAACTGGGCCTCATTCTGGAGAGAGTTTGAGAGCAATGTCGATAGCAAGACCAACCTGAGCCAATCTGACAAACTGTCATACCTTCGCAAGGCCATGGCAGATGCCGAGGTAGATGAGCTCCTCAAGTCAGGCACTGACAATCCTGACTTTTACCCGGAAATAGTGGAACGCATCAAGGTTCGTTTCCACAGACCTCGTGAGATCCACAAGATCTACTGTCTCCGACTCGCTCAGCACCCCAAACTTCTATACTATCGGAAGGAGATGCAAGACGGATTGGACAAGCTCAAGTCCATAATCTGCAGTCTGAGGAGATCGGGACAGTATGATGGTGACTCCATTGCCTATTCACTCATATCCGACCTCATTCCTCAATCAGTGATGTCAATCTGGGAGCAACATTCAAAGAAGCTCAAGGGAGTGCCACCGGTCGACAAGCTCTTTGACTATGTTCAAGATCATGTCGAAGCTATGGACTCTACTCTATGTCCTCTTGCCAAACTTCCAAACCATCCAGACAAGAAGCCTGTCAAACAAAGGGCTTTTAAGGTGCCTAACCATGCTACTTCACCTGTTGTGTCTTCGTTCAGATATGAATGCTTTCTGTGTGCGCCGGACAAACATCCTCTCTATTCCTGTCCGAAGTGGGAAGCTCTCACTGTTCCACAACGGCTCACTCATATACACGAAAGGAACATGTGTCACAATTGTCTGTCCATTGGACACATTGCTGCTGACTGCCGGAGCTCCTATACTTGCAGAGTCTGCCGGCAGAAGCACCACTCCACCATCCACCAGGAGCAGACAATCACTCCCTCCTACTTCAACATCACCTGGTCAGAACATCCTCCCAAGGCACTTCTGATGACCGTTAACCTGCTCATTCATTCCCCCTCCGGTCAAATGCTCAAGGCAAGAGCACTCATTGACCCTGGAGCAGGACTCAGCATGCTGTCCAGTCGCATGGTCAAGCTGCTGAATCTGCCTACCTTTCCAGCCAACATCTCGTTCATCGCTGTTCAAGGCACCATTTGCAAGACGTCCAAACATCGGACCCAGTTGGCCATCTCTCCTCTGGATGAAAGGGCCAAGAAGCTAGAATGTGAAGCCGCAGTAGTCGACACTGTAACCCACGACCTGCCCTTCACAGAGATGTCTTCCTTGCCAAAGCTCCAACATCTACAAGGACTTCCATTGGCTGATGACAAGTTTCACATCCCTGGAAGAATCGATCTACTCCTCGGATCCGACATGCTCTACCAGGTTCTCACTCCCTGTGAAACCATCATTAAGGGCCATGGCAAGGTTCCAGCAGCTCAGCAGACCATCTTTGGATGGGCTGTTGCTGGAGCACTCCAACCGGACTCATCCGATTCTACTTCTGCTCCATCTATTCCACTCTTCCACACCATCACTCATGTTACAGATGATCAACTGAGTGAACAAATGAGCAGATTCTGGCAGCTGGATCAGACCAACTGTCAGCAGGCTGAGCTATCCTCAGTTGAGGAGATAGTTCAAGCCAACTACTCTGAGACTACTTCATATGATCCTACCTCATGCAGATACCGTGTAGCTCTGCCTAAAAGAGATGATCTTCCACCATTGGGAAGCAGTCGAACCCAGGCAGTGAACAGGTTCATGAACAATGAACGGTCGATCATCCGGAAGAAAACGTGGCCACAATTCCAGCAAGTCATTCAGAGCTATCTCGACCTCAACCATGCAGAGGAAGTCCCTGCCTCTGAACTGGACAACCACCCAAGCTACTATCTGCCCATGCATGCTGTCATGAAGGACAGCAGTACGTCAACCAAGCTCAGAGTAGTCTTCGACGGCAGTGCAGTGACATCCTCCGGGGTGTCCCTCAACCAATGCCTGCTGTCTGGACCTACTCTTCACCCTTCACTCTATCAGATTCTACTCAAGTTCCGGTCGTATCCCATCGCCATATCTGCAGACATCAGTAAGATGTACAGGGAGGTCGAGCTAAACATCCCTGACAGAGATCTCCACCGATTCGTGTGGAGAGCAAATCCTCAGCAACCTCTGACAGACTACAGGATGACCAGGGTCACCTTTGGTGTAAGTTCATCTCCCTACCTGGCTGTCAGAACCTTGCAACAAACTGCACTCGACCATGGCGCTTCTCTCCCAACTGCAAGTTATCATGTGCATAACTCATTTTATGTCGATGATTTACTAGCAGGCGCCCAAACAAAGGAAGAGGCCCTCCAGCTCCACCACGATCTGAGGAGGCTGCTATCTCAAGGGGGTTTCAACCTCTGCAAGTGGCGGAGCAGCTCTCCTGCGGTCTTGAATGAAATCGCAGACGACCTGAAAGAGAAGTTGCCAGTCAAGGAAGTCATTGACTCTACCTCCATCAACCATCCGCGAGCCCTCGGACTGAACTGGGACTCTCTCTCAGACGTGATGACCCCACACATCCAAGTAGATCCAAGCTACCTCTCGACTAAACGGGGCATCATCTCCGATGTCTCGAAGACATTCGATGTACTTGGATGGATTTCCCCAGCTCTACTCTCCATGAAGTTGGTTTACCAACACCTCTGGGAAATCAGGATAGACTGGGATGATGAGGTGCCCTCTGACCTCGCAGACCAACACCGAGCCTGGAGAAATGAACTGTCTCTCCTATCCCAGCGTCAGCTGCCAAGGTTCCATCTCAGACATGGAGCCAAATTGAATTCCATGGAGCTGCACGGCTTCTCGGACGCCTCCGAGAAGGCCTACGGTGCAGTTCTCTATCTAAGGTCAACCTATGCCGACCAACCTCCATTCATTGCCCTCATCACCTCCAAGACTAAAGTCGCTCCGCTCAAGCCTCTCTCCATTCCTAGACTTGAACTCTGTGGAGCTCTGATGCTGGCAAACTTGCTCACGTCTGTCGGAGGCGTCCTGAAGATCTCGAAGGACAGACTTCATGCCTGGACGGACAGCTCCATTGTTCTCTGCTGGTTGGATGGCCACCCCCGGGAGTTTCAGACCTTTGTCTCTAACCGGGTGGCATCCACACTGGAGCTGATCCCTCCCGCCTCTTGGATGCACGTCCCAACCAAGTCAAACCCAGCAGACTGTGCATCAAGAGGCATGATGCCAGAGGAACTTCTGCATCATAGCCTGTGGTGGGATGGCCCACCATGGCTCCAGTCTGATCCTGTTAATCGTCCTCCTCAACCTCCCAGGAAGACAGCCAACCTGCCTGAAGTGCGTCTCCCTTGCCATCTGGTAGTCCCTGCTCCAGTCGACTGGTTGGAGACCAAGTTCTCCGACTACTACCTCCTCATCAAGGTCACTGCTTGGTGCATGAGGCTGGTGGACAAGGCAAGGAAAAGAGCCACTCCAGGACGTCCTCAACTGACAAGTCGTCTCAGCTCCAGAGAGATCGTGAGAGCAGAGCTACAACTAGTCAGACTGTCTCAGAACCGGGCATTCCACTCAGAACTGCAAAGGCTCTCCAACGGACGTCCCATTCCTCCCAGCAGCAGACTCAAGTCCCTGACTCCACTGCTAGACTCTGAGAAACTCCTCAGAGTTCAGGGCCGTCTTGCCAATTCTTCCTTGTCCTATTTCGAGTCTCGTCCTCTGATTCTCTGTGGCAAGGACATATTACCCCGTCTCATGTATAACCATTCTCATATTCGTTTAGGACACTGTGGTCCTTCCCTCTTACTGTCATACGCAGATTCCAGTTACCATGTCATTGGTGGCAGACGACTCTCCCGAGATGTCACCAGCCAGTGCAGGATCTGTCGCAGGGCCAAGGCAGCCACTCAGCCACAGATGCAGGCCGACCTACCAGCAGAGAGGGTGAGAGCAAGTCCAGTGTTTTCAGTTGTCGGCATAGATTATGCAGGTCCATTCTACTCCAAGCGAGGCCACACCAGACATCCGACCATCGATAAGTCTTACATGGCAATCTTTGTGTGCTTCTGCACAAAGGCGGTCCATGTCGACATGGTGTCCGACCTGACAACCGAATCGTTCCTGGCTTGCCTCAAACGATTCATCTCACGCAGAGGCTGCCCAACTCTCATTCAGACCGACAATGGCTCCAATTTTCGAGGAGCCAAGGCAGACCTCTACGCTCTCTATCAATTCCTCCAGAAGGAACAGACTCAATCTTCCATCGCCCAGTGTCTTCTTTCATATCGAATCGAGTGGAAGATGATCCCAGAGCGTTCTCCACACTTTGGAGGCCTCTGGGAGGCAGCAGTCAAATCTGTAAAGAAACATCTCGCCAGAATCATCGGAAAGCGAACACTCACCTTTGAGCAGTGGACCACAGTCACTGCTCAAATTGAAGCCATTCTAAATTCACGTCCACTCTGGCCCATCACCTCTCCAACTCCTGACGGCATCCCTGTTCTCACTCCAGGACACTTCATTATTGGCAGAGCTCTTACTGCCTATCCAGAGACCAACCTACCTGAAGATCTGGATCGACTTCGAACCTGGAATCTCTGTCAGGGCATAGTTCATCTCTTCTGGAGACGCTGGCATAAGGAGTATCTCCAAACCCTCCAGAAGAGAAACAAGTGGCAGTCTCCACGATCTAACTTCCAAGTGGATGACATTGTAATTATCAAGGATAATCAAACGTTCTCATGTCACTGGCCACTTGGAAGGATTCTCCAAACCTATCCCGGAAGGGACGGGCTCATTCGTGTCGTCAAGGTCCGGACAGCTACAAGCACCCTCAAGCGATCAATCGTGAAAATCTCCCTCATCCACCGAGAAGAGAAGATTCCTCAGCCACTTCCATCGGCAGCCCCGGGAGTATGTTCGGGCACGGATCTCCTTCCCTCTCAAGAAACTTCTGCAATCTGAAAGTAATCTCAACCATGTCTCATTTGAACTAATTCATTTCCATTAACACTCTTATCAATGCTTTATGTATGTATGTCTCTCCACTCACATGATCTTTTCTCACTTCCAAATATGGACATTGCATTCTCCTCACACCTTTTAGTTTACCAATCAGATCCCTCCATTCACTTCTATAAAACCCCTTTGAGTTCTATCCCACCTCAGATAACTGTCTTGATTTACTTGTTCAAGTATTGTCTCTGCTCTATTCGATTATGAATTAACCTCACCTTCATTCAAGCCTCTAAGACTTAGAGCCAGGGAGAGCCTTTGCTGAATTCTCAGACCTCAAACTATAAGACTTACAACCTGATAGGGGAAAACAAAGAGGGCAACCTTCCTGTTCGTACAGTTGGACTATCTGAACAACATCAGGCCATCCATAAAGTTTACCATGGAGCTTGAAGTGGCTGAATCATTGACCTTTCTGGACTACCACATACACAGGAAGGAAGATGGAAGTCTAACTGCAACCGTCCACGCCTACCAATCAGTACCTTGATTATCATATCATCCTATCCACGTCAAAGAGGAGTGGTGAAGAGCTTGTATGATAGAGCCAGAAGAGTAGTGACTGAGAAGGAGGGCCTTTGGAAGGAAGAACATCATTTGAATAAGGTCTTCATCGAGAATGGTTATCCGCAAGCCTTCATCAACCTTTCGTCTGCAGAAACATCTAAACACAGAAAGGAAGATGAGTACACCAGTACAGGCAATGAGGGATTTATCCTTGAGTTATGCAGCAGGAATGAGTGAAGACATCAGGAGGGTCTGCAGGAAGTTAACATCAAAGTCGTCTTCAGATCGAGAAGACTCTGAGGACACAACTGAGCAGAGTGAAGGATGTTTTACCAGCTAAAATGCACTCATGTGTTGTGTACTGCATCACTTGTAGCTGTACTACATATATAGGGAAGACGATCAGAAGACTGGAGACCAGAAAGAACATCAAGATGCCTGTAGAAAGTGTAATAAACAGAAGTCTGCAATTGCTGAGCATGCATTGGATAATGGACATCCTATTTTGTGGGAGGAAGCCATCATCTTGGACCAGGCCAGAAGACAGAAAGAGCTGCTGGTGAAGAAGGCATTGCACATTGGCCTAGCACCAAAGTGTGAGCGGTTCAATCGAGACTGTGGAATGGACTTGCCTGGCTGCTGGGGAGCTACTCTGAACTTGAAACCACGACCACCGTAAAATTAGATTTATTTAAATTAATTAATTTATTTATTTTATTTAAAAAAATATGTTACTACATGTATTATTATCAGTCATTTTTATTTATTTTATTATTTATTTTATTTTATTATTTATTTATTATCTGTTTTATTATTTATTATTATTTTTTATTTAAATTTATTATTATTATTATTATTATTATTATTATTATTATTATTATTATTATTATACATGTATTATTACTTATTATTATTATTAATATTATTATTATTATTATTATTATTATTATTATTATTATTATTATTATTATTATTATTATTATTATTATTATTATTATTATATTATTATTACTTATTATTATTATTATTATTACTATTATTATTATTATTATTATTATTATTATTATTATTATTATTATTATTATTATTATTATTATTATTATTATTATATTATTATTATTATTATATATGTAATTGTTGTTTTATTTATTTGATGTACATTGTTCATTTTTTAATATTTTTATTCATTTATTTCTTATAATTATATTACTTCGGCAGCATGTTCCAGGCTTGGCCTAGCCAACAGCTCCCACACCATCCTGCCTCTATCCACTTCCGTTTTTCCGTTCACTTTACTCATCCACATTAACTGCCTATTCCTCTGCTCTAACGTTCATTTCCTCCAAGTGCACAGTTTCTCATCAAACCACACCCCCAGGTATCTGAACGCTTCTACTACTCAGCTCCTCTCCTCCATATTCCACTTCACACTAATTATCCATTTCCCAATGACCATTACCTTACTCTTCTTCTCATTAAACTTCAACTTCCATCTTACCACACAGTTCCACACCATATCCAACATCTCTTGCAACTCCACTCCTGTGTCTGCCCAAAGCATCATCTGCATAGAGCAATGCAGCACACCATGTACCATCCACCTTCAATCCCAGCTCAGCTCCCTCTAGTTCATCCACAAATCCTGACACATGTGTTGGTGACGAAGGACACCCCCCCTCTCTATCAAACCACCTCGACAGACATTTGCCTGATACTATCCTAGCTTACACCATTGTAGAGGCCTTCACACATTCGTACAATTCCTCCTCCACGTCTCATTATATAGCACAAACCATTCCTCCACACACTTACTTGTTCACACATATCCATCTCATTGCCATCTTGACCTTATCGGTAGCTTCAATTTTTTCCATAGATATTTATATTTATCCCCAGAGCTTTCTCACTTTAACATCGTGTCCCCCCATTCTTGCTGTCTTCAATTTCCTACAAATCCCTTTACTGTTATGCATTGCTTCCCCTACTTCTAACCACCATCCCTTCGAGTCCTTCTCCGTTATTTTCTTCTTCCCTAAACTTTCTCTGCAATAGCTAGGAGTATTTACACCCATATCAGCCCATATCAGCCATAGATTAGTCAAGACTTCTTGTCTAGCTCACCATGTTCTAATTGACTTGCATCAAATAAAATCTGGGCTATGGCTCAGACATGTTCTAACTGTAACACTATACTTGAAAATCTAGGCTATGGCTGCTGTGGTATAGTGATGCAGAGACAAGGAACTTTACTATGATCACAGGTGCACGTGCCACGAATGCAACTTGCGCACGAGCGGAAGTGAGTTAGGTGTGTCTACCACATAGCTAGGTGTGTCGACACCATACTGTGGTAAACATTGCGACTGAAAGCTGAGCAAGATCCTAGGATTAACACACGCAAAAGTAGGTGAGTCTAATCTTTATACATTATCTAACTCCTGCGTGCTGACTAGTAGCTTATTTTATAGCTGCACCAATGGCAACTACTAATCAGAGGACCAACCTCACAAATCCGCTGCTGTCTTCCAGTAGCCGCCTCTCTTCAACTAGTGGGACCACCAAAACGAAGCTGTTCACACCTACTGCCACTGCAGCTGGGACATCCTCTTCACTGCTACTTAACTCTTTGAAAACTAACAGTTCCTCTCTGCTTGCAAGTGGACCTGCCCAGAAACGAGATCTCTTGCGTGCTGATAGTACTTACAGCAGGGGCTTGAGGTCAGATGTTACTAACAAAGTAAACACCGCTGGAAAGGAGTTGAAAATTAATACTTTCAATAGAAAGGAGCTTACATCAGGGTACTTAAAAACAGGTGTGTCAACCACGTTCACACCCATGCTACGGAGCCATGTCTCACAAAGGAGTTCATCTGCGCAACTTTCAAAGACAAGTAGTTCAGCCACCAAATCCAATATCTCCCTCACTGGTCATAGCACTAATGCTGCTGGTGGTCTTTCACTCCTCTGCACTAAGGATGTGAGAGGGCTGAGGGCACAAACAACCAGCACATCACGAATTAGTCGAGCAAGTCTCTGGTCTGCTTCTACTAAAGAACGCATCACATGCTTGCTTCTAACCAAAAGAAGTGCAGTGAAGACAATGAATACTTTGGATAAAAATGGTTCTATTACATCATCACAAATCGTACCTCTGAGTGAGCTCAGAAGCAGTCATGCATATGGCAAGAAGTCTCTACCCTCAATTCTCTTGAGAACATCACACGGCCAAGTGGCGAACAAGATATCAACCACAACAAAATCCTTGACTGTGGCTAGCAGCAATGTAGTCAGTAAGAGCTCCTTCACCTCATCCACCCACAATTCAAAGTTGCTCCGAACGTCAGAAAAATGCCTGGAAATTCATGTAGAGCCATCCTTGACTACTAGGCAAGAAGTACTGAAAGATAAGACTGCTAATGTCGCACGACCAATAACTAAAGACACTGAAGGAGCCCCCAAATACAAATTCTTATTGCCACCTCCGAAGGAACCTCAAAAGCCTTTCCAGTTTGTCCCTCCTGACCTTGATGCATCTTTGCACAGTCCTCCAACTGCAGCTGTGGATGTGATCAGGTTGAAAACAACTCTACTCAATGCAGTGGCTGCTTCTCTTCTTGCATCTCCAAATTTTCACAACTCAGAGGATTCCACCCTCCTGACACTGAGGTCCTTGGGGGAGAAGATATCATTCCATGATCCTGAATTTGTTCTCAAACTAGCCATTTATACTCGCCTGAACCTCAACATTCGGACCACAGCCAACTTCTTACTTGCTCTAGCTGCAAAGCTCCCAAACTGTCGGCCATATCTAAAGAAATATTTTTGTGCCACCATACGGCTTCCCTCTGACTGGATTGAGGTGGCTGAAATATACCAAGCTCTTCATGACACCACCATCAAGTTTGGAGCCATACCTGCAGTTCTGAGGAAGGTCATGGGTGCAAAGTTCACAGAGTTTGATAGCTTCCAGCTTGCCAAGTATAATAAAGATAGCTCAAAGAAGAAACGAAAAAGCAAGGATGGAGAAGAAAAGACCAAGTCGAAGTCCAAGAAGCTGAGAAACACGAAGTATTTGGCCAATTATCCAGCCCGTGCAGATTCCTCAGTTGTTCCAAGTGACTCAGAAAACAAAGAAGAAATAGAGAGGCTGAGTTTTACACTGAAGCAACTCATCAGAAAGATCCATATCTCAGATCCTGTAGAACACGTCATGTGCCTTGTAGGCAAGAAATACCCAGAAGATTCGGAAGCCTTCAGAAAGAGTCATCTCAACGGCACATGGGATCAGGATCGTGCAGGGAAGAGGATGAAGCTTCCTACACCAGAGACATGGGAGACACAGGTTTCCAGGAAGGGAAACAAAGCCAGTACATGGCAGGACTTGATCGACCATAAAAAACTTCCATTCATGGCCATGCTTAGAAATATCAGGAACCTCATCATAGCAGAAGTATCACCCAAACACCATCAGTGGGTCATGAATAAGCTCGGGGATGAACGTGAAGTGGTGAAAAGCAAGCAGTTCCCTTTCAGGTTCTTCTCAGCATATCAGGTGCTGGAAGATCTGGAGAAGATTGGGGGCGGAGCAGTCCCATTCTCTAAGCATCCAAGCAAAGGCAAGGGAAAGAAGAACAAGAAACCACCAAAGAAGATGCCAGATATTGATCAGACACTTCTGCAGAGGTATAAGACAGCACTAGACACCGCTCTAAAGATCTCCACCTGTTATAACGTGAAACCTATTGCAGGAACCACATTGATCCTCTGCAATGTGGGGAGCAACATGGATAGACCATGTACTGCTGCCAGGGGTCTTGGCAAGCCCCGCAAAGTGGTGGAAGTGGGTATATTACTGGGACTCATGTGCAAGTATTCCTGTGAGAACAGCACCATGTTTTTGTATGGCCACCGTGGCAACTTTACAGAAGTGGAGCTAGTGGATGGTACCATCCTGCACAACATGGAAAAGGTGATGGCCACTGCTCATACTGAAAACCTAACACACCTAAATGGCACTCTGCCAATTGGCTTCCTTACTGAGATTCTTATGGACAGGAAGCAAGTAGACAACATCGTCTTATTCTCGGACACTATGAAGCTTGACGATGAGGAAGGCAAAATGATGATGGACTTCCTTCAGAAATACCGTCATCTTGTCAATGCGAACCTTTTGTTTGTCAGTGTTGACTTGAGTGCAGGCAAGAGTGGAGTTTCCAGCACAATCCAAGCGCAGCATCCTAATGACATATACCTTGCTGGCTACTCTGACCAAATCCTCCGCTTCATTGCAGAGCGAGGAGACAGTGGACAGCTCACGTATGTGGACAACATAGACAGAGTCTACAATCTTAGTAACATAAAGGTACCATCTCTTGCTGACTCTGATGTCACAGAGGGACCAGATCACCTTTCCTCAGAGAAGACATTCTTGTCAATCACCCAAGGCCAAAAGTGGAGGACAGTACGCGTCTTCATCTCATCCACTTTCAGGGACATGCATGGAGAGAGAGATGTGCTAACTCGGTTTGTGTTTCCTGAACTACGAGCACGTGCACACAGCAAGCAAGTTCATGTGTATGAGGTGGACCTTCGATGGGGCATCACTGAGCATGATGCTCGGAGCCAAAAATCGCTGGAGATATGTCTGGAAGAGATCTCAAGGTCTCACTACTTCATAGGCATACTGGGGCAGCGCTATGGCTGGATACAAGAGGAATACAATGTCTCCGACACCCCTGATTTTGATTGGCTGAAACACTTCCCAAAAGGGAAGTCTATAACTGAAGTGGAAATGTATCATGCTGCCTTGAGCGATGCTGATAAAGCTGTCAAAAAGGCTTTATTTTACTTCAGAGATCCTTCTTTCTTGAACAAAGTGCCAGCCCAGTTCAAGGAAGTTTTCGAGAGCGAATCAGAAGAAGCTATGGAGAAGATTGAAGCATTGAAGAGCATGATTCATGATAGTGGTTTGGAAGTGTATGACAACTATCCATGTTGCTGGTTGGGAAAGGTCCAGGACAAACCAATGGTGGGAGGCCTGGAGAGTTTTGGGCAGAGAGTGCTCCACAGTTTGTGGAATGCCATTCAGAGAGACTATTCACAGGACGAAATGGAAGAAGATGCCATCACACAATCTACAGCTTACCATTATGCCTTTGAAGAAGCCAGGACTAGCACTTTCATTGGAAGACGAGCTTTACTGCTAAAGGCAAAGAATGCAATTGAAAATCCTGAGAACAGGCTTGTCTTTGTGACCGGAAAACCTGGCTGTGGCAAATCTGCATTCATGGCATCTCTTTCTAGGGAATACACAGCCTCAAGGATGGGCCTCTCAGTCAACCTGGTCCTGTCACACTTTGTTGGAGCAGCTCCTGGCTCTTCCAACATTGCCTTACTCTTGACTCGCCTCTGCCATGAGATGAAGAGGAGGTTTGGAGTGACCAAACCTGTCCCAGAGGATTATACTGACTTAGCCAGAGACTGGGTTAGCTTCATAGAGGATTCTGTGGTCAACCTCGGAAAGATGGCCTCTAAGATCATCATAATGGTTGATGGAGTTGACTTGCTTGAGGACAAACACAATGGACGTTCCCTAGATTGGATTCCCAGCAACATCCCTGAAGGTGCCATGATCCTGATCAGTGGAGTAGAAGGAGGTGCATGTGCCACCAACCTCAGGAAGAGGCAGCCACCTCCAACAGAAGTTACAATAGGTCATTTGGACATATTTGATAGAGCGGAAATGGTGAGGAAGAAGCTTGAAAAGTTTCGTAAGAAACTTGACGAGTCTGCATTCAACAACCAGATGAAGATACTGCTCACCAAGAAGGGGGCTATCAATCCACTTTATCTCCATCTTGCCTGTGAAGAACTTAGGGTCTTTGGAATATTTGAAGAAGTATCGTTATATTTGAAGAAGATGCCCCCCACAATTAGCAGCCTGCTCCAGGAGATTCTGCAGAGGTTGGAGTATGAACTCTCCCCAGAAATCGTCTCCACTGCACTTCTCATCCTCACTCTTGTCCGGAATGGAATGCTGGAACACGAGCTAGTAGGAGTGTTGGAGTTAGCCAACAAGGAGCTGTGTTCTGAGCAAGCATGGAGCCTGTCTCCCATGATGATCTCCAAGCTCCTGAGAAGTCTCAAAACTTTCCTTCACCCTACAGGACAAGAAGAACTCAACTTGCTTATCTTGGCCCACAAGGACATCGAGAAGGCAGTGAAGTTGAGATACATGAGAGGAGCTGAGAGTAGAAGGGGTATAAAGTTGCACTTACTCTTGTCCAAATTCTTCTTGACTGAGGTGGATCCGGCTGGTGATCAGTCCTTCAAGGGTAACAGTGCAAGAGCATTTATAGAGCTTCCCTACCACCTCAAGGAAGCCAGTGCTTGGAATGAATTAGAGAAGCTAGTGTGCAACATCAATTTTGTCATTGCTAAATGTCAGCTAGGACGAGCCCACGAACTTCTGGAAGACTTCATGCCCACTGCCATAGGAGGACTACAAGCAGGAAAGACCTCTGAGTTAAACAAGTTCATCCAGAATTCTGCAGTACAAGAGTTCAAGTTGTTTGTATCACGCAATCTCCACATTCTGCTGCACAATCCTTCTCTCGCACTTCAACAAGCTCTGAATGAGCCCAACACGTCTGCTATAGCCTTTTCTGCCAAGGACCTGGTGAAGCAGAGTCACTCTATGATGCTGTGGCTCAACAAGCCAGACACGATCAGTCCATGTCAAATGAACATATCAAGTGGCATCGGATCAGTTCTTTGTGTTGATGTGTCCCTTGACAGCTCTCTCTTTGCTGCCGGTTTCAAGAACGGTGCAGTTAAGGTCTATGAGATAGCTTCTGGCAAAGAGCTCCACACATTCATTGGTCATGCAGCTGGAATAGCAGATGTCTGCTTTGTGGGGTGCGATTTAATTTGTTCTGCATCTCATGATGCAACTCTCGGTCTCTGGCAGACCAAGCAAGGGATCCGTGTGGCCAGCATGAGAGGCCACAGTCGAGGTGTCTATGGGTGTGCAGCCAACAAGTCTGGTAAGAACATCGTGTCTGTGTCATGGGACACAAGCATAAAGGTGTGGGAAAGGACTGGGAAACTGCAGAGCACATTGAAAACTCAGGGGCAGCATAACACTCCTATCAATTGTGTCTCCTTCCATCCAGAAGGGCAGTTAGTAGTGGTGGGAAGCTGGGATGCCTCACTCAAGATCTGGGATACCTTCAATCAGAAGAGGCTTAAGGTACTGAAGGGACACAAGAGTTCTGTTCAAGCTTGTGCATATGCTCCATCTGGACGACACATTGTGTCCGCAGCTCTTGACGGGGAAGTTAAATTGTGGTCAACTAAATCTGGCACTGTTGTGGGTACAATCACTGGACACCATTCCCCAATAAATTGTATAGCTTTTACGCCGAATGGGCAGTATTTAGTCACTGGCTCGAGCGACAAAGTAGTGAAGGTTTGGTCAGGAACTATGGGGCAACCTGTCAACTCTATAGGTGCGAAGGAGCTTGGGTTTGTTCATAAACTGGTATTCAATAGCAAGACTCAGTTGGTTGGTGTCGGCTACCACGATGGTCATGTGAGGCAATTCAACCTCCAGACAGGAGCTGAAGTGTTTTCCATCAGACCTCACCAGGCAGCCATTGTAGGCCTTGCACATCACACTAACCTCTTCATGTCTGCCTCTGCTGATGGATCTATGAAAGTGTGGGACGATGCTTCTCCACACAAGACCATACAGATGAAGGGTCATTCCTCTTCCATCACCTGTGCAGTGTGGGACAAGAATGGATTTGCCTCCGCTTCTGAGGATTTCACCATCATGGTATGGCCACATACTATAAACAGTTACAATCGCAAACTCTCGTGCAAACCTGACAGAAAGAAAAAGAAGGACAAAAAGAAGGCCCAGCCTACTCCACAAGAAGACGAGGAGTTAAAGCTAGAAGAAAAGCCACTGTTTCAATTCGACGGACAACACACTGGCAAGATCACATCTATAGCATTCTCGTGTGATGGCCTGAAGATGGCAGTCACAGGGCATGACCAGAAGATAACTCTGTGGGATTGCCGGAGACACAAGTTACTAAAAATACTGACCAACTGCCATAAGGACTGGATCACCTCTTGCAGCTTTTCTGACACTTGCTCAAATTTCCTCATCACTGGATCAACTGACTTTACTCTGAAGATGTGGGACTTGACTAGTGGAACAGAGAAAATAACCTTCAAAGGTCATATGTCAGCCATCAACTCTCTCTCCTTCTCTCATGGCTGTGTGATATCTTCAGCCTTTGATGGTTCTGTCAAGGTCTGGACCCACAAAGGAGTAGAGATCACCACCATGTTCTGCCACAAAGAGAGAGTGAATGCCTGTCACCTTCACATTCCAGGAAGAGCTAAAACTAACCAGATTGTCTCTTCTTGGGCTGATGTTGATGACACTGATGCCAGCATGTCTAATGTAAAGCTAGAAGAGATCATTGTCTTGACAGGAAGTGACGATGGGACGGTGGGAGTGTGGAAACCATTCCTCCCCAATGAGATTGCCACTCTAACAGGACACTCTGATCGCATCCTTTCAGTGGCCACTACACTCAACAATATTGTCTTGTCTTCGTCCTTGGATGGATCTATTCGCTTGTGGAAGTGTCCCATGCCTGCTAGTGGCCTCTCCTTAGTCAGCACTTCCAAAGGTCATACTGGACCCATCACCTCTCTGTCAGGACTGAGTGCTGGAGAAGAACTAAGCTATGCTGTGTCTGGGGGGAGAGATGGACACATCATTGTGTGGAAGATTGAAAAGTGTGACTTCAAGACGTTGTATCAGGTGAGAGGTTCTGGTACAGCTGTGACTTCTGTTTGCCTCACAAATGTGAACAGTGATTCTAGCTAAGGTGAATTTGTAGTGGGTAGTAATGCTGGTGGTCTTAGCATCTACAGCTTCAGTCAGAAAAAGATCCCCATGATGGATGCACATGTTCGAGCTAGCTCTTTGATGGGTGTTCACTCGGTGTCCAAGCTAGTGCAGGGACCAGACTGCAAGAACATAGTCGTTGGTTCATGGTCTTCTAAGATTGCAGTTGTCGGGAGCAGCCAGATGGTCACCCATCACATGGATATGCACAAGGACTGGGTTATGGACCTCATCACTGTCGGACAATATGTCTACTCTATTGGACTAGATGGGAATTTGATCCGCTGGGAAGTGCCTACAAGTGATCCACTTCCCATAGGCATCAGATTCCCTCTCCACCTTGACCAAGCAGGTGAGAAAGATTCCATGTGGCTTCTTTCTCTGTGTGAGGTGCAAGGCACCAGCTATATAGCCATCTCTGACAGCAAGGGACAAGTGTCTCTGTGGAACAAGGATTCTATGACATTAGAAGTGACAAAGAAGCTGCATGCCAAACAAGTCAATGTTGTTGCTTCACTCTCTGACAGCTGTTTCTTGAGTGGCTCTGACGACAGCACAGTGAAGGTGTGGAGGGTGCAGGGTAGAGGGAGGAACATCACTCTGACTCAAATCGGTCAGTTCTACGGTCAGTCGTGCATCACAGCCATCGCAAGTGTGGGAGGATTTACTCAAAAGGGGAAGAACTGTACCCCAATGTTTGTAGTCGGTGACTCACTGGGTAATGTAAACTTGTTGCAGTGGCAGCAGTGACATTAAGAACTAGCTCTATATCTAGCAGTAAGACATGACGATTCATTTTTCATGATGATGTTATTATGTAGCGTAGAACTAGCACTATATCTAGCAGACAGTGACCATGACTATATTATATTTCATGTGATGTTATTATCTTGTGAATTGTAAAATATTTGATGGGAACTCTTCATCACAATTAGTCCTGTGCAGTCTCAGCAATGACCGAATATGAAAAATAATTTTGGGTTGGACGATAGCATTAATATTACAAACTTGGGGTTCCGATTTTAGAGCTCTGCACACTTATCTCTATGAACACAATATATAGCTCAAAAGATGATTTCTCTGTGTGCTCTCTTTCGATACTCTAAAAACTGTTGCATAGGTATATACAACCATACCCAAGGTACGGTCAGTCAAAGTTGGGGACCTCAAAACATGCATGCTCAAGTTTTCTGCAGCTCTAGCTCTGCAACACATTGAAGTGAAGTACTTGTGACAAGAGTAAGCCCTACTCTATACGTACATGGAGTGTTTTCATTAGGCACTAAAACTTGAGTACATGGAACTGCAGACAACTTGGGCATGGGTTTCGAGGTCCCAACTTTGAATACCTGGCATTGCTATACTACCTAAAGAGAACACACAGAGAACTTTTTGAGCTATACCTCAAGTTCATACAATGAAGTCTGCAGAATTTATGGAGCTCCAAAGTCAGAAGCACAGGTTTTACCCAGGGGGCGAAACCTGATAAATAAATAAAACAGACATGGCGTGCTGTAAAAGGTTTGCTGGCAAAAATCGTATGTATATATAGGTATATATAAACAAAATGTATATGGACAACCTTGTCAACAAGCTACTGGAAATCCGTAGGAAGCCTCTGACCATATACGTGAATATCTCACCTTTAGCGGTAATCAGTCATTATGGTTTATCTGTGTTCCTTGAGAATGCTGAAGAAAATACTTAATTCCAACAAACCAAATAAATTGTTAATACTCTCTGAACAGTTTACATTTCAATATCAAGGCATATTTTGGGGGGGAACAAATAATTGTTCAAAATCCACACACTCAATCCTGTATTTAATTGTTTTTTGGTGAATAATGTATGTGCCTTATACAAAGCTAATACAATACACAAGTCTAAACTAAATTGGTGCTGTTAGTTATTGCTTTCCGATTCACTGCTGCTGTAGAAGGTGGCAATGTAGTGGGTACAGCTGCACTTCTTTTTCGATCACTGACACCGGCAACCTATATAACAGGCTATGTTTTTCTTTGCACATGAGCAGTTTCTGTTGCAGCCCTTGGTGCAGCCACAGGAATTTGTCTACATCATCTGTTGGGTGTGTGTATTGCACTGGTACCAGCTTTCCATCATCCATGGCCCACCCAAAATCCTCACATGGTTCAACTCTCGGCTTGCAAATGTTAGAACTCTTGTCAATTGCTGTCGCTAATGCCACATGTTTGAGATGTTGTAGGAATGCATTCTCTGTGGATAGTAGCAATTTCAGGAGAGTAGACTTGTTTTTTTGGGAAGTTGTGAACTCTGAGCCTTCCAAGGTCTGAGCCCTCGAAATCGTCACCCTTGTTGGTATATACAGCGACTACGAGTTCCTTAGCTTGGTTGATAACATCTGCTGTGATTCAAGCTGGACCCTGATCATCATCTGCAAAGTCTTCCAATGCAGAAATGTCAGTTGTTTTGCTGCTGTTTAGCCACACCTGCTTCCCAGTAAAGTGGGGGTAGCTGGTGATGTCACATCCACTCAGACTGTGAATGAAGTGAAGTCCTCGGCTGCTTGCAGGTCCCAGTGCAGCAGCAATCTCATGGATTGGTAGATAACTCTCTTGTGCCCATAGTTCAGGCAAATCTTTCAGCAGCGTTGCAGCATAGTACACACATGATATCTGTATCATTTCATGCACCTGCTCATTCTGGACACTGTACACAGAATGCAGTATGACCCTGGTATCAGCCTCTTGTTGAGTGGACTCCAAAGCAGTGACATCAGTGACTGTACCCTCTGTAAGCAGTACACTCTTTGTTTCTTCTTTGAAGCCACCACCCAGGTACAATCTGGTTGAGCCTGTGGTTGGAGAAAGCTGCTCCTCCTGGCACCTCTCACACAGGAAGCTCAGAAGTCCAGCTTTGTTGGCAGACACAGAGAAGAACTCCTGCGGGTCAGGGGCTCACTGATTTCAAATTGCCTTTGTGGTCGTGACTGGGTGTACCTGCTGCCGCTCTGAAGACTTCAGGCTCAGTGAGTTGAACCTGTCACAGCAGAAGCATATGATGTCCGTGCCATCAGGTACATCTTTCACAAGATTGTTTCTGTAGCGCCCTGCAATAGCTCCAAATGTTTCATCTTTGTGGAAGGACCAGTGACCAACAGCATGCATAGCATCTACTATGACTGTCGTCTTCCTCTTCTGTAGGGTAGATCAGGAGCAGTGTTCACTTTTGGTGTCCTCCTTCAAGACTTTAACTAGACTGGCCTTTTGTTCCTGCAACTCTCATGGTTCCATCTTCATTGAACAGTGATGGGGGTGTCTTGCTGCATTCATGAGCGCCGCTGAAGTTGAATATGTCAACTTTACCCCCACTAGCAACGATCTGTATCATTCGCAGGAGGGCTGAAACTTCATCACTTTTTCCTGGGCCTGCAGATTGGTATTTTGACTTCTTGGTCTTATCATTCTGGGAGTAGAATGTCTTAAGTCTCACAATGGTTGTCTTTTTCTGGTTCCCTGAAATGGAATTAGATAGTGCCCTTAGGCCCATTTCCTTCACATTGATGAAGTGATGATACTTCACAGCTAGCTCGGCACACTGTCCAGTTGTTATCTGTTATCATGATCAGGCTTGTGGTTGTTGCAGATGGATTGGTCTCCACGGCTGCCATCACTTTCATAATCATCTCTGAATCCCTTGCCACATGCATTGGACCTGACTCGTGGTGTGCATTGGAAGAGTTGAGATGCAACATTGACTTCAGTTCTGCAGAGACACTGCTGCAGTAACTGGCTTTGTGTACACCCATTTGGTTCGAGCAGCAACGTTGAGAGTGATTCCATCTAGGCCACTCTTCTCCTTGGCATCTGCATTGTAGGTCTGCTCTAAAAGCATGTCAGGAGAGACTCCGTTGTGTAGGCTATATAATTATATATTATATAGTTCTCTGCATGTTGTGGGGAAGGTCAGGGTCGGGTATAGTTTTTTAAATAAATAAATGAATACAAGACAAGACGGTTATCTAAAAGTCCAGTCCTAACCCCCCCACACACACACCACCACAGATGCTGCATTCCCTCTCTGTACAGCTGCAGAGAGATGATAAAGAAGGTATGCTCTTGCCTTCACCTCTCCAGTGCATTGCCTTACCATGTGGCTAGCTCCTTCAAAAAGGCCAGTGACCTCTTCACAATGACCTCCAAAGTCTCAATAGCCACATGTGTGAAGGAATAGCCAGGCTTTAAGGTGGTGTACTTGGCCGACTTCCTCTCCTCAGCTAGGCCAGCCACTGCTCCAGCACTATTGGTGGAATAGCATCAGTAGGACTGTGCAGGTGTCCGGGCAAGTCGCGTCCCATACTAGTGACTTGCCATGTTGCCCCATCTGGTCGCCCGTCATCTGTGCGGTTCAGACCTAATGGTTCTAGTCTTCAAGGGATGCGTGCTGTGGTCAGAGCTTTATGTATAATGTCATGCCCCATGACAAGCCCTTCCCTTTCCTTACAACTGAGCCCATGGGTGTCCAGGTGGTCCCCTCAGTGATGGCATGTGTGGGGGTGACACAAGGAGGAACTCAGTCGAAGCCCTGCAGCAACTCATATAGTGTCGTCATCCATTCTCAGATCTAAGCTGGAAATAGGGAGAGCTTGAAGCAAAGCACCGGACTACTTGGGCTCCCACCATGTCATCCGGGGCACTCTCCAGGAGGGATTTTGCTGTGGTTGTCACTACAAAAGTGTCCCAGATCATCTGACTGAAGGCTGCATTACCAATGTAAGGGAGACTGTCATGTCCCTGAGACCACACTGACACAGCATCATTCAAGTGTAGCATTGGAAGCTAGCTGGTAGAATGTGGCTGATAAAACTAGAGGAGGCAGCAGCTGAAGCCAGGTAGGCAGAAGGAGCAAGCTGCACTGCACTCCAGAATCCAAAACCACCATATCTGGGTTGCTTGGATCTTCATCACCGAAATAAATTTTGATCACATAACTCACTATGGACTTGAGCATATAACATTGTAGGCATTAGATCAGTGGAGAGGAAACAGGGGGAAGTTTTGAGGGTGTACAGGAGTTTGTGGATGGCAAAGGAGTTCCGCAGCAGGATAATACCATCATAGTGTGCTGCAATCTGCTGCCCATAAACTCAAGGACTTAGAGCTTATTCTTCAGGGCAATTGAAATGCAGTCCACATTCCTGAATAGAGAGCCAGTAAAGTAGCACATGACAGGTCAACAACTCTAGCTCCAGGCAGAGTCATGATGATTTCCTCTCATCACTGGGTCATTACAGATAACTTCAGATTTCTGATTGTTCAAGCTCAAACCAATCTCTGACAATGATCCAAGTCTCACAGAATCTCCTCCGTAGGGCCCCCTGGTGTGATATCATCCAAGTAATCACACAAAACTATGAAGGCAGGAGGATGCAGTGGCGGTGGATCAACAGGCTAAAGAGGAGTGGACCCAAAGCTGCACACCCTCTGCTGAATCAATAGCCCATTTATTTTATTTTTCGGAGGAGGGGGGGGGGGAGAGGGGGAGGGGTGGTGTATGTCTTGTACGTGATTGACTTGTCCAAAAATGTAACAAAATTTACAGGGCCTTTATCTACACTCCAAATATTTTAAAGAAGTAATATTGATCTTCATTACAATAAAGGTCTTATGATATCATCATCACAACATTAACAAAATGTAAATTTAAAAAATTAACTATGTAAACAGCAATGTAAATGTAAACAGCAATGTAAACAGCAATGTAAATGTAAACAGCAATGTAAACAGCATTGTAAATGTAAACAGCAATGTAAACAGCAATGTAAATGTAAACAGCAATGTAAACAGCAATGTAAATGTAAACAGCAATGTAAACAGCAATGTAAATGTAAACAGCAATGTAAACAGCAATGTAAATGTAAACAGCAATGTAAACAGCAATTTAAATGTAAACAGCAATGTAAACAGCAATGTAAATGTAAACAGCAATGTAAACAGCAATGTAAATGTAAACAGCACTGTAAACAGCAATGTAAATGTAAACAGCAATGTAAATGTAAACAGCAATGTAAACAGCAATGTAAATGTAAACAGCAATGTAAACAGCAATGTAAATGTAAACAGCAATGTAAACAGCAATGTAAATGTAAACAGCAATGTAAACAGCAATGTAAATGTAAACAGCAATGTAAACAGCAATGTAAATGTAAACAGCAATGTAAACAGCAATGTAAACAGCAATGTAAATGTAAACAGCAATGTAAATGTAAACAGCAATGTAAACAGCAATGTAAATGTAAACAGCAATGTAAACAGCAAATGTAAATGTAAACAGCACTGTAAACAGCAATGTAAATGTAAACAGCAATGTAAACAGCAATGTAAATGTAAACAGCAATGTAAACAGCAATGTAAATGTAAACAGCAATGTAAACAGCAATGTAAATGTAAACAGCAATGTAAACAGCAATGTAAATGTAAACAGCAATGTAAACAGCAATGTAAATGTAAACAGCAATGTAAACAGCAATGTAAACAGCAATGTAAATGTAAACAGCAATGTAAACAGCAATGTAAATGTAAACAGCAATGTAAACAGCAATGTAAATGTAAACAGCAATGTAAACAGCAATGTAAATGTAAACAGCAATGTAAACAGCAATGTAAATGTAAACAGCAATGTAAACAGCAATGTAAATGTAAACAGCAATGTAAACAGCAATGTAAATGTAAACAGCAATGTAAACAGCAATGTAAATGTAAACAGCAATGTAAACAGCAATGTAAATGTAAACAGCAATGTAAACAGCAATGTAAACAGCAATGTAAATGTAAACAGCACTGTAAACAGCAATGTAAATGTAAACAGCACTGTAAACAGCAATGTAAATGTAAACAGCAATGTAAACAGCAATGTAAATGTAAACAGCAATGTAAACAGCAATGTAAATGTAAACAGCAATGTAAACAGCAATGTAAATGTAAACAGCAATGTAAACAGCAATGTAAACAGCAATGTAAATGTAAACAGCACTGTAAACAGCAATGTAAATGTAAACAGCACTGTAAACAGCAATGTAAATGTAAACAGCAATGTAAACAGCAATGTAAATGTAAACAGCAATGTAAACAGCAATGTAAATGTAAACAGCAATGTAAACAGCAATGTAAATGTAAACAGCAATGTAAACAGCAATGTAAATGTAAACAGCAATGTAAACAGCAATGTAAATGTAAACAGCAATGTAAACAGCAATGTAAATGTAAACAGCAATGTAAACAGCAATGTAAATGTAAACAGCAATGTAAACGAATATTAACATATATATCTCGGCTAAAACTCACTTTGGTAGTTTCTTAGTATCAGACTATCTCCACACCTAGAACACTTCTAGCATGCCTTGAATCCTTCGTGAAGGTAATAAACTGGTGTAGCAGTGGTCCCTAGGAGAGTATAAGCTAGCATATCTGTACCGTAGCAGCAGGTTTGATCCTAGTGAGTGTCTGTCCATCAACCTACTGTAACATAACTATCACCCACATTCATTATGATGTCAAATGGTTGTAAAGAAGTTCATAATAATACCTCTATGATGAAAAAAACAGGCTGATTATTCCTAAGCCTGAGAAGGGTCGGCCATTGTCACATGTTACTATTGGAAGCAACTCACGGTGCTCTCTATAGCTTGACCTATTTTGTTGTAAAACAGGTGTAATAGAGAGGAACCCCAGTTGATTCCATTGTTAAACAAGACCATTTTTATGATTAGGAATGATCAGCCTGCCTGCTTTCTTCATTATAGCTACAGATACTTGATGGCCATCTGGGAATATCACCACCATCTACAAGAACATTGTAGTTAGTGCCTTGTATAAATTGGTCTTAACCACATTGTTCACGTCTCCAGATTGGTTCTTTGGAATCTTCATTTTCTTCCATCTTGAGGAGTGAGCACTGTTGTATTTTGATTAAAATGCTCATCGAGCTCATTTGTTTGGGGGGTGATAAGCAGCTGACACAATATGCTTGACTCCTGTCAATTCTTCAAATTTCCTTCCTTGATGGACCGGACTTTTTAAAGTATTCCATGGCAGCAAAAAATTAAGCCCCCCCCTGCCACCCCTATGGAGCCTCCCCTGCCGGGCATTAACAGATCAAATGCGGTTATATACTTGGCTCCACCTAGCTTGTCAAGCATCTCATCCAACTGAGGCATTGGATATGCATCCTCTGGGTAGAAATTTAATTGGCAGAAATCAACACACAGTTCCATCTTTCTTTCCCACTATAACCATAGGGAATGTCCACCCACTTTCTATAACACCTCTCTCTTTGATCTCCTTCTACACTGTCTCTCTGTAAGCATATGGAATATGATACTGTGTCTGATTGGTAGGCTTTGCTCTATCTATTTGGTTCTCTGCTAATGGTGTTCTTCCTGGCTCAATGTAACTCCCTTCCAAATAGTGGCTGATGATCACCATACCAAGTTACTTGCTCCTCTAATTTATCTGGCTCTTTATATATATATATATTTTTGCATAAGGCATGGGGAACATCAGTCGCAATCATAACTGTGCTAACATGATGATGACCCAATGTGCAAACAGTGTTGAAGTGTCTAGACTCTATAGTGAGGTTTAGTCCAACAACTTTTCTCACCACATACTTCTTCACATTGAAATTATCTCTGCATTTCTCCCTCTTTAATTGAACAGAACATTCATGAACATTCATGTTCTTCTTCAAGAACCTCTGGATCGAAACTACAACAAAAATCACATAAAGACTCCTCTGAACTTGACTCTTCCTCTCCAGGTGTTGGTTTAACACCTCCTTCACTGTGTCCAGTATCTCCTTCCTTTCATGTTTCTTCTCTTGTGTCCGAGTCACTCCTGCAAGGGCCTTCTCCCTTTGTACTGATCCCCTCTGAAAGTGTATCCTTGCAGCAACTCCTTGTAGCAACTCCTTCCATTAACTCCTTGCAGCAACTCCTTGCAGCAACTCTGAACATCTGTTCCTAATAAAAGCAAGGCAGGGAGGGTGTGTGATACACCTGCTTCCACTTCCATTACTCTGAACATCTGTTCCTAATAAAAGCAAGGCATGGAGGGAGTGTGACACCTGCTTCCACTTCCATTACTCTGAACATCTGTTCCTAATAAAAGCAAGACAGGGAGGGAGTGTGACACCTGCTTCCACTTCCATTACTCTGAACATCTGTTCCTAATAAAAGCAAGGCAGGGAGGGAGTGTGACACCTGCTTCCACTTCCATTACTCTGAACATCTGTTCCTAATAAAAGCAAGGCAGGGAGGGGGTGTGATACACCTGCTTCCACTTCCATTACTCTGAACATCTGTTCCTAATAAAAGCAAGGCAGGGAGGGAGTGTGATACACCTGCTTCCACTTCCATTACTCTGAACATCTGTTCCTAATGGCAGGGAGGGAGTGTGATACACCTGCTTCCACTTCCATTACTCTGAACATCTGTTCCTAATAAAAGCAAGGCATGGAGGGAGTGTGATACACCTGCTTCCACTTCCATTACTCTGAGCATCTGTTCCTAATAAAAGCAAGGCATGGAGGGAGTGTGATACACCTGCTTCCACTTCCATTACTCTGAACATCTGTTCCTAATAAAAGCAAGGCAGGGAGGGAGTGTGACACCTGCTTCCACTTCCATTACTCTGAGCATCTGTTCCTAATAAAAGCAAGGCAGGGAGGGTGTGTGATACACCTGCTTGCACTTCCATTACTCTGAACATCTGTTCCTAATAAAAGCAAGACAGGGAGGGTGTGTGATACACCTGCTTCCACTTCCATTACTCTGAGCATCTGTTCCTAATAAAAGCAAGGCAGAGAGGGAGTGTGATACACCTGCTTCCACTTCCATTACTCTGAACATCTGTTCCTAATAAAAGCAAGACAGGGAGGGTGTGTGATACACCTGCTTCCACTTCCATTACTCTGAACATCTGTTCCTAATAAAAGCAAGGCAGGGAGGGGGTGTGATACACCTGCTTCCACTTCCATTACTCTGAACATCTGTTCCTAATAAAAGCAAGGCAGGGAGGGAGTGTGATACACCTGCTTCCACTTCCATTACTCTGAACATCTGTTCCTAATGGCAGGGAGGGAGTGTGATACACCTGCTTCCACTTCCATTACTCTGAACATCTGTTCCTAATAAAAGCAAGGCATGGAGGGAGTGTGATACACCTGCTTCCACTTCCATTACTCTGAGCATCTGTTCCTAATAAAAGCAAGGCATGGAGGGAGTGTGATACACCTGCTTCCACTTCCATTACTCTGAACATCTGTTCCTAATAAAAGCAAGGCAGGGAGGGAGTGTGACACCTGCTTCCACTTCCATTACTCTGAGCATCTGTTCCTAATAAAAGCAAGGCAGGGAGGGTGTGTGATACACCTGCTTGCACTTCCATTACTCTGAACATCTGTTCCTAATAAAAGCAAGACAGGGAGGGTGTGTGATACACCTGCTTCCACTTCCATTACTCTGAGCATCTGTTCCTAATAAAAGCAAGGCAGAGAGGGAGTGTGATACACCTGCTTCCACTTCCATTACTCTGAACATCTGTTCCTAATAAAAGCAAGACAGGGAGGGTGTGTGATACACCTGCTTCCACTTCCATTACTCTGAACATCTGTTCCTAATAAAAGCAAGGCAGGGAGAGGGTGTGATACACCTGCTTCCACTTCCATCACTTTATTTCCCACCATGATTTGAACCTTTGCCTCTGGGTATTTGTTTGTGCTGTCACATGCACAATGAATGGCCACCTGCTCCTTTCTCAGCAGATGTGATGGGATTAACTTGCGGCATACAAGTGTTCATGAGCAGTTTATATTCAACAAGATGTCAATGATGGCTGTGTTCTCTACAATCTCAGTTCGATAAACATTACCACCAGAGTATAACTATCTTGATCCATCACCTGCAAACTATCTCAGAAAAGATCCTTGGCAGGGCACTTCCTGGAAAATGTCTCCTCCACAATTATAGCTACTTTTTGTCAGAGTCAACAACTCTGGTTTAGGGCTAGATACACATTTCTCTGGGTGATCCCACAGTAAATTAACCACCTTACCACATCTGCAACACTCCTTCCGAAGTTCAACTGCCAATTGTTAGCCTCTATTTTCTGTGTTCCTTGTATAACTCCTCTTGCTTGCAGGTAGTCCTCTTCCGCCCTGCAGCTGAAATGGCTGCTGGTTTCCATTCTTGTACCCCAATATGCATGTTCACTGGTATCTTGACAAACTGCTATGTTGAAACAAGCATCCTATCATCCATTGCTAGTGCAATCACTTGTCAACAACTCTGTGAGGTCCTTAATCCTCACTGATAGTGGTTTATATGCCCCATTTGGCTTATTGGTGACATCCCAAAAATGTCAGCAATATCTTCCACATATCTGGCTAAGATAGCTTCCTTTACCTGGTCATTATCAACATAATCCTCAGCACCCAGAGCTGTGTAGGATTGTTGTTTGCCAGTTAGTTGGGGGCCCAGCTTGTATACCACCACCTTACTCCAGGAACTTCACATGGAAACACGAAAGTCTTCAAATAATCTTTGATTTCATCACTCAACTTGGTTAGCTTGACCTTATTTTTTGTCACAATAGCTAATCCAACATCTTCTATTTCATGCTCTTCCAACATCCTAGTCAACTGTTCAACCTGTCCCTCCATTACTGCCATCTAAACACCTCTTTCTCTCTTACAATTCACGTTCTTCAGCATATCCTTATCTCTATCCTCCACCAGTAAAAGTACCACTCGCCTGAATCTGCTATGGCTCATTCACCTGATTCTTCTCCATACTTTGAGTCTTGCTACCTTCTGTTAGTCTGTAAACTGCTCCCACTGGATATCATTTACTATCACCAAATTTCTATATCCTCCTGCCAGTAAATTATCACACTTCTGACACCAAATGTAGTGGTTCTCATCAAACAGAACTCAAACTAACTATCAAACAGAAAACAACAAGAAATCAACTCTCAAGAGGACTACCACAAGTTCTATCAGCTGCACAGCTAAGAATACAAGGACTACATAAAGTCATGTCATTAAGCAGGTAACTAATAATAAATTACTACATGCAAGTACCAAGTAATATCATTCCCACCACAAGTACCTCTGCTAGTGCATGCATAAGATGCCATGGCAATATGAATGAATAGCGAGTGAAGGTGGACGGGTAAGGGGGGGGAGGGGGAGGGGGAGGGGGAGGGGGGGGGGGGGGAAGAAAAACAAACATTTTTTTGGCACCTGTTGGGTGCGTGTACGTCGAGAGAATGCAATTTGAAGTTGATTATTGAGAAGGTTATTACATGTCCTAGCTCGGCATGAAGGGTACTGATGTGTACATTAATTCAGTTGGAAATCCTAGCAGCATTGCTCTAGCCATTGTTCCAGCCCTGGCATAGCTGAAGGCCTAATACATTACTGATGTCTACATTATTTTAGCTTGCAATCCTAGCATTGTTAGATTGCATTGCTCTAGACATTGTCCCAGCCCTGGCATAGCTGAAGGCCTAATACAGTACTGATGTGTACATTATTTTAGCTTGAAATCCTAGCATTGTTAGATTGCATTGCTCTAGACATTGTCCCAGCCCTGGCATAGCTGAAGGCCTAATACAGTACTGATGTGTACATTATTTTAGCTTGAAATCCTAGCATTGTTAGATTGCATTGCTCTAGCCATTGTCCTGGCCCTGGCATAGCTGAAGGCCTAATACAGTACTGATGTGTACATTATTTTACCTAGCATTTTAGATTGCATTGCTCTAGCCATTGTCCCAGCCCTGGCGTAGCTGAAGGCCTAATACAGTACTGATGTGTACATTATTTTAGCTTGCAATCCTAGCATTGTTAGATTGCATTGCTCTAGCCATTGTCCCAGCCCGGGCATAGCTGAAGGCCTAATACAGTACTGATGTGTACATTATTTTAGCTTGCAATCCTAGCATTGTTAGATTGCATTGCTCTAGCCATTGTCCCAGCCCGGGCATAGCTGAAGGCCTAATACAGTACTGATGTGTACATTATTTTAGCTTACAATCCTAGCATTGTTAGATTACATTGCTCTAGCCATTGTCCTGGCTGAAGGCCTAATACAGTACTGTTCTGTGTACATTATTTACAGGGCCAAACAGAGGCTTCATCATCCGCTCACACCAGAGGGCCTAAAATCCAAAGCTGTCTCGTTTGTAATCCTGGATGCAGGACTAGTGTTGTCCTGAGTTGTACCTCCTTGAGCAGATGTTAACCTGCCAAAACCACCTGCTAAAACCACATTATGATTGCAGCTGCTCAAATTATTAAACCCACATGTGCAAATAAGCAGCTGGAGATGAAGAGAAAGGAAACTCAAAGAAGTCTAACAGAAATGTGGCCAAAGAAGAAGAAAACTACACAAAAAAAGAAGGGATGCCTGGTGTATCTGGGAATGAGCTTTTAGCTTTTACAAGAATATGACTTTGAAGTTCTTTCAGAACCAGAGTCTGTCGATAAGGAATAGGTATGTAATGAGCTCGAATGTCTGGAAGAGATAGGGGAAGAAAGTATTTCTGTTGGTGACAATGAATCTGTTACTGTCAATGAAGAATGCATGAATCAATGCTGTACTGAGGAAAAAACTGCTTACCAACCAAAAGGAAAGGAGGCATTATCTCTATTTGCTAAGAATGATCGCAAATTTCTCGCTACATGGGGTATGACAAACATGAATGGCTCACTCTATGTACTACGAAGAAGAAAGTATTTTGTGTCTACTGCAAATATGCACACAAACATGACCTACTTACATTTTCGACAAAAGGTGAGGAAGCATTTACAATTAAAGGATTTGATAATTATAAAAAGGCTACTCAAAAATTTCGTACCCATGAGAATTCAGATATGCATCTTGAAATGAAGTTGAAATGGAATGCTCTTGCCAATCCATCAATTGCTACTCAGCTCAACACTCAAATTGCTAGAGCTCAACTGTCTCGGCGTATTGGGTTCTTGAAACAACTTGAGGCTATGAAATATCTTCTCAGGCAAGGCATAGCATTGCGTGGACATTCTGAAGAAGAGGGAAATCTACCTCAATTATTAAGCATGTGGTCAAGTGATAATAATGACATCAAAAACTGGGTCAAGGAAGGGAAGTATTTATCACGTGACATTGTTAATGAAATGATGAGTCTGATGGGGCAAAGTATTACGACAAATTTTAGCAAGAATCATGAGTAGTGTTCCTAGTTGGTATGCTGTGATTGCTGATGAGGCTACTGACGTTACTTTTAAAGAACAGTTTAACTTGTCTATAAGGTATGGTGATGATGATTGTATGGTGCATGAAGATTCAGTTGGTTTATTCAATCTTCCCAACACTAAAGCTGAAACTTTATTTGTTGTATTGACTTATGCGATGTGCTTTGCCTTTGTCATTATGTCGTGGTCAAGCATACAACGGAGCTGCTGCAATGCAGGGGAAAAGAAAAGGCTTAGCTACTTTGTTCAGAAAAGAAGTCCCAGCTGCATTGCCTGTCCATTGTCTGGCTCACTCCCTGAATCTCTGCCTGCAAGATGCAGGGAGGCAGATACAGCTATTGAGAGATACTATTGATCTTATTAGAGAAATAGTGAAGTTAATAAATTACTCTCCTAAAAGAAAGCATCTCTTTTCTAAGAAATTGTTGGTAAATGAGACTGCAGAAGGTGGCATTAAGGTGCTGTGTCCAACTCGATGGACAGTGAGAACTGGTGCCATTGGTGTTGTGATCAATCAGTATGATGTTATTATGGAAACCATGGAAGAAGTCCATCAAACAACCCATGATGATTATGGATTGAAAGCAGCTGGAATACTTGCTGCTTTGGAAAAATTTGAAATTTTATTTGGTTTAAAATTGGGTCACCTTCTTTTCAGTGCTGCTGAAGAAACTTCTAAAGTCTTAGTAGCCAAGGATCTAGAGGCCATGTCAGCAGTTAATGTAACACAAGATTTTTACAAGCGCCAGAGGAAAGATGTAGAGTTTGAAAGGTTCTATAGTGCTGTTGTTGATCAGGCTCATTCATTGGAAATTGGGGACCCTATACTGCCTAGGTATAAAAGGTTACCAGCAAGATTCGATAGCAGTCAACCTCATCAGTTTGATGCACCCAAAGTTTACTTTTGTAAAATTTATTATGAAGCTTGTGATATCCTTATCCAAGAACTGGATGATCGATTTAAGCAAGTGCATTTAATGAACCCCATGATTGAAATGGAATCACTTCTTATTAAGGCTGCTAATGGAGAAGTTTATGAAAGTGAGCTTGAAGTCATTCAAGAATCTGTTTTTAAGAATGACCTTGACTTTGATCGACTGAAGAAGCATCTGGGAGTTCTAGTTGATGTTATCAACCAGGCCTTTACCAGAAGTGAAGAAAGTAACTAGCATTCGAACAATATGTGAAGCTATGAGTACACTTACATATCGATCAATGTTTCCAGAAGTTCACAGATTGCTATGCCTCTACTTTACAGTTCAAATTACATCCTCAACCGCTGAAAGAAGTTTTTCCTCTTTAAGACATGTTCTAACATACTTAAGATCCACTATGTCAGAATAAAGGTGCATTTTACTACACATCCACAAGGATCTCACAGATAGACTTAACTTACAAGAAATTGCCCAAGATTTTATAACGCTAAATGAAGAAAGAAAGAGATACTTTGGAACATTATAAGTAATCATTGTAATTTGTGTATGTGTGTGTGTGATAAAAGTTGTGGCTTTAAAAAGTTGGGGTAGTCTTTAGCATGCCATTCCCTTGCCCCCCCAACCAGCAACTACTGGAGCCACCCCTGAATGCACTCTCTGATGCACACACAATGAGTTAGCACTCTCTGATGCACACACAATGAGTTAGCACTCTCTGATGCACACAAAATGAGTTAGCACTTTCTGATGCACATACAATGAGTTAGCACTCTCTGATGCACACACAATGAGTTAGCACTCTCTGATGCACACACAATGAGTTAGCACTCTCTGGTGCACACACAATGAGTTAGCACTCTCTGATGCACATACAATGAGTTAGCGCACTCTCTGATGCACATACAATGAGTTAACACTCTCTGATGCACACACAATGAGTTAGAACTCTCTGATGCACATACAATGAGTTAGCACTCTCTGATGCACACACAATGAGTTAGCACTCTCTGATGCACACACAATGAGTTAGCACTCTCTGATGCACACACAATGAGTTAGCACTCTCTGATGCACACACAATGAGTTAGCACTCTCTGATGCACACACAATGAGTTAGCACTCTCTGATGCACACACAATGAGTTAGCACTCTCTGATGCACACACAATGAGTTAGCACTCTCTGATGCACACACAATGAGTTAGCACTCTCTGATGCACATACAATGAGTTAGCACTCTCTGATGCACATACAATGAGTTGGCACTCTCTGGTGCACATACAATGAGTTGGCACTCTCTGATGCACATACAATGAGTTGGCACTCTCTGGTGCACATACAATGAGTTGGCACTCTCTGGTGCACATACAATGAGTTGGCACTCTCTGATGCACATACAATGAGTTAGCAGTACATGAATTGCTCACATGATTTTCCAACAGAATTGTAGAGAATATTCCTCCAAATGACTTTTGGAGGTTCCAGAGAGAGTAGCTTCTTGATGTGGTCAACATTACTTGGGTTGGAAAAAATAATTGCAAGAAAATGCAAATGAGAACAAATCAAAGCCAAAATGAACACTGTGCGAAGATGCACATAATGCCAATCTACAGATGACATTGCAAGGCTCAGACAAGTGTCTGAGGTAGATTGCCTGTCTTTTGTTGTCGACTTGAATGCATCTATCAAGATTGTCTGGGCTAAATCAGAATCAATTTTGTTGGTGCATGTCAAAAGTGAATACTTGAATGTTTACTTTTAGCATGTGTGTTAAGGTGCAGATTATTACATTGCACTCCAAGCAATTGTCTCATGATGCCCCAAGAAAACACATCACTCAAGCATTTTTCACATATTGCTCCACACCGGAATGATTTCTCAAAAAGCAAGTGGGATATCTGTTGGATAACAAGCATGCACACCGACCAGTGGAGCTCCTACCTATAATGCCATGAGATAATGCATGGAACAAGCAGTTGCCATCTCCCATCATAGTCTTAATGGTTACTTGATCTGGCAGCTTAAAGTAGTAATCTGCACCTCCAAGACTATGACCATACTGCAAACAAATGACAATCTTAGAAATATGCCCGGCTAGTTTTTGTCCCTGAATATCAATGCAGTGGAATAAGAATGGCCAAACATGCTTGGCTTTACAGTTAGTGCCAACTATGATCAGACAAGCACTCTCATTCTCTGAATCTTTGCAGTCCCTGGATTGTTTAACTTGTTCACTGGATTCCGCTGCTGCAGTATTTTTTCCCTCACAACTTTGTGTGCCACATGGCAGACCCTGCACAGTTTGAACCACATAGAAATGATTGTTTGGATATCTGACATAAATTGACTGCACACATTTGCAAGAGTGCTGTCAATATAAGGTCTGTCCTTGACCAATTGGATTGCTGCACACTGTGCACATAGGTGTCAGTTTTCATCAAGTGGGAAAATGTGTAAATCTCAAACAGCTAGAACGTCCTTGTTTTTTTAAAACGTAAGCAGAGCCATCTCCATATTGAACTTGTTGCATGGTCTTAGAATGGCAGCACCCACAGTCATGTGCTGTTTTTCTGACCCGGTTAGTATGAGAAACAGTGAAACAGACAGTTGTTATTCCCAACTACTGTCTTGTTTTTGGAGAGACTTCTAAGCTCAATGCTTGCTCCCTCCAACTGAGACATTTGATCGTTTTAGCAAACTTTAGTTTTGTGGTGCCCACACATTCTGTTGCCATGTCTAAATGGAGTTGCACTCTGCTCACTGTCTCTGTGCATGCCTTCTTGGATGCTGGGTTCTCATTTGAGACACCTATCGGCTTGCGGCTGGATGTGGTTGGCACGGAATATGTATGAAGATCTTGCCTGTGCTTATTTCTCAACCTGTTCACTTCCTGGATGGAGTGGTCATGTTCAAGAAGGACATCCAGACGGAGACTTGACACATGACAGGTGCTATGTAAGCCATACCAGTGGTACACATTGTTTGACATACCAGTGTGGTGAACACCTTGTCTGACATACCGGTGTGGTGAATTACCTTGTCTGACATACTGGTGTTGTGAACACCTTGTCTGACAGGTCAACTGTGGTACACTCCAGAGTACCTTGACACTTCTGAATGGCCACAGCATATCCCAGTACCAAAGAAACTGTTTTCTATATACTCAGTGTTTTTCATCATGATGAATTTGTTCTTGACTTCATAAGGTTCTACCAAGTGGTGAAACTTGATGGTGATGGACATTGGCATTAAAGATGTGACGGTGCTGATAGCGTCATCGAACAGTCCGGCCTTTGTGTCGAGGTTGCATTGCAGCATCACGTGTGCTCCAGTGGTAAGGAGTCTTGCTTTTTGTCCCTAGTCAAGCACTATCTTTGTTGAGACTTTCCAGTCCTTCTTACAATATTTTATGCATTTTAGAAGACATACAACCAACAGGCACGCTGGACTTTTTCCTCGAGGTCTAAAAACATGTGCAGTGGAGCTTTCAATCACATGCTTCTGAACTTCATCAATGATCTGTTGAGTTTGACAGCCACATCTCAGGCCCACCAACGTAAGTAAATTATTCTGTCTTTTTTCTGTCGAAATGGAGGCAGACCTTTCACAAAGGTGGTCTCTGAGCAGATCGCTGGCTTTGTACAGTGTAGCTACATTCATGCATTTTCAGGCAGTGCATGCCAAAGCTCGATTATGGACATTCTTAGTCTCACTGACTTCTTGCGACAGTCTTTCATGTTGCTCTTCTTGACTTTGGTGGCACACCCACTGGCACCAGGGCCAAGGACAACTTTGCCACAAACTGGATGTCAGCGTTTGCCTTCCAGAGAAACAGCAGGAAAGGATTGTAGTGTTCATTCACACTTCAGACTGTAAATGAGCCAATTGGTATTTTTTTTTTTTGCGTGCTTTGAGGCTCTCTTCCAAGCAATTCAGGCTGGCAATGTTGGTGGCTATGTGAAGAAACCCAAACTTGCAGTTGGTGATAAAAGTGTTGCCAAATATTTTCTTCGCTTGCAATATGCACTGTAGCTATATGTGCATCAGATATATTGTCACAAGCCTATTAGGGTCGAGATCAGCTCCCTTCTTTCCTGTATGAAAGGGAAAACTCTCTCTGTGTCATCTCTGTGACTGGCACATCGGCATATTCACAGAAGGACATGGTAGTGAGGAGCCCATTTGCCTGGTATTCTTTTTTCTTCCAGAAGAAGTATTCCCAGCATGCTACCTCCACCAAAACTTTTTTGAACAATTCATGAAACTTAAAACTTAAGAGAAACACTGAAACAGGATCTTTGGTGCAGAGCTATCTCATGTTGTAACTGGAAAATGGGGTCATTGACCTTTCTCAAGTAGTTGGTGATGTTTGCAAGTCATACTTGGCATAGATGGAAGTGAGTAACAGAATGGGTGCTCTCACACTCAGATCATCTCGCTCTGGCACACATACCAGTACTGCTTGGTGTCTTGTTCTGTCTGCAGTAATGGTGCTCAAGCTTGCCTCCAGCTTCTCGGATGTCTGCTTAAAAGCACCAACCAACATGGGTTTGGTTTTGGTGGAGTGCATGATATTATAGACACCTATCTTATCCCTTTTCTGATGGAGTAAGTAGAATACTGCTGTGCTAAGTTAGTGGCATGAATTTCAGTTGGAAAATCTTCACTGTTCTTCACAAAATACAGTATGCTTTTATTCAATTTCAGATGTGACACAATTTCAGATGTGACACTAATTAAAGAAGATGTGGAAATGGCTAATGCTAATAATTATAGGTATGGAACACATGAATGTTATCAATAACAATGCATGTTATCAATAACACTAATTAAAATGCAGAGTGCTCATAATAATTGTCTAAGTTACTGCACTCCTCCCTCTTTATGTTTGTCACTGTGTGTCTCCATTTAGGTCATCCCAGCCATACTGTTGAGGTGGTTGGCGAATGTGATTGTAACTCAACTGGTTTGGAAGGTGAGGCTTCTGTAAGCCCTGACTTCTGTGGTTCTTCCACTGCGCTACTGGTGCCGGGACCAAAATCATTACCGTCATTCATTGTGATGCTGCATCTGTTGATTGAGTTCGGATATGGTTAATGTGGCATCACAGAGTTACCATTTGTTAGTTGTACTTGGGCTGAGCATGGGCACAGACTGTCCAAAATGGATCCTGCCAACGAAGCACAGCCCTGATCAAAATTCAGATGAAAACCTTCTACCCCACGGCAAATGTCTTCTGCTTTGCATTTTGGTCATGTACAGTGCTCTGCTTCTCCTGGCTGTGATGAACTTGTGAGGCTTTATCTGGTGCAGTAAGTCTAGGAACTTGTGAGCCTTTATCTGATGCAGTAAGTCTAGGAACTTGTGAGGCTATCTGGTGCAGTAAGTCTAGGAACTTGTGAGGCTATCTGGTGCAGTAAGTCTAGGGTGCATCGAGGTCTTCTTGCCACTGATATTCAGCAGGACACACCCCTGTTGTGTGTGGAGTTAAAATGATACTGAAACAGGAATCTGTCAACCTTGACTTCAGTCGTTCCTGTTGCGGACCTTTAGTTCTTCTTTTAGAGTCTGTTTTCTGCCACTCCATTAGAGGCAGGAAGATATGGTGTTGACGCCACATGCCTGATGCCATTCTTGTGCATGAATTCTTCAAACTCTGCACTGGTGAAAACTGATCCATTTTCTGTGACAGATAATTCTGATGGCATGTGTTGCAAACAATGTCCGCAGATATATCATGCGTTGAAATGTTGCCGAATCCATTGTCTTGGGCAAGGCTAGCCTCCAAGGTTGCTTCAAAATGGAACCATCTATATAGCAGTACGATGAGCTGGCTAAGATGTCGGCTATCATTCTCTCTCCTATGCTCAGCAACTCAGGCCATAAGAGGGGCAAAGTCATCCAGTGGTCTTCTCATCAGATTACCTCCTGCAATTGACGTAGTGAACTTAGAATCACGCAGCAGCCACAACCTTGTTTATATTGTTGTTGTTCTATCTATCTATGTATTTATTGGAAATAGGAAAAAAATAAAAATAAAATAAAGCCAGTTGACTGAATTGCTACGCTGAGGCTGCTACAAGGTGTAAGTTGCGGCATGAGCCAGAACTTGACTGAATTATTACACTGATCAAGCATGAGCCAGACCTTGACTGAATTGCTATGCTGAGGCTACAGGGCATAAGTTGCATGGAAAACCAGGCCAGAATTGGATTCCATGCTAACTATTCCAAGACAAAGAAACCTAGTGAAACTCAAAATGATATGACAGTGCTAGAGTGCAGATAATCACATGGGCCATCAGAAAGTGGGGTAACATGATCCCACAGAAACCCACTGGATACATGCCGACTTTAGCACTGAAAGATTCCTGAGGATGTGCTGTGACACCTCACTCATTTTTTCATCACTTAAAACTCGCAGTATGTAAAAATTGTGCCAACAGTTTTCTCATATAAATACAGTAGCTATGAAATGGCTAGAGGACATATCTGTGGTCACCCAATGAAGCAGAGCAAGCCACATCGGATTAGTCTCTTGTCCTTCACTATATCACATTCTAATTGATGTAATAATCTGGGCAATAGCTGCGATGTGGAACTGAGGCAAGAAGTCACTGTATTGAGGGAGTGTAAGGCTTCATACTTACAATGACCTTCTCAAGAATCAAGTTGAATTTTATTGTCTCGATGTTTCGACTAGATGCTCTAGCCTTTATTCCTGATGAAGGCTAGAGCATCTAGTCGAAATGTTGAGAGAGTAAAATTCAAGTTGATTAAGAAAGTCATTGTAATTTTAAGAGTTCAATTGATAGGCTTCATACTTGATAGGTGTGAAATAATCAGCTACACAGGTACACAGGTTACAAACACTAGGAGCTACTGAGGTTAGGTAAAGTTCAAACTTTAACGATTCTCTTTAAATCGGCTTTTTTGTTTTTAGTGACGTTTCAATCAAAATACTTCCCGAAGTACTTCGGTCTTCATCAGAAAAAACAACCCAGAACAACAAAAAAACAGCCCAATGCATCTACACTCGTTGCTAACGTGTATTACACAACAAATGCACATGCTTGTTTGTGAAAATATCAAACGAGTACTTTATGGTTTCTCTTTAAATCAGCTTTTTGGTTTTTGAAGCCAATGTTTTGATCCAGAGCATGGAAACAAGGCTTGGCCCAGAGCACCGGAGCAGGTCTCAACCCAGAGCACGGGGAGCAGGTCTCAACCCAGAGCACAGGGAGCAGAGTTCGACTCAGAGAGCAACTTGATGTCATTTATTTGCGCGCATTTCATTATAACGTCATGTCAAAGTACATGAACGCACAAGTAAAAAAAAAAAAATTAAATTAAAGTGCGACTAGTTGCCCGTGCGGAAGCGAACTAGGTGTGTCTCAACATTTGCCTGGACCCAACAGGTTGGGAGTATAGTCTTTACTTAATTCTTGTTTTTTAATTCTATAGCTACACCTATTATAGCTACAGTATAGTCTTTATTTAATTCTTGTTTTCTTATTCTATAGCACCTATGGCAACTACTAACCAACGAACCAACCTTACAAATCCACTGCTCTCTTCTGGTTGCCTCTCTCCGACTTGTGCGACCACCAAAAGGAAGCAGTTAACACCAATTACTACTGCAGCTAGGACATCCTCTTCACTGCTAATTAGCAGTTCCAATTCCTCTCTTCTGGGTGGTGGAAGTGGACAAAAGAAACAATATTTCTTGCGTGCTGATAGTACTTACAGCAAGGGCTTGAGGTCAGATGTTACTAGCAAAGTAAACACCAGTGGAAAGGTGTTGAAAATTAACAGTAGAAAGGAGCTTACATCAGGGTACTTAAAAACAGGTGTGTCAACCACATTCACACCCATGCTATGGAGCCATGTCTCACAAAATAGTTCGTCTGTGCAACTATCAAAGACAAGTAGTCCAGCCACCAAATCCAATATCTCCCTCACTGGTCATAGCACTAATGCTGCTGGCGGTCTTTCACTCCTCTGCACTAAGGATGTGAGAGGGCTGAGGGCACAAACAACCAGCACATCACGAATTAGTCGAGCAAGTCTCTGGTCTGCTTCTACTAAAGAACGCATCACATACTTGCTTCTAACCAAAAGAAGTGCAGTGAAGACAATGAATACTTTGGATAAAAATGGTTCTATTACATCATCACAAATCGTACCTCTGAGTGAGCTCAGAAGCAGTCATGCATGTGGCAAGAAGTCTCTACCCTCAATGCTCTTGAGGACATCACACGGCCAAGTGGCGAACAAGATATCAACCACAACAAAATCCTTGACTGTTGCTAGCAGCAATGTAGTCAGTAAGAGCTCCTTCACCTCATCCACCCACAATTCAAAGTTGCTCCGAACGTCAGAAAAATGCCTGGAAATTCATGTAGAGCCATCCTTGACTACTAGGCAAGAAGTACTGAAAGATAAGACTGCTAATGTCGCACGACCAATAACTAAAGACACTGAAGGAGCCCCCAAATACAAATTCTTATTGCCACCTCCGAAAGAACCTCAAAAGCCTTTCCAGTTTGTCCCTCCTGACCTTGATGCATCTTTGCACAGTCCTCCAACTGCAGCTGTGGATGTGATCAGGTTGAAAACAACTCTACTCAATGCAGTGGCTGCTTCTCTTCTTGCATCTCCAATTTTTCACAACTCAGAGGATTCCACCCTCCTGACACTGAGGTCCTTGGGGGAGAAGATATCATTCCATGATCCTGAATTTGTTCTCAAACTAGCCATTTATACTCGCCTGAACCTCAACATTCGGACCACAGCCAACTTCTTACTTGCTCTAGCTGCAAAGCTCCCAAACTGTCGGCCATATCTAAAGAAATATTTTTGTGCCACCATACGGCTTCCATCTGACTGGATTGAGGTGGCTGAAATATACCAAGCTCTTCATGACACCACCATCAAGTTTGGAGCCATACCTGCAGTTCTGAGGAAGGTCATGGGTGCAAAGTTCACAGAGTTTGATAGCTTCCAGCTTGCCAAGTATAACAAAGATAGCTCAAAGAAGAAACGAAAAAGCAAGGATGGAGAAGAAAAGACCAAGTCGAAGTCCAAGAAGCTGAGAAACACGAAGTATTTGGCCAATTATCCAGCCCGTGCAGATTCCTCAGTTGTTCCAAGCGACTCAGAAAACAAAGAAGAAATAGAGAGGCTGAGTTTTACACTGAAGCAACTCATCAGAAAGATCCATATCTCAGATCCTGTAGAACACGTCATGTGCCTTGTAGGCAAGAAATACCCAGAAGATTCGGAAGCCTTCAGAAAGAGTCATCTCAATGGCACATGGGATCAGGATCGTGCAGGGAAGAGGATGAAGCTTCCTACACCAGAGACATGGGAGACACAGGTTTCCAGGAAGGGAAACAAAGCCAGTACATGGCAGGACTTGATCGACCATAAAAAACTTCCATTCATGGCCATGCTTAGAAATATCAGGAACCTCATCATAGCAGAAGTATCACCCAAACACCATCAGTGGGTCATGAATAAGCTCGGGGATGAACGTGAAGTGGTGAAAAGCAAGCAGTTCCCTTTCAGGTTCTTCTCAGCATATCAGGTGCTGGAAGATCTGGAGAAGATTGGGGGCGGAGCAGTCCCATTCTCTAAGCATCCAAGCAAAGGCAAGGGAAAGAAGAACAAGAAACCACCAAAGAAGATGCCAGATATTGATCAGACACTTCTGCAGAGGTATAAGACAGCACTAGACACCGCTCTAAAGATCTCCACCTGTTATAACGTGAAACCTATTGGAGGAACCACATTGATCCTCTGCAATGTGGGGAGCAACATGGATAGACCATGTACTGCTGCCAGGGGTCTTGGCAAGCCCCGCAAAGTGGTGGAAGTGGGTATATTACTGGGACTCATGTGCAAGTATTCCTGTGAGAACAGCACCATGTTTTTGTATGGCCACCGTGGCAACTTTACAGAAGTGGAGCTAGTGGATGGTACCATCCTGCACAACATGGAAAAGGTGATGGCCACTGCTCATACTGAAAACCTCACACACCTAAATGGCACTCTGCCAATTGGCTTCCTTACTGAGATTCTTATGGACAGGAAGCAAGTAGACAACATCGTCTTATTCTCGGACACTATGAAGCTTGACGATGAGGAAGGCAAAATGATGATGGACTTCCTTCAGAAATACCGTCATCTTGTCAATGCGAACCTTTTGTTTGTCAGTGTTGACTTGAGTGCAGGCAAGAGTGGAGTTTCCAGCACAATCCAAGCGCAGCATCCTAATGACATATACCTTGCTGGCTACTCTGACCAAATCCTCCGCTTCATTGCAGAGCGAGGAGACAGTGGACAGCTCACGTATGTGGACAACATAGACAGAGTCTACAATCTTAGTGACATAAAGGTACCATCTCTTGCTGACTCTGATGTCACAGAGGGACCAGATCACCTTTCCTCAGAGAAGACATTCTTGTCAATCACCCAAGGCCAAAAGTGGAGGACAGTACGCGTCTTCATCTCTTCCACTTTCAGGGACATGCATGGAGAGAGAGATGTGCTAACTCGGTTTGTGTTTCCTGAACTACGAGCACGTGCACACAGTAAGCAAGTTCATGTGTATGAGGTGGACCTTCGATGGGGCATCACTGAGCATGATGCTCGGAGCTAAAAATCGCTGGAGATATGTCTGGAAGAGATCTCAAGGTCTCACTACTTCATAGGCATACTGGGGCAGCGCTATGGCTGGATACAAGAGGAATACAATGTCTCCGACACCCCTGATTTTGATTGGCTGAAACACTTCCCAAAAGGGAAGTCTATAACTGAAGTGGAAATGTATCATGCTGCCTTGAGCGATGCTGATAAAGCTGTCAAAAAGGCTTTATTTTACTTCAGAGATCCTTCTTTCTTGAACAAAGTGCCAGCCCAGTTCAAGGAAGTTTTCGAGAGCGAATCAGAAGAAGCTATGGAGAAGATTGAAGCATTGAAGAGCAAGATTCATGATAGTGGTTTGGAAGTGTATGACAACTATCCATGTTGCTGGTTGGGAAAGGTCCAGGACAAACCAATGGTGGGAGGCCTGGAGAGTTTTGGGCAGAGAGTGCTGCACAGTTTGTGGAATGCCATTCAGAGAGACTATTCACAGGACGAAATGGAAGAAGATGCCATCACACAATCTACAGCTTACCATTATGCCTTTGAAGAAGCCAGGACTAGCACTTTCATTGGAAGGCGAGCTTTACTGCTAAAGGCAAAGGATGCAATTGAAAATCCTGAGAACAGGCTTGTCTTTGTGACCGGAAAACCTGGCTGTGGCAAATCTGCATTCATGGCATCTCTTTCTAGGGAATACACAGCCTCAAGGATGGGCCTCTCAGTCAACCTGGTCCTGTCACACTTTGTTGGAGCAGCTCCTGGCTCTTCCAACATTGCCTTACTCTTGACTCGCCTCTGCCATGAGATGAAGAGGAGGTTTGGAGTGACCAAACCTGTCCCAGAGGATTATACTGACTTAGCCAGAGACTGGGTTAGCTTCATAGAGGATTCTGTGGTCAACCTTGGAAAGATGGCCTCTAAGATCATCATAATGGTTGATGGAGTTGACTTGCTTGAGGACAAACACAATGGACGTTCCCTAGATTGGATTCCCAGCAACATCCCTGAAGGTGCCATGATCCTGATCAGTGGAGTAGAAGGAGGTGCATGTGCCACCAACCTCAGGAAGAGGCAGCCACCTCCAACAGAAGTTACAATAGGTCATTTGGACATATTTGATAGAGCGGAAATGGTGAGGAAGAAGCTTGAAAAGTTTCGTAAGAAACTTGACGAGTCTGCATTCAACAACCAGATGAAGATACTGCTCACCAAGAAGGGGGCTATCAATCCACTTTATCTCCATCTTGCCTGTGAAGAACTTAGGGTCTTTGGAATATTTGAAGAAGTATCGTTATATTTGAAGAAGATGCCCCCCACAATTAGCAGCCTGCTCCAGGAGATTCTGCAGAGGTTGGAGCATGAACTCTCCCCAGAAATCGTCTCCACTGCACTTCTCATCCTCACTCTTGTCCGGAATGGAATGCTGGAACACGAGCTAGCAGGAGTGCTGGAGTTAGCCAACAAGGAGCTGTGTTCTGAGGAAGCATGGAGCCTTTCTCCCATGATGATCTCCAAGCTCCTGAGAAGTCTCAAAACCTTCCTGCAGCCCACGGGACAAGAAGAACTCAACTTGCTTATCTTGGCCCACAAGGACATCGAGAAGGCAGTGAAGTTGAGATACATGAGAGGAGCTGAGAGTAGAAGGGGTATAAAATTGCACTTACTCTTGTGCAAGTTCTTCTTGACTGAGGTGGATCCGGCTGGTGATCAGTCCTTCAAGGGTAACAGTGCAAGAGCATTTATAGAGCTTCCCTATCACCTCAAGGAAGCCAGTGCTTGGAAGGAATTAGAGCAGCTAGTGTGCAACATCAATTTTGTCATTGCTAAATGTCAGCTAGGACAAGCCCACGAACTTCTGGAAGACTTCACGCCCACTGCCATAGGACTACAAGCAGGAAAGACCTCTGAGTTAAACAAGTTCATCCAGAAGCCTGCAGTACAAGAGTTCAAGTTGTTTGTATCACGCAATCTCCACATTCTGCTGCACAATCCTTCTCTCGCACTTCAACAAGCTCTGAATGAGCCCAACACGTCTGCTATAGCCTTTTCTGCCAAGGACCTGGTGAAGGAGAGTGACTCTATGATGCTGTGGCTCAACAAGCCAGACACGATCAGTCCATGTCAAATGAACATATCAAGTGGCATCGGATCAGTTCTTTGTGTTGATGTGTCCCTTGACAGCTCTCTCTTTGCTGCCGGTTTCAAGAACGGTGCAGTTAAGGTCTATGAGATAGCTTCTGGCAAAGAGCTCCACACATTCATTGGTCATGCAGCTGGAATAGCAGATGTCTGCTTTGTGGGGTGCGATTTAATTTGTTCTGCATCTCATGATGCAACTCTCGGTCTCTGGCAGACCAAGCAAGGGATCCGTGTGGCCAGCATGAGAGGCCACAGTCGAGGTGTCTATGGGTGTGCAGCCAACAAGTCTGGTAAGAACATCGTGTCTGTGTCATGGGACACAAGCATAAAGGTGTGGGAAAGGACTGGGAAACTGCAGAGCACATTGAAAACTCAGGGGCAGCATAACACTCCTATCAATTGTGTCTCCTTCCATCCAGAAGGGCAGTTAGTAGTGGTGGGAAGCTGGGATGCCTCACTCAAGATCTGGGATACCTTCAATCAGAAGAGGCTTAAGGTACTGAAGGGACACAAGAGTTCTGTTCAAGCTTGTGCATATGCTCCATCTGGACGACACATTGTGTCCGCAGCTCTTGACGGGGAAGTTAAATTGTGGTCAACTAAATCTGGCACTGTTGTGGGTACAATCACTGGACACCATTCCCCAATAAATTGTATAGCTTTTACGCCGAATGGGCAGTATTTAGTCACTGGCTCGAGCGACAAAGTAGTGAAGGTTTGGTCAGGAACTATGGGGCAACCTGTCAACTCTATAGGTGCGAAGGAGCTTGGGTTTGTTCATAAACTGGTATTCAATAGCAAGACTCAGTTGGTTGGTGTGGGCTACCACGATGGTCATGTGAGGCAATTCAACCTCCAGACAGGAGCTGAAGTGTTTTCCATAAGACCTCACCAGGCAGCCATTGTAGGCCTTGCACATCACACTAACCTCTTCATGTCTGCCTCTGCTGATGGATCTATGAAAGTGTGGGACGATGCTTCTCCACACAAGACCATACAGATGAAGGGTCATTCCTCTTCCATCACCTGTGCAGTGTGGGACAAGAATGGATTTGCCTCAGCTTCTGAGGATTTCACCATCATGGTATGGCCACATGCTATAAACAGTTACAATCGCAAACTCTCGTGCAAACCTGACAGAAAGAAAAAGAAGGACAAAAAGAAGGCCCAACCTACTCCACAAGAAGACAAGGAGTTAAAGCTAGAAGAAAAGCCACTGTTCCAATTCGACGGACATCACACTGGCAAGATCACATCTATAGCATTCTCGTGTGATGGCCTGAAGATGGCAGTCACAGGGCATGACCAGAAGATAACTCTGTGGGATTGCCGGAGACACAAGTTACTAAAAATACTGACCAACTGCCATAAGGACTGGATCACCTCTTGCAGCTTTTCTGACACTTGCTCAAATTTCCTCATCACTGGATCAACTGACTTTACTCTGAAGATGTGGGACTTGACTAGTGGAACAGAGAAAATAACCTTCAAAGGTCATATGTCAGCCATCAACTCTCTCTCCTTCTCTCATGGCTGTGTGATATCTTCAGCCTTTGATGGTTCTGTCAAGGTCTGGACCCACAAAGGAGTAGAGATCACCACCATGTTCTGCCACAAAGAGAGAGTGAATGCCTGTCACCTTCACATTCCAGGAAGAGCTAAAACTAACCAGATTGTCTCTTCTTGGGCTGATGTTGATGACACTGATGCCAGCATGTCTAATGTAAAGCTGGAAGAGATCATTGTCCTGACAGGAAGTGATGATGGGACGGTGGGAGTGTGGAAACCATTCCTCCCCAATGAGATTGCCACTCTAACAGGACACTCTGATCGCATCCTTTCAGTGGCCACTACACTCAACAATATTGTCTTGTCTTCGTCCTTGGATGGATCTATTCGCTTGTGGAAGTGTCCCATGCCTGCTAGTGGCCTCTCCTTAGTCAGCACTTCCAAAGGTCATACTGGACCCATCACCTCTCTGTCAGGACTGAGTGCTGGAGAAGAACTAAGCTATGCTGTGTCTGGGGGGAGAGATGGACACATCATTGTGTGGAAGATTGAAAAGTGTGACTTCAAGACGTTGTATCAGGTGAGAGGTTCTGGTACAGCTGTGACTTCTGTTTGCCTCACAAATGTGAAAAGTGATTCTAGCTCGGGTGAATTTGTAGTGGGTAGTAATGCTGGTGGTCTTAGCAGCTACAGCTTCAGTCAGAAAAAGATCCCCATGATGGATGCACATGTTCGAGCTAGCTCTTTGATGGGTGTTCACTCGGTGTCCAAGCTAGTGCAGGGACCAGACTGCAAGAACATAGTCGTTGGTTCATGGTCTTCTAAGATTGCAGTTGTCGGGAGCAGCCAGATGGTCACCCATCACATGGATATGCACAAGGACTGGGTTATGGACCTCATAACTGTCGGACAATATGTCTACTCTATTGGACTAGATGGGAATTTGATCCGCTGGGAAGTGCCCATAAGTGATCCAATTCCCGTAGGCATCAGATTCCCTCTCCATCTTGACCAAGCAGGTGAGAAAGATTCCACGTGGCTTCTTTCTCTGTGTGAGGTGCTAGGCACCAGCTATATAGCCATCTCTGACAGCAAGGGACAAGTGTCTCTGTGGAACAAGGATTCTATGACATTAGAAGTGACAAAGAAGGTGCATGCCAAACAAGTGAATGTTGTTGCTTCACTCTCTGACAGCTGTTTCTTGAGTGGCTCTGACGACAGCACAGTGAAGGTGTGGAGGGTGCAGGGTAGAGGGAGGAACATCACTCTGACTCAAATCGGTCAGTTCTACGGTCAGTCGTGCATCACAGCCATCGCAAGTGTGGGAGGATTTACTCAAAAGGGGAAGAACTGTACACCAATGTTTGTAGTCGGTGACTCACTGGGTAATGTAAACTTGTTGCAGTGGCAGCATTGACATTAGAACTAGCTCTATATCTAAGACATGACGATTCATTTTTCATGATGATGTTATTATGTAGCGTAGAACTAGCACTATATCTAGCAGACAGTGACCATGACTATATTATATTTCACGTGATGTTATTATCTTGTGAATTGTAAAATATTTGATGGGAACTCTTCATTATATATCATCACAATTAGTCCTGTGCAGTCTCAGCAATGAAAAATAATTTTGGGTTGGACGATAGCATTAATATTACAAACTTGGGGTTCCGATTTTAGAGCTCTGTAGATTCTGCGCACTTATCTCTATGAACACAATATATAGCTCAAAAGATGATTTCTCTGTGTGCTCTCTTTCGATACTCTAAAAACTGTTGCATAGGTATATACAACCATACCCAAGGTACGGTCAGTCAAAGTTGGGGACCTCAAAACTTGCATGCTCAAGTTTTCTGCAGCTCTAGCTCTGCAACACATTGAAGTGAAGTACTTGTGACAAGAGTAAGCCCTACTCTATACGTACATGGAGTGTTTTCATTAGGTACTAAAACTTGAGTACATGGAACTGCAGACAACTTGGGCATGGGTTTCGAGGTCCCAACTTTGAATGCCTGGCATTGCTATACTACCTAAAGAGAACGCACAGAGAACTTTTTGAGCTATATCTCAAGTTCATACAATGAAGTCTGCAGAATTTATGGAGCTCCAAAGTCAGAACCACAGGTTTTGTAAAGCAAAATGGTATCATCCTCCCTTTGAACTTAATGAAATTGACATCAATTGCAGCTGTTCAGTTTGTCCAGGCTCAGAATGACCACAAACCCTATGCACCTTCAAGTTGATGAGCTGTAATTAGAGTAAGTTGATGGATTGTGATTTTTCGAGCGATTATGACAGTAAGTAAAATGCTATAAAGATATCCAAAGTATGTGTTCTTGCAAGTAACATAAAACAATAATACAGTTCGAATAGCAGTTGGGCTTGGAGCACCCCTGTGCCAGCCACACTCTTGTAGTTACTGTGGATTGGATGTCAACCAGTTTGGTACACATGGGTTGAGCTGTAGGGAAGGCTTTCTCGCCATGGTGCTTTAAATGACATCATCCACCGGTCATTAACTGCTGCAAATGTCCCTTCCCGGCTGGAGCCCTCAGGTCTGCTTCGGTCCGATGGAAAGAGACCTGATGGCATGTCCATCATTCCATGGTCAAGTGGTAGACTCTTGGTATGGGATGCAACCTGCAGTGACACCTTTGCCCCATCCAACCTTTTGGCTGCAGTCACTGAGGCTGGTGCAGTGGCAGCCCAGGCGGAGATTTTGAAGGGTGAAAAGTACGCCCACCTGGACTCGGCATACAAGTTTGTACCTGTGGCGGTAGAGACATGTGGATCCTTTGGGCCTCAAGAAAAGGCATTCTTCAGGGAGTTGGGACGCCGCCTGAGGTCAGTGACTTACGAAGAGGACTCCCATCAACATCTTCAATGGATTTCTGTGGCTGTGCAGCGTGGGAATGCAGCCTCAGTAATGGGATCTTTGCCATCAGGGTTGGGGACGAGCCATTTCCCTAGTCATCGTATGAACTTTTAAACTTTTTAACTTGAGGTATGGCATGTTTCATATGATTACATTCTCTGAACAGTAAAAGGAAAGCATGAATGTGTAGACCATAAATGACATCTTAATATCTTGTCACAGTCACACACGAGGTGATATGTCTGTTTCTCGTGCTATTGTATTATTCATTTCTGTTATGATTAGGCTATATAATTATATATTATATAGTTCTCTGCATGTTGTGGGGAAGGTCAGGGTCGGGTATAGTTTTTAAAATAAATAAATGAATACAAGACAAGACGGTTATCTAAAAGTCCAGTCCTAACCCCCCCCCCCCCCCCCCCCCCCCCCTCCACACACACACCACCACAGATGCTGCATTCCCTCTCTGTACAGCTGCAGAGAGATGCTGAAGAAGGTATGCTCTTGCCTTCACCTCTCCAGTGCATTGCCTTACCATGTGGCTAGCTAAAAGGCCAGTGACCTCTTCACAATGACCTCCAAAGTCTCAATAGCCACAGGTGTGAAGGAATAGCCAGGCCTTAAGGTGGTGTACTTGGTCGACTTCCTCTCCTCAGCTAGGCCAGCCACTGCTCCAGCACTATTGGTGGCATAGCATCAGTAGGACTGTACAGGTGTCCGGGCAAGTCGCGGCCCATACTAGTGACTTGCCATGTTGCCCCATCTGGTCGCCTGTCATCTGTGCGATTCAGACCTAATGGTTCTAGTCTTCAAGGGATGCGTGCGCTGTGGTCAGAGCTTTGTGTATAATGTCATTGATGGCCCCATGACAATAATGGTGCCCTTCACTTTCCTTACAACTGAGCCCATGGGTGTCCAGGCCAGGTGGTCCACCTCAGTGATGGCATGTGTGGGGGTGACACAAGGAGGAACCCAGTCGAAGCCCTGCAGCAACTCATACAGTGTCGTCATCCATTCTCAGATCTAAGCTGGAAATAGGGAGAGCTTGAAGCAAAGCACTGGACTACTTGGGCTCCCACCACATCATCCGGGGCACTCTCCAGGAGGGATTTTGCTGTGGTTGTCCTACAAAAGTGTCCCAGATCGTCTGACTGAAGGCTGCATTACTAATGTAAGGGGGACTGTCCCCTGAGACCACACTGACACAGCATCATTCAAGTGTAGCATTGGTAGAGACTGCAAGCTAGCTGGTAGAATGTGGCTGATAAGACTAGAGGAGGCAGCAGCTGAAGCCAGGTAGGCAGAAGGAGCAAGCTACTCTGCACTCCAGAATCCAAGACCACCATATCTGGGTTGCTTGGATCTTCATCACCGAAACAAATTTTGATCACATAACTCACTATGGACTTGAGCATAACATTGTAGGCATTAGATCAGTGGAGAGGGAAGTTCTGAGGGTGTACAGGAGTTTGTGGATGACAAAGGAGTTCCACAGCAGGAGAATACCATCATGGTGTGCTGCAATCTGCTGCCAATAAACTCAAGGACTTGGAGCTTATTCTTCAGGGCAATTGAAATGCAGTCTACATTTCTGATAGAGAGCCCAGTCATGACAGGTAACTCTAGCTCCAGGCAGAGTCATGATGATTTCCTCTCATCACTGGGTCATTACAAATTTCCTTCCTTGATTGGACCAGACTTTTTAAAGTATTCCATGGCAGCAAAAAATTGAGTCAAGAAAGTTTGCCCCTCCCCTTCAGTGGTACAACTTCTATCCATTTTGAATAGCAATAAACAACTTGAAATTGTATTCTCTCGAGTCTCGATGTTTCGACTAGATG